>CM053584.1:233220547-233257771 GCA_028627135.1 Pseudochirops cupreus
TTCCCAATTTTTCTTCCACTTCCCTTATTTGGTTTTGAAAATCTTTCTTCAGCTCATCTCTAGCTTTAAGGCATTCTTCATGTTTATTGGAGGCCTCTGGTGGGGGCGCTCTGGCTGCGCTCTCCTCCTCCCTCTCTCTCCCATGATCTTTCTTTTCCCCAAAGAAGGAATCAAGGGTTTGGGAGCTGTTCTTACTTTGATTCTTATGCTTATTCTTGCTCATGGTTGTTCAGACCGTGATTTTTTTTTAAATCTCTGTGGGACTCTGCTTCCAGAAGGGAAAGCTCTGTGCCAAATCACTGGGGTCCTCCTGGCCGCTGTAGCTCTTAGGAAGAGGCTGGGAACTCTTCCTATTTACTTCTGGCTTTCTGGATAGCGAGGACTCCAAGACCAAGGCCCAAGACGGCAATCCGGATCCAGGCCACTCAATGCGAGAGCACTGGCCTGAGAACAATTGCTCAGTCCCCCTGCTTCCTGCAGGCCCTGGGCGGGAAGCTGCAATGCCGAGGCAGGTGCAAAACCTCTGCCTTTTGCTTTACCACTCTGGAGGCCTTTCACCAGACTGCTTATCTTCCCCTTTCACAATCGCCACTTGCAGCTGCTGCTAATCCGCTCACCTGAGAGGCTCCTCCACTCCTCCCGTCTAGCTGTCCCCAGGGCACACCCACGGCTTCAGGCCAGGCTGGTTTCAGTTTGCAGTGCTGATATGGTTCCTCATAGCTGAGCTGACTTTAGTGGGAAGTATCTTTGTGTGAGTTTTGGAGTTCTAGGATTGGTTTAGAGTCCTATTTTATGGGTATTTTGGGGTGGCTATGTGAGAGCTGCGATATGTTGCTGCTGCTACGCTGCCATCTTCGCTCCGCCCCCCTCCTCATTCTCTTTTTGAACCTCTTTTGCCATTTGGTCTATTCTTTTTTTAAGGTGTAAGTTTCTTCAGTATTTTTTGGCTCTCCTTTAGCAAGCTGTTGATGCATTTTTCATGATTTTCCTATATCACTCTCTTTTCTTTTCCCAACTTTTCTTCTATTTCTCTTACTTGATTTTCAAAACCCTTTTTAAGCTCTTCCATGTCCTGAGACCACTTCATATTTTTCTTGGAGGCTTTGAATGTAGGAATTTTGACTTTGTGGTCTTCTTCTGAATGTATGTTTTAATCTTCCTTGTCACCAAAATAAGATTATATAGTCTGAGTTTTTTTCCACTGTTTGCTCATTTTCCCAGTCAATTATTTGAATTTTAAATTCTTTGTTAAGGCAGGGCTCTGCTTCCAGGGTGATGGGTGCACTGCCCTAGGCTTCAGGGGTTTTGTGTAGCTGTTTTCAGAGACACTTCTAGGAACTCATAAATTTTCAATTCTTCCAAAGTGGTATGATCAAAAGCAAGTTGTTTACTCTTCTCCTGGCTTGTTCTTTGGTCTGTGAATGACCTTGAGCATCCTTTTCTGCCATGGAACTTTAAGGATGGTTTCCTCTCTACTGCTGGCACAAGCTCTGCTATGCCGGTGCTTCTCCTTGCCCCAGGATTGCCACCCAGAACTGTGACCTAGATCTGAGTATGGGCAAACCAACAGAATCCTACCTCAGTGCCAGCAAAGAGATCCATGTAATCTCCATCTGATCAGTTGTTCAATATCCTTACTGTCTGTGGACTGAGAACTCTGGGAGCAGCCTCAGCTTTCACCCCTTCAGGGCTGCACTGAGGCCAGGGCTGATCTGCTCTCCTCTCTTACCCAGGTCCAACAGACCTTTCTCACTGACCTTCTAAGTTGTCTTTGGGGTACATGGGTTGAGAAGCCTGGAAACTGCCTCAGCTGCCAGTGATTCAGTCCCCTGAGGCCTGCTCTGGGTTTGCTGGGGCTTGGTCTGTGCTGGCACCCATGTTGGACTATACTCCTCTCCCAGCTAAGTGCAACAGACCTTTCCCATTGACCATCGGGGTTGTCTTGGGTTGGAAATTTGTTTCACTCTGTCTTTTTGCGGGCTCTTGCTGCTTTTGAAATTGTTTAGAGTCATTTTTTTTACAGGTATTTGGAGGGGTTTGGGGGAGAGTTCAAGTGAGTCCTGGCTTTTACTCTACCATCTCGGTTTTGCTCTCTGAAACTAAGTCCAGCTCAGTCATTAAGATTAAGGCCTAAACTAGTGCTCTGTGTAGAAGTACCCACTGTCTTATTTCACAGGCTATTGCCAGAAAGGAGAGTCAAAAACATTCATTCATGTATTTACTTCATTTGTCAAAGGATATGAGCAGGTTAATTGCCAGATTAATCAGATATTAAACACCTATCCTTTTAAATTTTGAATGCTTATAAATGTTCAAAGAGCCAACACTATCAGAAATAGCCAAATGTCTGAAAATGTAACATTTTAAGATATTCCCTTAAGTTTTTCTCTTTTCCCCACCCTACTTCCACTCTATCCTCCCTCGCCTCCCCTAACCGTGGCAAGTCTCAAAAATTCAGGAAACATTTTTTTTTGTCTTGGGCAAGACTTCCAATATCCATGGGGAGAATTTTAAAGATCTTTCATCAGGACATTGGAATTGCTCCCTTAACAGAAAGAAAGTTTTTGTATATATAGACATATAGTATACGTCTATATATGCATATATCCATGTGTGCACATGCAAGCATGTAGGTATACACCCATAAACACACGGTACATATACATATGTATATATGTACATATGCATACACATATAACACACACATATATACCTATATACATATATTTATCTGCATATCCCTAACTATGAATATGTAAAAGACAAGTTAATGATAGACTTTTAGTCAGAAGATGAGTTCAAGTCCTAGTATTCACAATGACTAAGTTTGTCGCTATTGACGAGTATTCTCCTTTCTTATAGTCTCCTCATCTGTAAAAAGGAGGATAGTAGTATAATGCAATGTTCTTTTTCAGTGATTTTTTTTCTCATATTTGATTCTTCATGACCCTGTTTGGGCTTTTCTTGTCAAAGATACTGGAGTAGTTTGCCATTTACTTCTACAGCTCATTTTACAAATGAGGAAACCAATAAACAGGATTAAGTGACTTGACCAGAATCAAATAGCTTGTCTGAGCTCAGATTTGAACTCATAAAGATGATTCTTCCTGACTCCAGGCTTTCACTTCATCTACTTCGCCACCTAGCGTCAAAATAATGCAGTGCAACACAATAATCACAAGTCTGTGGGATGAAAGAAATGTGTAAGTAGTAAAGCACTTTGTCATAAACAGTTGTTGTTGTCTTCAACATTCTAACAAACAGAAATCCCAAGCCCTCCCAGAACTTCAAAGCTGTTGGTGTTGAGTAGGGAGATAATAAAGAAAAGTTCCTCATATTGTAATAAGGAACATTAAGCAATTATGATATACTGCTTTGTGTTTGAACAAGGGTGTATGTTTTTCAAAGCAGTTTCAGGACTGTTCATCTATGTGATCTTCACATAGAACAACCTTGCGAGATAGATGTGATGAAAATGAGACACAGAGGTTAAGTTACTTGCCCAAGGTCATGTAGCTAGTAAATGTCAGAGGTAAGATTTGAAGTCAAATCTTCCTGACTCCAAGGACAGTGCTCTCTCTGCTCTGCCACTGAGCTAGATGCTTCATATAAGAATATGAAAAGACTTGTTGGAAGTCACACAGATAGTGAGAAAGGTGAGATTAGAATTCGGATCTTTTGATCCTAATCCCAGGCTCTTTCCATACTCAACATCACTGTTTCATCTTGACTTAAGTTCTTTCCTACTCTTGAAGTGTAGAATTGTGAAGTGCATAGAGCTCTGTCCTTGGAACCAAGAGAAATCTCACTTGAAGTGTTTATTAGGTCTATGAACCCATGAACTGGGCAAGTGACTTCAACTCTGAACCTTACATTCTTCCCTGAAACAAGGAAGTTGAGAGCCTTGCTTGTAACTATGAACATGCTTTGCAAACTTTGCGTTGCTTAAATACAAACCTTTTGTCACTTGAGTCATTATTGAAATGTGAGTGGCATAGTGGCTAGAATACTTGGAAGATCTAGGTTCAAACTCCTGCCTCAGATACCTAGTAGCTGTATCTAACTGAATTCCCCATACAGCTGAGCAAAAGCAAGTCACTTACTCTTTCTCAGTTTCATTTCCTCATCTATAAAACGGGGATAATTAATAGCACCTACTTCACAGGGTCTATTGTGAGGATCAAGGGAGAATCTGTCTTCTATCTGTTTGCCTAACTATCTGTCTGTCTATCTGTCTATCTATCTATCTATCTATCTGTCTATCTATCACCTATCTATCTATCTATCCCTTTATACTCTTTAAAGTGGCAAAGTCTGTTATTTAATGGCATTATTTTTAAAAATTAATTTATTTCATTTTAGTTTTCAACATTCACTTCCATAAGCTTTTGAGTTTTAAATTTCCTCCACCTCCGTCCCCTCAATGTTCCCCCTGCCTCAGTCCTTCCCAAGATGGTGTGCAGTCTAATAAAGGTTCTCCATATACATGCTTATTAAACACATTTTCACATTAGTCATGTTGTAAAGAAGAATGAGAATGAATGGGAGAAACCATAAGAAAGAAAAAACAAAAAAAAAGAGAGCAAATAGTTTGCTTTGATCTGCATTCAGACTCCATAGTTCTTTCTGTGCTTGTGGATAGTATTTTCTATCATGAGTCATTTGGAAATGACTTAGCTTTTTGCATTGCTGACAAGAGCTAAGTCTATCAAAGTTAGTCATCACACAATATGGCTACTGTGTATACTGTTCTCTTGTTTCTGCTCATTTCACTCAGCTTCAATTCATTTAAGTTTTTCCAGGTTTTTCTGAAGTCTGCCTGCTCATCATTTCTTATGGAACAATAATACACTTGTTCAGCCATTCCCCAATTGATGGGCATTTCCTCAATTTCCAATTCTTGGCTAACACAAAAAGAGCTACAATAAATATTTTTGTACAAGTGGATCCTTTTCCCATTTTTATGGTCTCTTTGGAATATAGCCTTAGAAGTGTTATTGATGGGTGAAAGGGTATATATAGTTTTATAGCCCTTTGGGCATAGTTCCACATTGCTCTCCAGAAGGGTTGTATCATTTTACAACTCCACCAACAAAGTATTAGTGTTACAATTTTCCCACATCTTCCTCAGCATTTATAGTTTTCCTGTTTTGTCATGTTAGCCAATCTGATAGGTGTGATGTGGTACCTCAGAGTTGTTTTGATTTGCATTTCTCTAAGCAATAGTGATTTAGAGCATTTTTATATGGCTATAGATAGCTTTAATTTCTTCCTATGAAAACTGCCTATTCATATCCTTTGACCATTTATCAATTGGGAATGACTTGTATTCTTATAAATTTGACTCAGTTCTGTCTATATTTTAGAAATGAGGCCATTATCAGAGACACTGGTTGTAACAATTCTTTCCCAGTTTTCTGCTTAATCAGTGAGTCAAAACATGAAAGTTATTCTAAAAAATGAATAATAAGCAAAGGAAGTAGTGTTAGTCTTACTTTTAGTGAAAGTAGCATAAGAGAGAACACTCCTGACATTGAGATTCCTGATGTTCTCATGGAAGGAGATTATCTTTCCAAGCAATAACCCTTCCTACTCCTCCTTCCTCTCATCTCTCTCACACCAGCCACAACTCTTCTCAAAGGTAAAGTGCAGGTTAATTTGTTTTATTTTCAGCTTATATTGTGTCCTGATCATTACTATTGTATTTCAGGTGCATTAGGGACAAAAAAAACTTATAAAATTTTTATATGAACATTTTTGGGATGTGGTACCAATCATCTGACTTTACATTATTTCCTATGGAAAAATTCGCTTTGCAATATGAACAAATCACATGATGAACAGAATCTCATAATGAATTAAATTTGTAAACCAAAGTTCTACTGTAGTTGGATGAAGAGGCCGCTGATTTAGTAAATCAGTGTATGTATCTAGGACAAGAACTGTGAATGGGCAAGGAAGTGGATTCCAAAATAATTAGCTAAAGAGAAAGATGGGTAGTGTTTTGCATTGAAGACAAATACATATATGAGTACAGACAATAGTTATAAAGCAAATAAAATACAAAAGCAGACCCAACAGTTAGCTATAAATTAAACTAGTTTGAAGGGAGAACAGATAGCTGGGAGAGGCTGAATCTCTACTTCCTGGCCATGTGCTATTTGGGGAGGCAAAGTCAGTGAGGATTACTCGCACAATGTCAGTTTGATGGGAAGGATATTATTGCTTTTTAGCTGTACACCAAAGTAGGTTTACTTTTGGAAAAGGGGAGAGGTTACAGAATAATATTATATATGTCTTGGAGTAAAAGGATGATTTCAGGAAGTAGGGAGGGATTCACCAGAATGTCAAAAAATTATTCTCATAGCAAACCCCAAGTTTAGCTTTCCTTGGAAGGAGATAATTAAACATTTTACGTGAGTTCTTTTTTTTTGATATGGGCCCGTTCAAGACCATTTCATTTTCCTTAGGGTGACATAAAGGCTACCACATGTCTATTTTTCTTTTGTTTTTTGTTTTTAATTTTTTTTATTTACTTATTTACTTTTAATTTACAAGATTCAGTTCCACAATCACTTGAGTTTCAGATTTTCTCCCCTCCCTACCCCACTCCATGGTGGCGTGCAATCATGTATAGGATCTGCAAATACTTTCCACATGTCTATTTTTCATGAACTACCTTGAATTCTGGGTTAGGGGAGATGTGGCCACCTTTACGAATATTTAGGGAAAACTAGATGCAAGATACACTGTGAACATAACAGACTTTCATGAAGTGATTCTAGTCGGAGGGGGGCACTGAGCCAAAGGTGAAAAAAAAGTCCTCTATTCCTTTATGTAGGGTAACAGCTTTGAGGGTGTTTGAACCAATGTGTAGGAGCTCATAATTTTGGAAGACTCTAGGGGTTACATTTTTATGCCTAAGTCCTTCTTACCTTGTACACTTTATGAATGTTTATGGACTTCAATTACTGGTGTACACCATGATCCCGTGGACGACTGCATGAGATTGTTCTAAATAAATTAATATTTCCAGCCCCGTAACTAAATTTAACTCAGCAGTGAACGTCTTGTTTAGCTGGACTTCTCTCCCTATGGAGGTAATAATAAAATGTTACTGTATGTTTTTCAGCTCACCTGATAGTTACTATTTGAGTCACTAAGTGGCTATTTGCAAAAATACATTTTTACTCGAAATGCTTTGCAAACAGAAAAAAAGGATCTGTGATATTTGCCATGTGGGAGAACACCTGCGTGGAACTCTCTCCAAAATGGGGATCACAACATAACTGTGACTTTTTATAGATGGCTATCCTCATTCTTCTCCCACCAGAACTTGGAATCTGCCCCTGAGATTCTGGGCTTTGATAGGTGATTTTGTACCTCATTTTGCCTGGAACAAAGACCACCATGACTGCCATTTCCAAACCAAGCCACTTAACGTAAATCCTCTCCCCACTCTCCAATATATTGTCCTCTATCATTAGAATGTAAGCTTCTTAAGAGCAAGGATAGGTTTGCTCATATTTTTAGCTCTAGCACTTAGCACAATTCCAGGCCCATAATAAGTATTTAATAAATATTTTTTTTCATTCACTCATTCATTTCCTATGGAATTGACAGTTATTTAGGTGAAGTGACTTGCTTAGGGTCTCATAACTTGAAAATGTCAGAGACAGAGATGTGAACCAAGTACTCTATCTACAAAGTCATGTTGCCTATATTTGAAAAAGATAAAACCTTACATTTTTTTCTCCTTTTTTAAAAATTCTGACATGCTTTCCCTCCCTCATCTTCTCATCCTGGCTTGAGTAACTTACTTCAAGTCCTTACTAAACTTCTGCTTTCTGCAGGAAGCCTTGCCCCATTCTCCATCTTAATATCTTCTCTCTTTTGGTTATTTTGATTTTTATCCTGTATATAGTTTGTATGAAGAGAGTTATTTGAATGTTGCCTCCACCATTAGACTGTGAGCTCCTTGAAGTCAGGAACTGCCTTTTAGCTTTCTTTCTAGCCACAGACCTTAGTATAGTGCCTGGCACATAGTAGGTACTTAATAAATGTTTGCATCCATGAGAAACAGGCATAAAGACTGCATGCATTCTTTTCTCTGACCTAGTTCTAGTTCAATTATCTGAAATACCAGAGAGAGCAGTTTTCCAAAGTTCATTAGCAGCACACTATACAAATCTAGAATTCCAGGGATAGATAGCATGAGCTAGAAGATACCAAGATGCCAAAGGTTTTTGTTGATTTGGTTCTTACTGAATCTTTTTATTTGTAATTTCAGAGAGTTTATTTCCATTTTACAGATAGGGAAACTGAGGTGTGTAGAGATATTAGGACTAATTACTTTAAAACATTCTGAGTGTGAAATGAAACAAATTCAAAGATGTGTAATACAACTTGCTGTGTTACATAGAAGAGACCACATAGTCTCTCTTTGTTTTTCGTTTTCTAAAGAATGCTGAGTATGGTACAATGGGAAACATAGTGGCTATGGGGTCAGAAGACTTAGGCTTAACTACCAACCCCTTTTACTTAACCTCTGTGGGCTTAAACAAAGTCACCACCACTCCCAGATTCAGGTTCCTTTTCTGAAAAGCAATCTGCTAAGAGAGATTGCTAAGGTCCTTCCCAACTCTAAATCTGGGATGATTCAGTATTGAACAATGCTACAACTTTCTTTTTAATACTAAATAATGAATGAATGTTAAGTGATTTATATTTTAAAGTACAACATAAATGCTAATTAACCATATGGTATTGCTTGTATTGCTTTTGTAAGAGCAACAACAAAACCTGGACAAGTTTTTTGCCCTTTATATGTTTCATTGTTGTTAGACTTAAAAAACAAAAATGGTTGACCTTTTAGCTATGGACATATAAATTACAATTTGTCTGAGAGAGCCTATAGAATCCTAGATTCAGAGCTGGAAAGAACATTAGGGACCATCTCATCTAATTTTCTTCTTTTACAGATAAGTCTCAGAGAAGTTAAATGACTTGCTCAGAGTCACACAGGTCACATTTGAACCTGTCTTATGATTCTAGACCAGACCGTGCATTCCTGGGGAACTATTAGACTGTAATTTACATCATAAGTACAACACACATTGAGGCTTTATCTGCATTCCAAATTCCACCTGCATTTGGGCACTGTTGGACATGTCTAATTCAAGGTAGTGTTGATGTAATTTGTCAGGGATTCAGTGTTTGGTGATGACTCTGGCCACCAGAGGGAGCCAATATTATTTCAGAAACTCAAAGAAGGAGACATGATTATGAGTTTTAAAGTTATTCATTTCTTTTTCTTCCAGATATTCAGGGAATTTAGAAACTTGCTCTGGAGTCTGGATAGCAGAATTCCTGTAGATTTCCAAGACAGATCTCAGTATATTGAAAATACAACTCCCTTGGCCATCCCTTCCCTCCAAGGGATAACAACTTCCTCTGTTATTCTTTGTAAACAAACACCCATAAATAAAGTGTGTCATGATACTGTGTATGGGAAATATCTTAAGCAAAAGGTTTAAAATGCCTTTCGTCATCTCCATGATAGTCTAGGGCATTTGGTTAGAAATAGTTATGGCAAGTTAGACTGGAACAATTTTGATAGAATCCAGGCACACATTAAAGTACAACTAAATTCAGTTCCACAGAGGATCATAAGTTTACAGATGGAAGGGACCTTAGAGATGATGTTACAAATGAGGAAACTGAAGCCAAGAGCGGTCTAGTGACCCAAGGTCACAAATAGCAAGGGGGAAGAACTGAATTTCAAACCCTGGCCCCTTTGACTCCAAATCTATTGCTCTTTCCACTGCATCATGAATACATAAGACATTTTGGTCACATAGTTATGATGGAAAACAAAGATAATGAAGTCAAGGAAAAGCAGAAAGTGAGGCATAAAGTTGGAATTACTATTTATTATTCAGCTTGGTCTGATTCTTACATATAAATGATCCTCAAATGTTGAGTAGAAGTAGAAAGTTTAAGGAAGTTACAACAGTGGTCACGTGAGACAAATGACTAAGGCCTGTCCAAATTCTGAGCAGGCTCCTGCTACTTGGTACTATGAAGTATCAGATAATTTGCCCCCCTCCCCCAGCCTCCAATAGCTATTTATAAAGAGAAGCCTGAATAAAAAAATGACAAGTTACTCATATTGGATTTCTAAAACAGTGGGAAATCATGAGAAATGAAGGTTGTTGGGAGGAAAATAGTAATATAAATAGATTAGTTTATATCGTCTATACCTTAACTCTTTTCCTTGACACCTTTTTGAGGTATCCAAACATTAATACCTCAACAGATACTTCTAATAATGTATGTAATTATAATAATGTAATAATAATTTTATTATTTTCTTACTTGACCACAGAGTGATAGTGTGATCATAAGGGACCTGAATATGCCTCATAAGGGACCTATATTTAACAAGACATAAGGAGTTACTAGAGGTGAACGGAAGTTAAGAGACTTGTCTCTAGGGTCCCAGAGCTAGGGAGTGTGAGAGATAGCATTTGTACTCTGGTTCACCTCACTTTCTTTTTTTTCTTTATTCTTTAAAAAAAAATTAATTAATTTATTTTCTTGTTTACATTATTCATTTCCATGAGATTTTGAATTACAAATTTTCTCCCCATCTTTCCCCTACCCAACACCTCAAAACAGCCATACCACTGTATAACTCCTCTCCCAATCTGCTCTCTCCTATGTCCTCCCACATTGCCTGTCTGACTTCTCGGTAGGGCAGGATGGATCTCCCAAATGCAGTACCTGTATATCTTAATTCCCAGTTGTATGTAGTTAATAATAATAATAATAATATATATATATATATATATATTTAACGTTTGATTATAAAACTTTAAATTCTCTATTCTTTCCTTTCCTCCCTCGTCACCCACTCCCATTGGAAGGACAAGCAATTAAATACAGGCTGTACATGTGTAATTACACAGAACATCTCTACGGTGGGCATGTTGTGAGAGATTGATTATATGTCCCTCTTTCCTATCCTGCCCCCACCTTGTTCTGTTCTCTACCCTGTCCCTGTCCCTTTACAGAAGTGTGTACTTCCAGCAACCCACCCCCTACCTGCCCTCCTCTCCGTCATCCCACCTCTCATCCCCATCCCCCCTACTCTCCTGTGTGGCAAGATACCCAGTTTAGAGTTTATGTCATTCCTTCCCTAAGCCAAGTTCAATGAGAGTAAAGTTGACCCTTTCCCTTTTGTCTTCCTGTTCTTCCCCTCCACTGTAACAATTATCCTTTGCCTCTTCTATGAAATGATTAACCACATTGTGTCTCTCCCTGTCTCCTCTCATTCTAATCCTCTCCCACTTCAGAATTTCACCTTTTAGAGTATTGTCCCTTCCTATTGAATTGATCCTGTGCCCTCTTTGTACTCATACATAAATATACTCAGGTGTTCATACGCATATATAAACACTCCTATATAGACATATGTGTATGTATATGTATACATACATTTGTATTCCCTTCACCTCTCCTCATAATGAGTGAGAAAAGTTTCAGAAGTTACAATTATTGTTTTTCCATGTTGGCGTATAAATAGTTCAACTTTGATAAGTTCCTTATGATTTTTTTTCCATGTTTACCTTCTTACGCTTCTTGTATTTGAATGTCAAATTTTCTTTTCAGTTATGGTTTTTTCAGCAAGAATGTTTGAAAGTCCTCCACCTCACTGGATGATCATATTTTGCCCTGGAACATTATACTCAATTTTGCTGGGTAGGTGATTCTTGGTTTTAATCTGAGCTCCCTTGATCTCTGGAATATCATATTCCAGGCCCTTCGATCCTTTAATGTAGAAGCTGCTAGATCCTGGGTTATCCTAATTGTGTTTTCACAGTATTCAAATTGTTTCTTCTTGGCAGCTTGTAATATTTTCTCCTTGATTTGGAAACTCTGGAACCTGGATATAACGTTCCTAGGAGTTTTCTTTTTGGGATCTTTTTCAAGTGGTGAGTGGTGAATTCTTTCAAGTTCTATTATGTCCTCTTGTTCTAAAATATCTGGGCACTTTTCCTTGAGAATTTCTTGAAGGATGCTTTCTAAGTTCTTTTTTTGATCATGGCTTTCAGGTAGTCCAATAATTTTAAAATTGTTTCTGCTGGATCTATTTTCCAGGTCAGTGGATTTTTCAAGGAGATATTTCACATTGCCTTCTATTTTTTCATTTGTTTGGATTTGTTTAATAGTATCTTGATTCCTCCTAAAGTCATTTGCTTCCATTTGCTCCACTCTACTTCTGAAGGAACTATTCTCTTCAGTGGGCTTTTGAGATTCTTTTTCCATCTAGCAAATTTGACTTTTTAAGGCATTCTTCTTCTCATTGGCTTTTTGGGCCTCTTTTGCCATTTGAGTTAGTCTATTTTTTTAAGCTGTTATTTTCTTCAGTCAGGTTGTTGACTCTCTTTTCATGATTTTCTCACATCATTCTCATTTCTCTTCCCAATTTTTCCTCCACTTCTCTTACTTGGTTTTCAAAATCCTTCTTAAGCTGATCTATGGCTTGGAGGAAGTTTATATGTTTCTTGGAAGCTTTTAGTGTGGGAGTTCTGACTGTGTTGTCTTCCTCCCATTCCATGCTTTGATCTTTTTTGTAGAAATCTAGAGTTTGATTGCTGTTCTTACTTTGCTTCCTTTGCCTGCTCAAGTTGTTGCCTGTCAATTACTTGACTTTTTAGATCTGTGGAACTCTGCTTCCAGAGGGGAAAGCTCTGTCCCAAATTGGCTGTGGTTTTCACAGCTACCGGAGCTATTAGGAGGCTGCTGCAGCCTCTGCCAGCTTTGGCTCACTGAAAATGTACCACAGGACCACCACCCAAACCATGATCCAGATCCAGGCCTCTCAACACAAGAGCACTTAGCCTCTGATTGATTGCTTAGCCCCCCTGCAGTTAGTTTGCAGGCCGGGAGCTTCTGAAGCAGCCATGTGCAAGCAGCTGCTGAGCCGCCACTTCTGCTGCTTCCTTGCCCTGGAGGCAATTCTGCCAGACAGCTTTTCTCTCCCAAATTTAGCTGAGTTCCACTGACCTTTCACTTTGTTCTTATTTCTTATGGCTGATAATTCTGGAAACTGCTTACAGCTGCTGCTGATCCACTCCCCTGAAGTCTCCAGCTGCAGCTTGTCCTGACCGCCCCAGGGTCAAGCCGTGGTTTCAGGCTGGGCTGGTTTTGGCTCCCACCGTGTTGTGATGAGCCCTTCCTGCCTAGCTGCCTTCAGTGGGAGATGTGTTTTTCTGTCTTTTTGTGAGTTTTGGAGCCCTAAAATTTGTTTAGAATCATATTTTATAGGTATTTGAGGTAGCTATGTGGGAACTGTGGAACTTTGCTGCTTCTATGCTGCCATCTTGGCTCTACCCCTCCTCAATTTTTTTAGAAATTTTACCAAGTTGTCTTGAAAGATTTAAGGACTCTGATTGATGTGTTGAGCAGTCATGATTTCAGGAGACCAAAAGTAAATAATATTACTCACCTCTTGACAGAGAAGTGATGAACTCAAGATATAGAATGACATGTACATTTTTGTTCATGACCAATTGGAGAATTTGTTTTGCTTGAGTATGCATATATGTTAGAAGGATTTTTTCTCCTTTTCTCTTGGTGAGGGTTAAAGTTAGAAAGTAGGGGTGGGTAGAGATAAAGTTCCTACCCCTTTCCCCCCAAAAAAGAACACAGAAGGAACAAAAGAAATCACAAATGAATAGAACAGCTTTGAAAATGCCATGTTGAATATATGATATACATTCAATCTACTTAAAAAGAAAAGCAACAAGCTCTCTATAAATTAAATTCATGGTTTTACCTATAATCCACTCCCCTTTTCTACAATTTATATGGAAATGTTAATTTTATCTGATGTGTGATAAGTATAGAATTTTTTAAATGAAAAAAATAAGCGATTCTAAAGGAGCTTCATTCCATAACTTTTTACAAGATAAGCAGCATTAAAAAAAAACCCATTGCTTCCCATTCCTTACAACTAAGATTAGAAAAAAGTAACAAATACCAATTGTAAATGATAATAATATATTTAGTTTGATTCTCTAGTCTGGAAATGGACACATGACCTCATAAAATTTAGACTGAAGACAGGATGGTACTTTATCCCCTTGTAGCTCTATTATACAGGATGTAATAGTTTTGGCTACCATACTTTTTGGTTTGTACTTTTCCCAAGCTATTGTAATGGTAATGAAATTTGAAGATTCCTTTGTATTGAAATGCTAAGAGATACTTAGCACCTAGTTTCAAATTAAGCTTCTGTTAAAGAACAGAAGGTTTGAACCCCTGCTGCTGACCTAACAGGAAGGGCTGAAGGGAGAATCCCTGTTACTGACATAACAGGAAGGGGCTGAACAGGGAAGAGGTATACTATACTTATGGAAGAGCACAAGCTGGATGGTCCTGAGGCAGTGCAGCTGTTGCTGAACTGAAGACTGAACTGAGAATTGAGAAGAACCAAAAAGAAGAATGAGAATTGAGACCTGAGACAGAATTTCTTGGAGCAAGCCACATGGAGGCTAGATAAAGTGATTTTGATTTTGAGGACAGAGCTGGATAAAGTGATTGAGAACAGAACTTGTGGTTCTGGAGCCACTGAGGACTTCTGAAGGTGAGCTGGGTTGTGGAGGACGTTGAAGGACCAGCCAGAGCTACAACAGACTGAAGAAGCATGACTGTGCCGGTATCTTGTACAAATATTGTTATGACTTTATTAATGTGTATGAATATTCTTGTGGCTCTGTTGAGCCTTGTCTTCCCAGGAACAGAGACTGAAGGATTTGAGATGGACTGGACACTGTGAACTCCAATGTCGAGCAGAAACTGCACAGACTACTGGACAAGGAGCTGGGAGCTGTCTGCCTTTGAACTCAGGTGGCAGTTGGTTAGATTTGGGCAGGAGCTGGGACCATGGAAGAGGATCCATGGAAGCTGAAAACCTGCCCCAAGTCAAGATGAAAAGACCTCTCTGTGAATACTGAGTAGTGATGAAATTGTGATTTACTTGTGACCAAGGAGTGGATGGCCTGTGTATTTTCCACTACCGCTTAAGAGGGTACTGAGTAGTAACAGATGACTGAGTAGTGACTGATGATTGAATAGTGACTGATGACTGAATAGTGATTGATTTGTAACTTAGTGTGCCCCATGGGTGGAGGACTTTGACCTTTTGTACTTTATGATTGAATGATTGAGTTACTAAGTGATTGATTGACTAAATGATTGTGGTTTGTTCAAAACTATGTGACCATTTTGGTGAAAACTATGTGGCCATTTTAGTGACAAGTTGTTAAGTTATTATGTCATTGTGGATGCTGTATTTTGATTTTCTGTGATAAGTTGTAACATTGTGAATGCTGTACCTTGATTTTCTCTGAATGTTTTGCTCTGATTTGTTATTGAATAAATAGGGAATTTGCTATACTATATAATCAGAACCTTGAAAGCTATTCACAGCTGCATTCTTCTGGAAAGCTGCTCATGTGTGGCTTTATAGCTATATAGTTCTGTTTGGCATTTAGCTGCTGAGTGGGAGCAATGACAGTTTAAAGCATCATCAGTAATGAGCATTCAATGTTCTCTTGGTGGCATAGAGATTATCTAACCCTAACTCAGTATTCTGTAGGACTCAATTTAATTAAAAGAACTTTATTACTAAGAATATTATTACTTTGTGTAAGGCATGGGGATGAGTGCTGGAGTTTCAAATTTTTCTTTAATTTTAAAATTATATTGATATAGAGTGTGTGTGTGTGTGTGTGTGTGTGTGTGTGAGTGTGTGTACCTTCATTTATATATCATCCTCATTTCCAAAGATAGCCTTCCTTTCTTTTTGATTTAGTGAGACTGGCTTCCCAACAAAAAGTAATAAAGAAAGAAAAGGCAGAAAAAGACACTTCATCAAAAGTAACCAACATATCAACAACTTTGGCCATATATTCAATCTTCTATCCCTATAGTCCTCTGCCTCTGACAAAGAAGGGAAGGAGTGCATTTACTCTTTTCTTCTTTTGAGACAAGATTGTTTATTATAATGACACAGTGTTCAGTTTCTTTGTTGTTGTTTCTATTTACAAAATTGTAATCATTTTATATTTATATATGTATGTATGTCTCTCTATATATGTGCACATACATACATGTACTTTTCCTGCTTCTTCTTTTGCTCTGCATTTTGTATAGCTCCTGATGCTTCTCAAAATTCTTCATATTCATAATTTTTATGGCACAGAAATATCCCATTGAATTCATATAGCACATTAAAAAACATTTCCTAGTTAATGAGTTTATGCCTAGACATATGAAGATTTATAATATAAAATATGCCCTTAAGCTTATATTATATTGGGAGAATACAATATGTGTGCCCATAAATAGATATAGAAAGGGGATTAGACATATGATTTAATTTCTAATACAACCCAAGAAATATTCATTAAGTGCCAATTATGTTCCAGACACTGTGCTACATGCTGGTGATACAACTGATAAAAAGACAGTTCCTACCTGAAAGAAACTTATATTCTAAATGCAAACACAACAAACAAAGGTCAGGTAAGCAGCTAGGAGGGTGGGACACTATCTTGTTCCACAGAGTTAAGCTTAGGCAGAGTAGTAGTTACAAAGTAGAGTGAGCTGAGAGTATAGTTTCTTTCTCTGTATAAAGGAAGGTATTTGGAGGAGTTTGGTACTCTATCCTCCAGCCCTCCAATCAGAAGGGAAAAGAGACTGAGGGAGGCAGTGTCAATCAAGGCCTGAGTTAGCTGCATATTGGGGAGAAGAAATTCACTAAAGGCAATTATTTTATTATTATTTTTTTATTAATTTATTTTAAACATAAATGCTAAAAATTAAATACACAATAAGAAAAGAAAAAGAAACATATTATAAACTTAAATACAAAATGAAAAAAGAAAAAAAAGCTTAGCCATGTGCACAGAAGAACATAAGAGATAAGGGGGCAGAGCCAAGATGGCAGTGTAGAAGCAGGAAAACTCTGTGACTCCCCCCATAACCACCTCAAATACCTATGAAATATGACTCTAAACAAATTTTAGAGCTAGAGAATCCACAAAGTGACAGAGAGAAACAAATCTCTCACTGAATACAGCCTGGCAGGTGGATAGGAAGGGTTCATTGCAGCATGCTGGGAGCCAAGCCCAGCCTCGCATGAGCCCGCAGTTGTAGCCCCAGGGTGGACCATACCAGCCATGGATGGAGGGAATTTTGGAGAGTGGATCACCAGCAGCTGTGGCCGTTTCCAGAATTATAAACCCATAAATGCCAAAGACAAAGTAAAAGGTCAGTGGAACTCTGCTAAATCTGGGGGGGCCTGGAGTGTGGTCCTACCTCTACCCCCGGAGCAAGAAGCGGCAGAGGTGTGGTGGCGCTGTAGCTGCCTCCACATGGCTGCTTCAGAGCTCCCAGCCTGCAGATTGTAGGGGGCCCAAGCAGCTATACAGAGGCTAAGTGCTCTTGCCTTAACCTGCCTAGATTGGGATTGTGGTCCTGGTGTGTGACCAGTGTGGTTCTTAGGTGTGTGACGAGTGTGCCAAAGTTCACTGTGGGGGCTGTAGAGATTGTGCCCTCCTAATAGCTCCAGCATCTGTGAAAACCCCAGCAATTTGTGACAAAGCTCTCCCCTCTGGAAGCAGAGTTCTACTGTGGCAAAGAGCTCAAAAGTCAAGTAATTGACTGACAACATGAGCAAGCAAAGGAAGCAAAGCAAGAACAGCAATAGAAATTCAGGTTCCTTTTTTGGGGGACAAAAAGGATCAAAGCATGGAATGGGAGAAAGACAATGAAGTCAGAACTCCTGCACCAAAAACTTCCAAGAAAAATATAAACTGGTTACAGGCCATAGAGGAGTTCAAGAAGGATTTTGAAAATCAAGTAAGAGAAGTGGAGGAAAAATTGGGAAGAGAAACGAGAATGATGCAAGAAAATTTGAAAAAGAGTCAACAACCTGACTGAAGAAAATAACACCTTAAAAAAATAGACTAACTCAAATGGCATAAGAGGCCCAAAAAGCCAATGAGGAGAAGAATACCTTAAAAAGCTGAATTTTCCAGATGGAAAAAGAATTTTAAAAGCTCATTGAAGGGAATAATTCCTTCAGAATTAGAGTGGAGCAAATGGAAGCAAATGACTTTATGAGAAATCAAGATACTATTAAACAGATCCAAACAAATGAAAAAATAGAAGGCAATGTGAAATATCTCATTAGAAAAACCATTGACCTGGAAAGTAGATCCAGGAGAGACAATTTAAAAAATATTGGACTACCTGAAAGCCATGATCAAAAAGAGAACCTAGAAATCATCCTTCAAGAAATTCTCAAGGAAAATTGCCCTGATATTTTAGAACCAGAGGGCAAAATAGAACTTGAAAGAATTCACCAATCACCTCTTGAAAAAGATCCCCAAAAGAAAACTCTTAGGAATATTATAGCCAGGTTCCAGAGTTCCCAGACCAAGTAGAAAACATTACCAGCAGCCAAGAAGAAAGAATTTGAATACTGTGGGAAAAACAATCAGGATAACCCAGGATCTAGCAGCTTCTACATTAAGGGATCGCAGGGCTTGGAATATGATATTCTGGAAGTCAAAGGAGCTAGAATTAAAACCAAGAATCACCTACCCAGCAAAACTGAGTATAATGTTTTAGGGGAACATATGGTCATTCAATGAGTTGGAGGACTTTCATGCATTCTTGATGAAAAAAACAGAACTGAATAGAAAATTTGACATTCAAATACAAGAAGCAAGAGAAGCATGAGAAGGTAAACAAGGAAAAGAAATCATAAGGAACTTATCAAAGTTGAACTATTTACATGCCTATGTGGAAAAATGATAGTTGTAACTTATGAAACTTTTCTCTGTATGAGGATAGTTGAAGGGAATATAAATGTATATATATATATATATGTATACATACATATATGTCTATATTGTAGGATATATATTCATATGAATACATATGTGAGTGTGTGTATATATGTGTACAGGAATACATAGAGGCCACAGGATCAATTGAATAGGAAGGGATGATATTTAAAAGGTGAAATTGAGACATGAGAAAGGAATATAATGAGAGGAGATAGGCAGAGACAGAATGGAGTAAATTATCTCACATAGAAGAGGCAAGGGATAACTGTTACAATGGAGGGGAAGAACAAGAAGGCAAAAGAGAATGGTCAACCTTACTCTCATTGAATTTGGCTTAGGGAGGGAATGACATACAGTCTAAATTGGATATCTTGCCACACAGGAGAGTAGGGGGGAAGGGGATAAGAGGGGGGGTGATGGAGGGGAAGACAGGTTGGGGGGAATAGGTAGTTTGAAGCACACACTTTTGTAAAGGGACAGGAACAAAGTAGAGAATAGAACAAGTGGGGGGGGATAGGTTGGAGGGAAATGTAGTCAGTCTTTCACAATATACCCACTATGGAAATGTTTTGTGTAACTACACATGTATAACCTATATTGATTTGTGTATCTTTCCAGTAAGGGTGGGTGACGAGGGAGGAAGGGAAAGAATCTGGAATTCAAAGTTTTAAAAATCAAAAGTTTTAAAATTTTATTATTATCATTATTATTATTATTATTATTATTTACATGCAACTGAGAAATAAGACATATAGGCACTGGGGTATGGAGATCCATCTTTTCCTACCAGAAAGACAGGGTTGGGGGAAGGATACAAGAGAGAGCAAAATGGGGGAGGAGTTTTTCAGTGGGATTGCTGTTTTGGGGTGGTGGGTAGGGGAAAGACAGGGAGAAAATCTGTAACTCAAAATCTTGTGGAAGTGAATGATGTAAACTAAAAATAAACATAAAAGTTAATTTAAAATTTTTTAAAAAGAAAAATAGAACATAAGAGAGGATTCAAAATATATATCAATATATTTCCATTTCAAGAAAGCCTATGTAATAAACATGATACATTTATTCAGATCTGTCCATTTTTTCTTTCCTTGCTTGTAAGTTTTCTTTTGTTCTCTGTTGTACACTTTCTACTTTATTCTTTTTCCCCCTTCCTCCTCTCCATTCAAGTAAGTGCACACACACAAACACATACACATGAATGCATATATACATAGTATTCAATAATATCATACACATATAAGATCTTACATACACACACATACATATACACACATGCATATACTTACATAATATACGTAGATATCAATCATCATACTTACATATATAGACATATACATTCATATGCTTCTATGTAAGACCATACCATATTAATTTGTCCTCTGTTGCTCTGAGGATGGAAAACCTCTTACTTAACAAGTCTGAGTCTTTCCATACTTTTCTACATTCACCAACTTGTCATTTCCTACACCACAGCAATATTCCAACCTTTTACTGTCTAGTTATTTTAAATAGTCTAAAGCAGTATTGATTAATATGGCTGACATATAGTATAGTATCCCTATTTTTCTCTTTTGATGAAATACATTAAATATCTTTCTTTAATTTTGTTTGAGATTGTGATTACTAACCCTGCTTTTTTTCTCTTTTTAATTCTACTCCTGATCTTTATTTTATATTTGTGTATATCTCTTAATTCCTATCCCTCCTAACTCCTCTACTTTACTTCTACCAGCTACTTTGCTCTCCTATTACCTAACCTACCAACCCTCCAAGGTTCCCTCCCTTATTCCCCTTCTTAATCTAAACACCCTTTATAACCCCCTTATCATATTCCCTCCCTCTCTCCTTTAAAAGTTCCTCCTTTAACCTCTCTTCCCTCCTTATCCTCTTAGCCTTTTATTTCTTTCTGAATTTAGAAGATTTTATATGTGTATTTTTCCCTCTTTTACCCATTCCTGATGTGAGTAGGGTTTCAGAAATACCTCCTTCCCCATCCAATTCCTCTGTATCAGTTCTTTCTCTTGCACCTCATTTGTATGAGATAATTATTCTTTTTTTTTAATCTTTTCCTAAATGGTATTATTTTTTAGAATTATATCATATTCAGTTCTACCCCAATCTCTCGATTGAACTACCCAATTACTAATAACAATTTTAGACATATGTTTTACATTTCTGCACATAAAAAGTAAACATTCTTTATCGAATCCCTCGTACCAAAGTTTTTGATATGTACCTTGCATTTCTCTTGGATATTCTGTGTCAAATCTTCTATTAAGTTCAGATATTTTTAAAAAACAAAATCCTGAAAGTCTGACAATTTAGTGAATATCCTTTTTTTTTCCATTCAGAATTATGCTTAGCTTTGTAGGACATGATATTATTTTGGCTAAAACTCCAATTCTTTTGCTCTTCAATACATAGTCTTCTAAGATCTGCAGTCTTCTAATGTCACTTCTTCTAGGTCGTGTGTGATTCTAATTGTCGCACCCTCATATTTAAATTGCTTTTTTCTTGTTGCTCACAATATTTTGTCCTTGAGCTGAAGATTTTGGAATTTTACTATGCTATTCCTGTAGATTTTCCTTCTGGAATCTTTTTCAGGTGGTGATCAGTAGATTATTTCTATTTTTACTTTTCTCTCTTGTTCTAGCACTTCAAGACAATTTTCATTAATTATTTCTTGTATTATTGTATCAAGATTCTTTTTTTTTTATCACGACTTTCAGGTAGTCTGATTATTCTTGTGATTTGTCTTCCTAATCTGTTCTCTAGATCAGTTGTTTTTCTTATGAGATATTTCACATTCTCTTCCATTTTTCATTCTTTATATTTTATTTTATTACTTCTTGGTTTCTTATAACTTTTCTGGCTTCCCCTTGCCCAATTCTAATTTTTAAGGATTTCAAAATTCAAAATTTTGAAAGCCAGAATTTCTCTCGGTGAGCATCTGCAGGCTGGGCTGCTGTTGCTAGACTCAGGACTGAACTGAGAGTTGGGAAGAACTGAGAAGAGAAATGAGAACTGAGAACTGAGACAGAACTTCTTGGAGTAAGCCACATGGAGGCTGAGGAGGCTGGAGAAAGTGATTTTGATTTTGAGAATGGAACTGGAGAAAGTGATTTTGATTTTGAGACTAGAACTTGTGGTGGTGGAGCTTCTTGTGAGAGCCAGACATACTCCTGCTGAGAGCTTCCAAGGACCAGCCAGAGCTGCTGAAGACTTCTGAGGGCCAGCCAGAGCTGCTAAAGACATCTGAGGGCCAGCCAAGCTGCTGAGGACTTCTGAGGGCCAGCTGGAGCTTCCAGAAGAAGCATGACTGTGCTGTTGATACTTTGTCTGTTTTGGGTCTGTGTTGACTTCATAGGCAGAAAGTGAATTAAAATGATAGTGCTGACCCTGTGTGTGAATATTGTTGTAATTCTGCTAAGCTTGATGTGGTTAGATATTGTGGCTCTGTTAAGTTTTCTCTTCCCAGAGACAGAGAGCTGGATAAGGAGCTGTCTGCCTTTGAACTCAGGTGACAGTTAGTTAGAATTGGGCAGAAGCTGGGCCATGGAAGAGGAACCACAGAAGCTGAGAGCCTGCCTTGAGTCAAGATGAAAAGGCCTTTTCTTGGGTGCTGACTGATGAGACTGTAACTTATTTGTGACCTAGTGGTGGATGGCCTACTACCCCTTAAGAGGGTACCTAGTGGCGAATGATGATATTGTAACCTACTTGTGACCTGGGGTGGATGGCTTTTGTACTTTCCACTACTTCTTAAGAGGGTACTGAGTATTGACTGATGCTATTGTAACTTGATTTCACCCTATGGGTGGAGGACTTTGACCTTTGTACTTTGTGTCAGTTAAGGAGGCTTGCCTTCTCAAGGGTGATTGAATTAAGGATTTACTAAATGAAGGACTTACTAAATGAATGTTATCTCTTGCTTAAAACTATGTGACCTCTTTGGTCAAAACTATGTGGCCACTTTAATGATAAGCTATGTCATTGTGAATGCTGTACCTTGAGTTCCTTGAATGATTTGCTCTAATTTACTGCTGAATAGAGAGTTCACTATACTGTATAATCAGAACCTTGAAGCTGTTCATAGCAGCTATGCTCTGGAAAGTTGCTGGTGCTTGATTTTACAATAACCTTGTTTTTCTTGGATTGTTCTTTTTTTTTTTAATTTCCTCAGTCTGATTTAAATTTCTTCTGTGAATGATTTTTGGTCAGATTATTATTTGACATTACTCTTTGGAATAGGAAAGTCTTTTTTTGCTTCAGTATCTTCCTCTGAAGATGAACCCCTACCTTCTCTATTCCCACAGTAACTTTCTATAACTGAATTCTTTATCCTTTGCCTGATCATTTTTCTTGTAGTAGCTTATTTTTTGTAATCACTTCTAGTTCTGGTGTATGGGGTATAATATATCTGGCCTCAGATCTTCCTTCAATTCTCCCCTCTGACTTGAAATCAAAATCAAGAACTTTACCCTCCTGTAAGTACCCACAGTTAGCTGTGTACCCACCCACTGTTTCTGCACTCACTATGCCTGTGCTAGTTCCTTTCAGCCCAGGGCCACATCTTGGCAGCACAGCTGGGTTTGACATTCCTTATTAGCAGAGATTTCCTCAATTTTTCTTCGCTCAGACTCCCAACTCCCCACACTGTCCAGGAAGGGAAAGTTCCTGTGCCTGGGACAGAGGATATCTGCCAACCAGCTAGCCCCAGCCTTTGCCACTTGCTTTTTTGTGGAACTAGCCTGGAAGAATTTACTCTTGGTCCTGGGATTTTTATTTGGATCTTCTGTAATTGTTCCAGGATGACCACTGTTCTGCCCCAACACTTTTGTTTATTTTTACCACTTTATTTTTATCCTGTATTGTTTGTGGGGGAATCTGGAGAGCTTGGAATTTTTGGACCTACTCTTCCATCTTTCCAGGATCTTTCTGAGAATTCTTTCTAGTAATACAGAATGGCACCTTCTCTACAATTCATATTCATGGAGAGTGACCTAGGACTCTAAGAAGTTATAACTTACCCAGAGTCACATAGCCATTATGTATAAATTCCACAATGCTGCTCAGAAAAGTATATACAAATTTTCTTAACTTGAGGTTAGTGAACTATTTTTGTTAATGTTTTGATAATAGTATTGAAATATATTTTAAATAATATATTATTTAAAATATATTTCAATAAATTCAATTTCCCTTATACATATGAATCTTTTATGAATTAAAATTATTTTGAGGAGTCCATAGGTTTCAGCAGATTGCCAAAAAGGAATCATGTTACCAAAAAGGTTAAGCATCCTTAAGTCAATCAGTTAATCAATGAATCAATAAGTAAGTGCCTACTATGTGCCAGGCACTCTGCAAAGAGGAGTTTCAAAAAAGTAGGCATAAGACAGTCCCTTTCCTCAAGGAGCTTATAATCTAATAGGAGAAGACAACATGGAAATAAACAAATAAACAAGCAATCTTATTAATTAATTAATACATGTACGTATATGCATATAATTAACAGAAGGAAGGCATGGAATTAATAAGGGTTAGGGAAGTCTTCCTCTAAAAGGTAGAATTTTAATTGGGTTTTAAAGGAAACCAAAGAGTTTAATAGCCAGAGCAGAGGAGGGAGAGTATAAATTTAAATAAATTCTAGTTATACCTGTAACAATCATTATAGTTTTATATAATGATTTCAAGATCAAGAGAACACTGATGCCTGAAGGTATCAGTAAAGGATTCCTTTAGGAGGTTGCACTTGAATAATGCTTTCGATGGAACTAGAGCTTCTAATAGATGGAAGGTAAGTGGAGGTACATTCTGGGTATGGAGGACCACTTTTTCTGGGACATGGAGGGTGGATGATGGACTGTAATGTATGGGAAACAGTTATCAGAGCATTTTTACAGGATAGAGACTGTGTGAAAGGCAGTACTGTATAGAAAGTATTATGGTCTATAGACCACAAACTGTAATAGAGTCATTTTCTAGTCTCACCAGATTTTGATTTATTCGAGCAGAGAATCACAGGGGAAGCCTAATAAAATAAATAAAAAACATTTATAGAAATTTTAAGCCATAGGATGAATTCTGAGGGGAGGGGTAAAAATGTAAATATGTATAGAATTGGTACTTCAAGAAAAGTGGGAACTGGCATATGATCATAAAGTTCAAAGGGTCCTCAGAAGCCATCTAATCAATTCTCATTTTACGGAAGAGGAAACCAAGGTCCTTGAAGATTAAGTGATTTGGTCAAGGTCAAACAGGTAGTATCAGAACCTTATACCTATGTCAATGCTCTTTCCACTCCACCATATAACTTCCTCTAAGTTTGCTTTAATTTGTAGTTTGGAGTCATCTAAAAGGTAAGAGATGCCACTGCTATGAAGGCTACTACATGAGGAAATCAATGGAGAGCAACACTGGGTGGAAGAGGACTCTACCATCTGCTAGTCCTATTTTAAGTATTTTTATTTTTTTATTATCTAGGTGCTAAGTTCTGTTGTTTTTATGCTGCTGAAAGATAGCAAGTTCTGTCAGTGCCCTCTAAATTTGGCATTAGCTAAATTTGGCACTCTCTGGGACAAAGCCTCCATCTCCCTGGCCTAGTTATGGTTCTGGGGCTTCCCTGCCAAGCAATCGTCTCCCTGTCTCTGGTAAGATTCAGGAAAACGAGATGACCAGAGATATCAGGACTATAATAAAAGGGATTCCTGAATTGGGAATGAAAATAGACCAGATGATATCTAAGATCCTTTTTGATTCTAAGATTTTATAATTGCTTTCTTTAAGATGTCATTATAGCTCTAAAGTCACATTTTGAGAATGTAAAAATAAATTATATTTAGCTTGGGATACTCATAAAATTATAATTTTAGGTATACAGTAAGTTAAAAAGTATAGTTAATTGAGATAATATATTACTTACTAAATGTAGTTTAATTTTTGTTATTGCCATATATGGTGTTAAAAGCATCTGATCTTTAAGAAATCTAGAGGCACCTAGGTGGTGCAGTGAATAGAGCACTGGCCCTGGAGTCAGGAGGACCTGGCCTCAGACACTTGACATACTTACTAGCTGTGTGACCTTGGGCAAGTCACTTAACCCCAATTGCCTTGCCTTCCCCTCTCCAAAATTTTTTTTAAAAAGATTTAAAGAAATCTAGTGTTTTCAGGTTTTTTTTAAGTTATAAGATATAAGTACTTACAAAAAAAAATCAGCATTCAAATAAAATGGACAATAAAAAAATAAGTAAAATCCAAATAAAAATGGAAAATTGTGTTTTCAAGACTTAATATCTCTCACAATTCTACACCAAGTGCCTATCTATTTTAACTAAAAGAACCAGAAAAATCTTAAATGAATGAACAAATGAATGATCGAATAAAATAATGAATCGATGAAAAGCATTCATTAATTGCTTCCCACATGTCAGGCACTGGGTTTGCAAAGGAAGTCCCTGTCTCCAAGAAGCTTATATTCTCTTTGTAGCAGATGATATTGATTGATTTATCTATCTGTCTATCTATCTTAGATTTACTCATCTATATCTATAGATAGGTAAATATTTATTCTGTTGTTTTTCAGCTATGTATAACTCTTCATGACTCCATTGGGAGTTTTCCTGACAAAGATACTGGAGTGGTTTGCCATTTCCTTCCCCAGCTCATTTTACAGGTGAGGAGACTGAGGAAAGCATGGTTATGTGACTTGTCCAGGGTCACACAGCTAGGAAGTATCTGAGGTTGGTTTTGAACTCATGAAAATGAATCTTACTGACTCTAAGCCCAGCACTCTATTCACTATGCCACCTAGTTGCCCCATGTACATAAATAGGTATGCACAAAATGGATGCAAGGTAGGAGGTTATTAGTGGCAAGGAGTTCTGAAAAGGCTTCATGTAGAATATGACACTGGTCTTGAAGGATAACAGAAATTCTCAGTCAAAGATGAGGGAGAAGTATGCAACCTGTGCAAAGGTGTGGAGATAGGAGGTGGAATCTTGTGTGTTTTTAGAAGGTCAGTTTGGCTAAGTCATGTTCTATGTGAAGTTGAATACTTTATAATAAGACTGGAAAGACTGATTTGAATCAGGCTGGGAAGGACTTGAAATGCAAAACAGAGGAGTTTTTATGTTTGATCCTAGTGGTAACAGGGAGCAATTGATGTTTCTTGAGTGAGTGACTTGATCAGAACTTTACTTCATGAAACACTTTGGAAGTTGTGGAGGATATATTGGAATGGGAAGGGACAGCATATGGTGTATTTTTCAGCTCTCCATAGCTCCCATCAGGGAACACTAGTTGTTGCTCGCTACCTTCCACCTTTTTCAGACTTCTATAAGGTAGAATTGATTACTTTTGCAGTTATAAATTTTTTGCCTTGTTCCACTTGAAGTTTGATGCAGACTCCAGCAGGTGGCACCATTACCTTTGATCAAATGAACAGCTTTTCTCCTCAAGATCCATAAGGTAGAGAGCTGTGGTTGCTGTACACTCTAAATTTTCTTGAGCCACACCTCTAATAAGAAAAAAAAAAGAGAATATATCCCCAATATATGTATACTTTTTTATAAATTACATGGGAAACAGCATGTTGTAGTACTTAGCAAAAATATCTAGGTAGCTAGATGGCATAGTAGATAGAAATCTATGCTTAGAGTCAGGAAGACCAGAGTTCAAATCCTACTTCAGACATTAGCTAGCTATGTAAATCACAAAACTTCAATTTGTCTTAGTTTCCTCAACTGTAAAATGGGCATAATAATATTTCCTACGTTCCAGGGTTATTATGAGGATCAAATGAACTATTTCTCAGCTCCCTGGCACATTGGAGGTACTTAATAAATTACTTGTTTCCTTCTTTCCTTCCCTTGAGCACAGGTCAGAGAGACCATTTTTAATAGATGACTTTAAAGCTAATAGTCTGTTTGGAAGATTTTTTAAAAGGCTAGAAAATTGTATTTTCAAATTTTTCAAGTGTATAAACATGAGAATTTTCATGAATCACACACACTTTTCAAGAACGCAGACTTTGTTGTTCAATGTCTTGTTCATCCTGATGTCTTTGTATAAACAATAGCTAATGTTTAAAGGCACAAGTACTTCCGGCAAGGCTCACTGTTAATAACAGTGGATATAAATCCACATTTCAAATTATCTCGCTAATTTTGAATTTAGTTGACTGCTTTTTTATTGGATCTGATTAGATTGTCATTGCTGTATCTCTCATAATATGGCAGATAAATAGAAGTAGGCCTGTTAGCACTGCAGTTTTCTTGTTAGTCATTTATGCTAACATTAGTATATCATCAATCTGATGATTCTTTGTAGGAATCATTTTTAATTTTTTTTCAGTGAACAAAAATCCATTTCCCTCCTCCTGACATCCCCCAATCCTCTAAAATGGAAAAAGAAAAAAAAATAAGCATAATTCAGCAAAAAGGATTCCCACATTATCCATATCCAAAAATTATATACCTCATTCTGTATCCTGAGTTTATCACCTCTCTGTCAGGGGGAGGATAGCATGCTTCATCATTAGTCTTTTTAAGTCATGCTGGCTCATTTCATTATCAAAATTCTTAAATCTTTCAAAGATGTTTTGTTTTTACAAAGCTGTAGTAATTGCACAAATTGTTCTCCTAATTTTGTTCACTTATCTCCACACAAATTTGTAGAATGTTTGTCTGAATTTACCCTTTTGCATTTCTTTTGGCATAATAATAACCTGTTACATTCATATACTATAATTTACTCAGACATTCCCCAAGTGATAGGTATACCCTTAGTTCCAGTTCCTTAGCCCTGTAAAGAGAACTGCTAGAAATATTTTTTTGTACCTATGGATCCTTTTTTCTCTTTCTTTGGTTTTTTGGGGGTATAGATCTAGTACTGGGGTATCATTGGGTCAAAGGGTATACACAGTTTACTTATTTTTGGAGTTCAGCAGTATTTTATTTTTTCCAATTGTAGATAAAGACAATTTTTAGCTTTCATTTTTATAAAATTCTGGATATTAACAATTTCTCTCTTCCTCTCTCTCCTCTCCTCTTCCTAAAATGGTAAGCAATTTCATATAGACTATATATGTTCAGTCATGTAAAGCATATTTTCATATTGGTCATAGTTGTGAATGAAGAAACAGAACAAAAGGGAAAAACCACAGGAAAAAAAAAAGCAAAAGAAAGTGAAAATCGTATGTTTCAATCTGTATTCAGAGTCCATCAGTTCTTTCTCTGGATGCCAACAACATTTTCTATTATGAGTCCATTGTAATTGTCTTGGATCATTGTATTGCTGAAAAGAGCTAAGTCATTCATTGTTGATCATCACACAATGTTGCTGCTACTGTATACAATGTTTTCCTGATTCTGCTCATTTCATTTTGTATCAGTTCATACTAATCTTTCCAGGTTTTTTTTCTGAAATCAACCTGATCATTATTTCTTATTTGACAATAGTATTCCATTACATTCATATACTACATCTTGTTCAGTCATTCCCCAATTGATGAGCATCCCTCAATTTCCAATTTTTTGGCATGCATGGTTTAGACAAAATTGCATTCCAGAATGGTTGAATCTTTAAAGCCACTTATATATTTTTGTAAAGGATACAGTTGTTTATTATTACAATTTTTAATTATTTTAACTTTCTTGTATTTTTAGTTTATGGAAAAAAACAAGCATTTCCATAATGTAGTATAATAAAAAAGATGATTACACATGAAACTGTAAATCTGCTGTGTACAACTTGTTATTCTTTTTAAATATATAGCAAGGCTATTTCTTTTATTTTCTTTTATTCTTTCCTCTCTCCCTGTTCCCCAGAGATGGCTTCCATTAGACAAGAATAGGTCTGTACATATATACATACACACATACATACATCTATACATCCATCCATCCATCCATATATATATATATGTATATATATACATATATATGTAAAATTATTCTATACATACTTCTCTCTCTTTGTGATCCCATTTGGCAAAGATATTGGAGTGGTTTGTCCTTTCCTTCTCCAGCTCATTTTACAAAGGAAGAAACTGAGGCAAAAATCTTAAGTGACTTGCCCAGGGTCACACAACTAGTAAATGTCTGAGCTCAGATTTGAACTCAGGAAGATGAATCATGGCCAGTACTCTATCCCTGCCACCTAGCTGCCCTTTGTGAAGGTTTGCCTTGTTAAACAGAGTGTGTAATTCATATACTCACTCAACCCAGCACTTGCAAATTGCACTACATCACAATATCCTAAATATAAGTGAGGGAACCACTGTTAACCCTTTTACAACTCTACAATTTCTACTCTTCCCTCATCATTCCTTGAATACTGTATATAAAATATATGACATATGGACACAGTGAGAATGCCAGTTTCCATCTAATTATTAAATATTAGTAAAGTTTAACGTTTTCTTACTTTTAAGAGAAAAAATTAATGAAAATAGAAATCCTAATATTTTCTTCTGGTACACTAATGGAGAACACATACCCTACTTTTAAAACAACTACTTTACAGGGCAGCATTTTATGGCTTTTTTGTTTTACAGGAGGCACACATTAAAATTCAAATATAGTGCCATTTCAGGGTTCTTTTCTATGATTGTGACAAGATGCAATTTCTTTGATTTCTTAATTTTCTCTCAAGCTCTTTAGGTACCACTGCTGGAAGTAATTAAATTGTTCCTTCCCCCTCCCCCCCCCCACCCCCAATTACTAAAGGTTTCTTCCCACAATTCTTGGAACAAGAGAGCATCAATCCCTTCCTCCTTTAATCCCTCACACTACCACTCACAAAGACAGTAAAAGGAAGAAAAAAATAGTTCCTACTATTGTTTCCCTTTCTTTTGATGCTTTACTCTTCTAGGACAAAGGGTCTTAACTTTGTGTGTGTGTGTGTGTGTGTGTGTGTGTGTGTGTGTGTGTGTGTGTGTGTGCATGAGTGTTCGTGTGCACCTTTTTGCACTGTCTCTATAGACCTCTTCTCATAATAATTCTTTAAATATACAAAATAAAATGCATAGGATTACAAAGGAAACCACTTATATTGAAATGTAGTTATGAAAATATTTGTAAAAAACCCAAACAAATTCAAGGTTAGGAACCCATATGAAGGACTTTAGGATTGAAAGAACTTCAAGGGATTTTAAATATCTCCTAGCCTAAATCTTTAATTTTGTTGTTTGTCTTAATGAGGAAACTGAGGCCTCTATATATGAATTGAGTTAGCTAAGGTCACATGAGGTACTGGGAAATAGAGCCAGGATAATAGCACAGGGGCCTCTTATTTCAAGCCTGGAACCCATGACCCTATATTTGTGGGTATGACACTCTATTTCGGAAAACTAGATTATTTTCCCATATAGAAATCAGCCTCATGATTCTCTCTACTGTTAGGTTATATTATGATTTCAGTATACTTCCCGCCAGAATAATCCATACATTGTGAAAGATGGCAGGATAATGAGGTAGAGGAGAAGCAAGATTATTTAGAGGCTAGGTCATGTAAAAGCCATCTCATAAGCTCAAGAGACAATGTTGAGCAGAATCTATAGCTGCCTTTCTGGATGAAACACCTGCAAAATTTTATATTCAGCAATTTTTGAAAGTACCTTTCCGATATTTAGTCCTCAGGGTGATGCTAATTTTGCTATCCAAGCAAATGCTGTGGTGATGCTTATGTAAATATCTACCTTCATATCCCAGATCCAAGAAATTTGTAGTAGTATGAATTAGCTTCCACATATGGAAAAGTGCCCTGTTCCTTATAATCTGATCACTTTGTGTGTTTTTTCCATTTTTTCAATTTATAAGCTTTTTGTTCTCTTCCTCCCACAATCTAACAAGAAAAATAAGAATTTTGAAACAAATACACATGGTCAAGCAGAACAAATTTACATATTAGCCATTTCCCAATATATATCTTATTCTGAATCCTGAGTTCATCACCTTTCTGTAAGGTGGTGGACAGCATATTTCCTCATCAATCCTCTGGATTCATGATTTAATCCTTGCCTTGATCAGAGTTAAGCCTTTTACAGATATTTATTTTTATAATATTACTGTTATGATTCTGCTTACTTCACTGTGCATCAGTTCACAAAACTCTTTCCCTTCATTGTTTCCTATCACACAATAATGTTCTATCACTTTTCTCCAGGTTAACCATTACTGCTCTCTGTCACGTTGTGACCTTTCAAACAAGCAGGAAAATATGCACTTGCCTTTTCTTTCTGCAGAAATAACTGTATACAACTGTTGTTATTTAATCTGCCCTTAGTCCAAAGAGACAGTGTGATACATCGTAAAAGCACCGATTTTCTAGTGAGACAATGTAGTTTCAAATCTTCTTTCTGACACTTCCTATCTATTAAATCTTGGGAAAGTCATTTAATCTCTTTAGTTATCAGTTGCCTCAACAATAAACTGTGGGAGATGAACTCAACGACCTCTGAGATCCCATTCTGGCACAGATCTATGATCCAATGACCCCAGGGACCTGAATTCTCTTCAGGAATACAGATCCATAGCCACCAAATGTCAAGTCAAAAGTCAATAAGAATAAACTAATAAACAAGGAAAATATTGGATCCATTTTTGATTGTGTAAATAAATAGACCACCCATTGCTCTTGCGTTTGAGAGTTAACAGAGAATTTGAAAAGATATCAAAAGTCATCTAGTTCAGCTTCTTATATTATATGGGTTGCTCCTCTCTAGCACCCATGGCAAGTGGTGATCTACCCACTGTTTGAACACTTACAGTGATAGAAAGCCCATTTTATCACAAAAAGCCACTTCCATGTTTTTGAAGATTATAATTATGATTATAATATATAATAATCAGAAAATTCTTCCTAAATTGAGCCAAAATATCCCTCCTGTGATTCTTTATTCTTTGTTCTGGAAGATCTTCTCAGGTGTCACAATTTTTCCTTCTCCTGCCTAAGTTCATAGGGTCACATCTAGAGCTAGAAGGACCTCCAGTCCAGTCCATCCATTTTTATAGATAAGGAAGCAGAAGTCAAAAGAGGTTATGGAACTTAGCTAATATCATGCCTATAGTAAACGGCAGAGTTAGGATTTGAACCCAGACCCCCAACCCCCAACTCAAAATTTAGTAGTCTTTCCACTCTACTAGTCAAGTTGTATGCAAAATACTGTTCTATGTACTCTTTTCTCTTCTTCAGGCTAAAATAGGATCAATGGATCTGTGTATGGTATGATGTCATAGCTTCTCACCAATTCGGTCACCCTCTTCTGAATGCTTATAATACTATGATGCTGATGCACTTATATATCCATGATACATCAATATATTTATTGATCTCTTTCCAATTTTTTTGCCACCAAACAAAGAACTGACATAAATATTTTCATACATGTACAACCTTTTCCAATATCTTAGATCTTTTTGAAATATAGGCTTCTAAGAAAAAAAAAGGCACAAAAACCCCCTACTTGTTCTTTCTTGTGTTTTGTTTTATTTCATTCCTTCTTTCTCATTATTTACTCCATTGATTGTCATTCTTCTTTACAACTTGACTAATGTTGGTTGTGAAGGTATTTGTGGGACCTATATTGAATTGCATGCTGCCATGGTGGGGGAGGGAGGAAGAAAGGAAGGAGGAGAAAATTTGGAACTCAAGGGATTGTGGAACTGAATGTTGTGAACTCAAAGTAAATAAATAAATTTAAAAAAAGAAATATAGACTTAGCAATGATATCAAAATATAAAGATATTCACAGCAAGTTTCTTGGATAAAGGTCTCATTTCCAAGATATATAAATAATTGATTAAAATTTAGAAGAATGAAAGAGCCATTTAAAAATTGATAAATGGTCTAGAGATAAGAGCAGCCAGTTCTCAAGGGAAAAAAACCACACCTTGCTATCTATAGCCATACCCCCCCCCCCCCACAAGTCCCCTACCCACCAAATGCTTCAAATCATTTATTATAGAAGGGCAAATCAAAGAAATTCTGAACAAATCTGAGATTCACTTTTTAAATAGTGATGCCCTTTGACCCAGCTATACCCTAGACTTATACTTCCCAATCTTTTCTGAAGATGGGAAATACTTAGGCATGCTTTTAGTTAGTAAAGGAATATGAATAGATATGAGAAGGAAAAGGAGCCAGTAGATATGGAAAGATTAAAAATGAGAAAGAGAATCTGATTGAAAGGGCAAATCCTCAAAAGATCAAGGGATCATAGATTTAGAGCTGGAAGAGACCTTAGAAACCTCTCATTTTACAAATGAGGAAACAGAGTCCAATGGAAGTTGTGTCTTTCTCAAGGTCATAAGTAGATCCATAGCACACAATAATAATGTCTAGCATTCATACAGCACTTTAAAGTTTTCAAAGTACTTTATGTGTGTTCTCATTTGATCCTCAACCAACCTAGCCCATTAATCAGAACTCCAAAATTTGAAGGCTTAAATTAATAGGCTCTCTTGCTACCCCATTGACCTAACTCCAAATCTAGTAGTAAGGGTCTGAAGGAAAAAATGGTAAGAATGGGGAATTTGTATTTTTCTATTTCTTCCAAGTCATTCATTGCAGTCCTAAGAAAAGGAAAGAAATCGGAATGCTAATTCAATCTATTGAATCTACATTCAAGCTAATCAATAAATCAATACACACATATTTTAGAATTAAGTATAAAATACTTAAAATTATTTGTTCAAATATTGTTACCCAAAATTTATGATTATTTCTTTAAAATTTTTTCAATGGGAAGATGGGTTTAGCCTGTTTTGCAGATAAGAAACTTGAAACACAAAGTTAAGTGATTTGCCCAGGGTCTCACAACTTTTGTATAAAGCAAGATTCAAATTCAAATTCAAATTCACACTCCAAGTTCAGAGCTTTATGTATTCTTACCTTTAATGGCCATATATCAAAATGGCACATTATTTTGTGGATGGGGAAACAATACTCAGAAGTTGTGACTTTCCCAGAGCCATACAATTATTAAATATTAGTATCAAGAAATAAACTTCAGTTTTCTTCAAAACCCAGTCTTCCTCCATTACATTATTTACCCCCTCTGTTATGATTTCTTTCGATATGTAGAGACATTGCAGCCAAAGGATTCTCACTGTGATCTGAGCAGCATAGAGTATGTAGTAAGACTCTTTCCTTCTTTGTTCTGGATGTCTCCTTCCTATTAACGCAGCCTAGATTTTTTTCAATAGATTTTTTGGCAGCAACATGGCACTGTTGACTCATTTTGAGATTGGAGTCAACTAAACCCTTAAGCCTTTTTCACAGCTGCCCTGTACTGTTTGTCCTCAGTGAGGAGGAATGCTAATGATCTCATGCTGCAGATAGTTATACATACACAAAAAAATCTTCTTGTTGCAACTTTTAAAAAAGAAATAATTATAAAAATTGGATTAAATATTTGAACAAATAATTTTTAGCATTTTATTCTTTGTTCTAAAAACACATACTATTGAAGTATCATTCACTTTTCCCTTCCTTTTCTTAGGAATACAGTGAAATGACTTGGAAGAAACATAAAATTATAAATTTCCCATTTTTCCTAATTCTTTGAGTATGGAATTAGAAGCAGGGCATGGTAGTCATCAGAGGTTCATATATCTATAGCTGGAAGGGACTTTAGCGGTCATTTAATCAACCAAATCTTTTTCTAGGTGGCACAGTGGATAATCAGTAGGGATAGGCAGTCAGAACGACCTGAATTCAGATCCAGCTTCAGACATTTGCTAGCTGTGTGATCTTGGCAAGTTACTTAATTTCTGTTTTGCCTTTGTTTCCTCAAATGCAAAATCAGAATAACAATTGTACCTACTCCCCAGGGACATGGTAAGGATCAGATGAAACAATATTTATAAGACAGTATAATGTGTGGAACAGGGTAGGTACTATATAAATATTAGATATTAAGATTATGATTATTGGGGTGGCTAGGTGATGCAGTGAATAGAGCACTGGCCCTGGAGTCAGGACCTGCGTTCAAATCTGGCCTCAGACACTTGACACAAAAACTAGCCATGTGACTTTCAGCAAGTCACTTAACCCTAATTGCCCTCTAAAAAGCAAAAAAAAAAAAAAAAGATTATGATTATTATTTTTTAGCCACAGCAGTTATAATAGGAGTTGAGGTGATAGTAGTAGTGGTAGTAGTAGTAGTAGTAGTAGTAGTAGTAGTAGTAGTAGTGGTAGTAGTAGTAGTAGTGGTAGTAGTGGTAGTAGTGGTAGTAGTGGTAGTAGTGGTAGTAGTAGTAGTGGTAGTAGTGGTAGTAGTAGTAGTGGTAGTAGTAGTAGTAGTAGTAGTAGTAGTAGTAGTAGTAGTAGTAGTAGTAGTAGTAGTTGTATAGAAAGTGATGCTGAGGGAGATTGACTTGCCAGAGGGCACAAAGGTAGATTTGAACCTAGATTCTCTCACTTCAAAACTCAGAGATGATAAGTGATTTGGCCATGGCCACAGAATTGGTAAGTGGTAAAAGAGAAATATGAACCTATACCTTTCTTGAATCTCGCATACAACATTGTTTCCAATACAACACACCGATTATAAATAGAAGGCGTTTTTCCCCTAGTCAAGTCAACAAGATTTAACTCAATAGACTGTGTGCCAAGAGCTATGCTAAGTACTGGGGATACACATATAAGTAAAAAAGACAGTTTCCGTTCTCAGGAGCTTCCTCTTTCCATGGTACCATGCTGAGTCATCTCTGATGCCTCCGCTTCTGACTTTACAGCCTGCACTGACACATTTCAGTTCCTTTCTCAGCCTGGAAGATCCCCTTCCTCTGAGGTCTTCTTACCCTGGAACACCCTTCTTCTAGTAAGATTCTCTTGGAATCTCCATTTTGAAAGAAGAACCAAGCTAGCCATCCTTCATTCCTCTCTTGGCTAAGCTTCTAACTCCCTATTCCAACCTATCTTTTGACCCAATTCTTTCCATCTCAGTCTTCCCCTATTCTAACGTGAACCTCCTGAGAACAGGAACTGTCTTTTTTACTTATATGTGTATCCCTAGCACTTAGCATAGTTCTTGGCACACAGTCTACTGAGTTAAATCTTGTTCACTTGATACTAGGAAAAATGCCTTCTATTTATAATCAGTGTGTTTGTTAGGGGAATCTGAAGATCTTCCCTGCCCCTAGGTCCTTTGCTAAAGTGGCTACGTGACTCTGAGGACCCCTGGATATTTGAAAGTATACTCTGTTCCCTAATAGGCTGAATGTGGTCATGTGGAGCCTGCGGCGCCAGGCTTGTTTTCCAGGAATGCCCGTGCCTTGTAGCTTTGTGA
>CM053584.1:233258271-233275614 GCA_028627135.1 Pseudochirops cupreus
ACTTTTCCCCCTGAACTAGTTAAATGATATGCTTGATTAAAGTAAGATCGTTAACCCATTTTGAGTTGCTTTCCTTTAGAAAAGCAGATCTAAGAACCTGTGCTAGTAACCGCCCTAGGTATGCTAGGGTGCTTGCTGATACAGTGTTGTATTGGAAACAATGTTGTATGTGAGATTCAAGAAAGGTATAGGTTCATATTTCTCTTTTGCCACTTACCAATTCTGTGGCCATGGCCAAATCACTTATCATCTCTGAGGCTTGGTTTCCCTGTATAAGAATAGAGGCAACCTACAAAAAATGAGGGCAATGATATCTATGAAGTAGCTCCCTCTTCACAGGATTTTTGTGAAGATCAAATGAGATAAACACAAAATGCTTTATAAACTCCAAAGTATGCTATAAATGTCAGCCATTATCATATTTTTAATTTTGATGTCTTTGCTAAGCCTATACATCAAAGAGATCAAAGAAATAGGAAAACAAACAAAACTGATCCTTGTTTATAGATCATAGAATATAAAGGTAGTAGATAACAGAGCTGGGACTTGAACTCCATGTCTTGCAGGTACAGGAGCACAACACTTTCCATTATGTCACACTTTTGTTGGTTATGTTTTGGAATTTGGAATGACAGTCCTGAAGCACTTGAAAAGTCTTGAGCACTCAAGAAAATATTTTTTCTATATCTACTAAGGCAGGAATTCCTTTAGCTTTCTTTTATATTTTAGAAAGATTTTCAGGGATAAAGAGTATAATTAATGGGATCATTTGTATAAACCTCACTTAATAAGACTCACCATTGCCCAAACAATCTAGTTAACTGAGGCTTTATTCCCTACTCAGAAGCAAATTGTTCCTGAAAACCTACTGTACATTGTTTTGTTTATCCTGTATAGGTTCTGGATGGAAGGCTATGTAAAAAGATATTTTTATCCCAACTCAGGAACAGTATCTGCAGAAAAGTGAAAGAAAATGATTGCTAGGCAAGTAAACAGAGCAAACAAAGCAAAACAAAACTGTGTTTCTTTCTTTTGTGCCCACATTTGCTCTAGTGCTCAAGATCTACGATACAAAATTAGGCATCTGATCCAAAATTTTAAAATGAAAATTTTAAAGTCGATGTATCTATTTTTTTGCATATTCTCTATACTAGTATAAGTGATTTCTGATTTTTCTCTGCTTTTAAAATGCCATGCAAACAACAAAGTCAGTGAGGTGTATCAACATAAGCGATGGAGTCCTCAGGGAAAGAATGTTCTTTATTCATCCACACATCCAGCATACCTTTTCCAAAACAGAAGGAGACAAATTTTATTGAGTTAGCTATACATTTGATGGCAGATACTGCTCCTGAGGCTAGATCTTTTCCAACCAAGATAATGGCATCCATTTATGTTTTGCCCTTTTCATTAAAAAAAAATGATCTAGAGCTTAAAACCAAAAGTGAGTGAGGTAGATAAGGAAGGAAGGTTAGGAAGCAGCCACGGTGTGATTTTTTTTTTGCATCTTAGGCAAAACTTTCTCTTAAGGTATTTATTTCTCCCCACCCTTTCGTACAAGGTAATATGAACATGCTAATAATTCCCATATAAAATGCTACCCCAAAAAAGAAACTCCAAGTTCCCAAATAGATTTTTCCAAAAATGCTTCACGATGGAGAAGTAAATGTTTCTTTTTCCTTATAATTCAAAAATTTTTTGGAGCAAGTATTTATTTATTTATTTTTTCATTGACTTGTTTGTTTACTTTTAGTTTACAAGATTCAGTTCCACAATCCCTTGAATTTCAAGTTTTCCCCCCTTCTTTCTCCCCACCATGGTGGCGTGCAATCATGTATAGGGTCTGCAAATATTTTCATATTGTATAATAGTCTGGTTGTACAGAAGGGTTGTAACCAATGGAGTGAACACTGGGAAAAAAGAAAGAAAACCAGACATGGAAAAGAACACTAGCATGTAGATTGCTTCAGTCTCCATTTAAACTCTGGTCTTTCTAGATCTTTCTCTGAATATAGATATCTCCTTCCATTCTGAGACTTGTAGAGTTGTCTTATAGCTGTGCATTGCTGAGAAGAGTCCAGTTTAGTCCAGATGAGTCTAGTCCAGTTGGTCAAAGGATATGAACACGCAATTTTCAGAGGTAGAAATTAAAGATATCTTTAAGCATATGGAAAAATGCTCTAAATCACTATGGATTCAAGAAATGCAAATCAAAACAACTTTGAGGTACCACATCTCACCAGTCAGATTGGCTAAGATGACAAAACAGGCAAATGACAAGTGCCGGAAAGGATGTGGAAAAATTGGAACACTAATGCGTTGTTGGTGGAACTGTGAACTGATACAACCATTCTGGAGGCCAATCTGGAACTATGGCCAAAGGGCTATAAATAATAGCATACCCTTTGACCCAGTAATACCACTTCTGGGATTGTATCCCAAAGAGATCACAGAAGTGGGAAAAGGACCCATATGTACAACATATTTATTGCAGTTCTCTTTGTGGTGCCAAAAAACTGGGAATTTAGGGGATGCCCATCAATTGGGGAATGGCTAAACAAGTTGTGGTATATGAATATAATGGAATACTATTGTGCTATAAGAAATGGGAGGGAGATGGACTTCATATTTACTTGGAGAGGCTTATACAATTTGATGCTAAGTGAGAAGAATAGAACCAGGAAAAATTTGTACACAATCACAGACACATCGTATGTGTAATGACCAACCTTATAATTCAATTTAATACAGCAGAAATTTATTAAGCATCTGCTATATATGGGGCATCAAGGAAAATATAATGTTTAAAAAAGACATAGATTCTTATGGAATGTGAATTTCTTGGAGGCAAGGACTATTTCATTTTTGTCTTTGTATTCCTAAGATCTAGCATTATGCTTAGTGTATATAGTAGGTCCTTATAAATGCTTGTTGGTTGATTGATTAATCATTAAATCATAGATTTAGAAATGGAAGTGCAGCTAGGTAGCCAGTAGATAGAGCACCAGCTGTGCAGTCTGGAGGACCTGAGTTCAAATCTGACCTTAGACACTTGATACCTACTAGCCATGTGACCCTTTTCAAGTCACTTAACCCTGATTGCTTTGCAAAAAACAAAATGGAAACAATTTCAAAGATCTTCTAGTCCAACCCCCTTACTGTGCTGATGAAGAAACTGACCCAAAAGGGTGAGATAACTTGCCCAAGTTCATATGGCAATAAAGTAAGGATTTGAATGAAGTTCTGTGTTTCAAATCCAGGTCTCTTTATACCAGCGGTTCTCAACCTGTGGGTTGTGACCCCTTTGGGGGTTGAACGACCCTTTCACAGGGGTCACAGTGGTTACAGGGGTCACCTAAGACTATTGGAAAACACATATTTCCAATGGTCTTAGGAACCGAGACACCACTCCTCTATCTGTCTCCAGGTGAGTCCGCCCACATGCAAATATGCCCACATACAAGTATTAAAGGGTCACGGCTTTAGGAAGGTTGAGAACTACTGCTTTATACTGTGTCCCATATTATCATGGAATTTAATCTTGTGGAGGAATAGGATAAATATATATCACCAGGCAACAACTCTTGTATCAGAGATACATGACTTCTGTAGGATGTTCTTTCACTTGTGGATTATACTTTCACCTAGGTTATCTAAGGAAATGTTTATTGTATTCTGAAACCACCTCCCATTTTAGTTGCAATATCAGAAAAGAAAGTTTTATAAAATAGTCAACAGAGAAAAATAGTCATCATTGAGTTGCTATCAATTTAGAGTCAGGTCACTAGTAGAGCATCTTTTTCACCCTTTACTGTTCAATATTTTAATCAGTGACTTGGATAATGTCAAAGAAGACATGTTTGTTAAGTATGCAAGTGAAGGAGGGAAGAGTAATATATGGTATGACAGAAACATGCTCATCAGGTTAGAGAACATTGGGTTGAACCAAATAAAATCAGATTTTATAGGAATAAATATAATGTCTTACATATGGGTTTAAAAAGGCAATAACACAAGTACAAGCTGGAGGAGGTTTGTCTAGCCACCAAATCATCTCAAAAGACTGGGGGGGGGGGAGGGGTTTAGTGCATGTCTTCTCTTCAGGAAGCAATTGTATGATTAAGCAGACACAAAAGCTAATCCATTGTTAGGCTGCCTTATTAGTTGCAGTGTCCAGGGCTGGGAAGGTGATAATCTTTTTGTACTCTACCCTGACCAGACTATAGATAGAATATTATGTTTAGTTCTGGGCACTGAATTTAGGAAGGACATTGATAAGTTGGAAAGCATCCAGGAGAATAGTGAAGTGCTTTGAGATCATATCATCTAAAGATCAATTGAAGACTCTCATTATGATTAAACTAGAAAAGTGAAGACTCTTTTAAAAATATTTTTTCATTAATTATGCATTTATTCTTTCCTTCTTGCCTCTCCCTTCCCCCATTTGCCCCAGAGTACACAAGTAGGAGCAACATAAATGTTGTAGAAAGATAGATTTCAGTTTGACGTAAGGAACAGCTTCATATTAAAGTCATCCAGAGATGGAATAGGCTACTCTAGAGGTTTTTCTTCCTTAGAAATCTTTGTGCAAAGTTTGTATGACCATGCATTATGGGTGGCATAGAGGGGAATCTTCAGTTAGGTATGAGTACATCTAGAATAAATGGTCACTGAGGTCCTTTCCCTGTGTAAGGTTCTGGGATTCTGTAAGAACAGAGATCATTAAATGAGCAGCTTTTGATTCCAAAGATAATTATAAATCTCTGGTCACTTTCAGCACAAAATATATGAGATCCTATGGTAATCCTATGGGATTCCTCCTACCCCCAATCCCTGTCTTGTCCCATTGATCTTTGCCAGTCAAAGGTTTATCAGGGTGGTTTTTCCCCTCTACAACTTCTTGCCATCCCTCATGGTACTCCCTGCTTTTGTTGCTTTGGTTGCCTGGATCACTAGTTTTTCAGATGAGGCAAAGAAGATTCTTCAGAGTTTTGAATTAATGTCATAAAATTACAAAGGGCCCGCGGAACATGATTACTTTTAGAATTGTTCCAAGTTTGTCCGGAGTAGTGGGTCCAGGTGCATAATAAGCAATATGCCCTAATTAACAGTGAAGACACAATTCCCTCAGGATGGGCACAAATACTGGGCTACTTCATCATTAAAAAGGTAATATATTATTATCAGGGCAATAAGTAACCATTTTTGCTCAAGGGACAAAAACATTTTCTGAAAACATTTAGGCAAGTGGCACAAAGAACACTCTCTTAAGCTGAGATGGGGTCCTCTGTATGTAGATATTCTGGGATTTTTATTTTAAACAATTCTCCTTGTTAATTAGGAGCTAAATTCTATTTATTCTGTGTAAGGATTGCAAATGTTTTAAGCACCCTGAGGAATGTCCCTGGTTACCTTGCCCTAGTTATGTCTTTGGCTATTGCACTCAAAATATAGACTAACTTGTTGAATATTCCTTTAAGATATAAAGATAAATTTTCTTTTTAATCAATACGTATTATGCAACTGGTATGAGTAACACACTATTGTACAAGGCATGAGGTAAAGGAAAATGAAAGATAATGCAATTTACACCCTCAAGGAGATTACAGCACAGTATATAATCTACAAACTGCATGCCAAGAGTTCCCAAAATAATACTTTGCACGGAGGAAAAAAAATAACAGAAGTCAGACACTACTATGCTATTACACATCTCTGTTATATGCACTGTCAGGAGTCCACCACTTTTTTTGAATCATAGACTCTTTTGGTCATTTGGTGAAAGCTATGGACTCCTCAGAATAATGTCTTCAATGCATACAATAAAACAATACAATAAAATGATTGCAAAGAAGACTAATTATATTGAAATAGAACTGTCAAAGTGTTTTTTGAAAAAGATTTCTTGATCTTAGGTTAAGAACCTCTGCCCTGAGTCATTTCCTTAAGAAAACAATAATGAGCAAATTAAGGCTATTTGTAGGATATACATCGATCTGTCAACAGCCTTCGATTCAACAGGCAGGAACTGTTTATGAGCCAAACTGTACAACCTTGATATAAATCATAGAACATGAATGCTTCTTCCTATACCAAAATACTTCTGCTGAAATTACAGTAGGCAGGAATGGTTTCATGAAAGATGAAGATCAATCTTAAAAGCTGCCAAATAGGTTTGTGTCCTAAAATTCCTTTTTAATTTATATCTGAACAATTTGGTACAGATATTAGGTGAATAGGATTCTACCCCCAGACACTATCTTGTCATCTACTCTGACTGCCACTGTACCTTTTGGACCTCACAATATGAGGTCCTCTTGAGAGACTTTACCTGCTCAGCTCTAGAATTCCCACTTTGGAGCCCATTCTGTCCTGAATGGGGAGTATATTACATGGCCCCCTATATATAGCCAACCTTAGTCATGAATCAAATTTAACCCAGGTCATTTTCTTGCCATCTGCCTTGCCTGTTGCTCTATTTTCTAGAATACTGGATCTAACTATTTGCTGTACTACAATACAATATTCTCCCCTACTCCTCACATTCTAGATAGGACCATACTAAAGTCAATACTGCCATTGCTTCTTGGAAGGACATACTCATCAACTAACCTATGGCTCAACTTATCATCCTATGACTTCCACAATTAAAATAAAAAACTAAATATTTTTTTCTCTTATTGTTCAGTCTTGTCCAACTATTTGTGACCATGTGGACCATACTGTTCATGGTGTTTTCTTGGCAAAGATACTGGAGTGGTTTGATATTTCCTTCTCCAATGGATTAAGGCAAACAGAAATTGTGTGACTTGCCTAGGGTCACACAGCTAGTATCTTAGGTTAAATTTGAATTCATGTCTTCCTGACTCTGGGCCCAGCATTCTAACCACTGAGCCACCTAGCTGCCTCCCTGTCTTATACTCCTCTATCGATGTTGCTCCCTACCAATAAAGTATAAACCCTTTGAAGGCAGGACTCATCAATTTAATTCAATAAGCATTTATTAGGTCTCACCTATAACTAAGACACCATACTCAGTTCTGGGAGTAGAAATATTAAAATAAAATAATCCTTGCCCTCAAGGAGTTTATGTCCTATTAAAGGCATGTACAAAAAGAATTGTTACAACACATACAAAGAGAATTGAATACAAATTATTATTAGGGAGGGCACCAAGAACTGTAGGGTTGAGGTAAAGCCTCTTTACGTTGTGGCACTTGGGATGAACTATGAAGCTAGAAAAGAAACTAGCAATTCATAAAAGCAGAGATGAGTAGGGAAAGCATTCCAGGCACAGAGAACAACCTGTGTCAAAGTATGGTGTCAAGGGAGGGAATGGTATGTGTAAGAAACAGAACATAGAGCAACGGTATGTAAAAAGTGTCAGAAAAAGCAATATGAAAAGTCAAAAAAGATAAGTAGGAGCCAACTAATAACAGTTACCTAAAGGCATCTGTTCCATGTTAAGTAATGGAGAACACTGGGCACTCAACAAAGTAAGAAGAGCCAAAGTTCTTTTTTTGATGAAAATATTAGTTTTATGTGCAATTGTACTTGATGCCAGACCTGTGCTCAAGTGACTTTCTGTCTGTGTTGGAATATAAATCTTGCTCATAAACTTTCACAAGAGAATATCTTTAACTTAAATAGTGTCTAAAGCTCGTAACTCTCATTTTAATCAACAATACATAATAGATGCACTACTAATACTTTTTGGAGAATTCAATAATCTATTACCTTTATTCTAACCCTTGCCAAAAGCTTGCTGAAGACATCTGATAGTTGAGACAGCATTCTAATGGATATGTTAATTATCCATTCATCTAGATTCTCCAGTTTATAATCTTGATTATTAGATCATTAGAAAGAACCATATTATCTCAGCTCCCTACAGAGATAACCTCACTTAGTTGCAATTTAATGTAATGCTCATTGCTTGTAGAATGTTGATACAACAGTAATCTATTTGAAAAGTAGTTTGAGTCTTCTGCAGAATGATATCTAACTACAGGGTTTAGTTTTACCCTTTTTTCTTTATTCTAGCATCTATTTTATAAATTCCTATTTTCAATCCATAGTTGTTTCCTCTTTTCCATTCTTCAACCTATTTTTGCATGCATACCCTTTCCTGGATAGTAGTTTAGCAAATTTTCTCACAGAATTGTTGTTTGCTAGTGTTTTTCCCCAGGATGCCACATTGTAATTATCTTCCCAACTAGTCTCTCTACATCCGGTTTTTGTCCTTTTCAATTCATCCTCTACACCAATGCAAGATTAATCGTCTTAACGTATACTTCTAATTGGGTCATTATCCTGCTCAAAAACCTTCAAAGGCTAATTGTTGCTTATTGAATTAGGAAATGAGGAAAAACTAACTGAATTACTATACTACCTTAATAAAAGACAATAATTGTTGAGGAATTCAGTGTGCCTTTTTCAGTCTTAAACAAATCTAATAGAAGATTAAAGTTTAAGAATATGAGAATATTAGAAAAATAGATATAATGAATGTGAGTTAATAAAAATTTCAAGGAATATATCTATGGTATTTTTCAACATTGCATGGAATACTTACAACAATTTACAGTCCTAAGTCTCATGGGAAGATGCAGAAAGGTACAGATATTAAGCTCATTCTTTATAGACCATAATGCAATAAATTTGTAATGAATAAAGGGAAAAAACAGTGAAGGTCTTGAATTTAAATGGTACATAAATAATAGAATACTATATAATAAGCAAAGAATACATCATAGAAATAACAATTATATTAAAGGTAATGACCAAATAAAGACAACATGTAAATCTGTGAGACACTTCTAAAGCAGTTTCTATGAAAAAGAAGTATTTCTAAACAATCAACAAAAGAAAGAAAAATAAATTATTTGAATATGTGATCAAAAATAGAAAATAAACAAATTTATAATCTCCAAATAAGCATAAAAATAGAAATCCTTGAAAATTAAGAAAAGCCAAATTAAAAAATAATTACGTTGAGATAATAAATAAATTTAAGAGCTATTCTAATAATACCAAAAAATAAAAAAATAAGTTAATTGGACCTCCACCTCCTCAAAGAGAAGAAAACCAAAGTTCCAAAGTACGAAAAGGGAGATTCAGAACAGAAAAGAAATCGACAATATAGCCAGTTTTCTTTTGATTGCCATTTTCAGGAGTCTCCCTGTAGTTTGGATGATCAGGAAGGGTTTTCTGAAGGAGACAGTATTTGTGAAGGACCTTGAGAAAAAAGGGCAGGGTTTCAATCAGTAGAATTGGAGGAATGGAAGGCAAATCAAGAAAAATGATCGACTGAGCAAAGACACAGAACAATAAGAGTATGTTTGGAAAGTGGCAAGTCACTGAATCCAATAATTTTTTGGGGGAAGACACCAATTTCCAACACTTTTTAAAGAAAAGCATTTTTATTTTTGAAATCTCTCTCTCTCTCTCTCTCTCTCTCTCTCTCTCTCTCTCTCTATATATATATATATATGTGTGTGTGTGTGTGTATGTCTGTGTGTAGATACATATTCAAATTTTGCTTAATTTTTTTCTACTAGTGAGCTGAAAGTTAAGATTGTATTGTAGAGAGGGCATTGGATTGCAGTTAGGAAAGCCTGTGTTCAGATCTTATTTCAGATACCAGCTGTGTGACCCTGGGAAATTCACTGTATTTTTCTGTGCCTATCTTTTCTCATGATGGTATTATAAAATGATGATCTTGGATTTGATGTCACCTAGAGCCTCTTCTAGATTTAAATCTATAGTCTTATAAGTTCCCAGAACAACAATCTCGGTCTAAGAGGAGGGAGATCCAAATTCTCATTCAAATCCTGATACTAATTAGCTATGAGACCTTGAGGTAAGTCACCTCGGTCACTTTCTTAATCTGTAAAATGAAGGCATTGAACTAGGTGATTTCTCAGGTCCTTTGTACCTCCTAAATTCTGACTCTTTCTCTTTTTCCTTGTTTGCCAATTGATAGCTGCTGCAGGAGTATTAAAGTATTAGAAAATTTGTTTTGGGGGGACGGTAGGAGAGGAAGTTTTTTGCCTTGAATAGGTTAATCATTTCCCCTTCAGATCTTGTCTATGTTCTTAACTTGCTTAGAAAATCCTTCCTTTCTCATAAATAGTGTAAAGGGTAACTTCAGCTCAGCCTACAAACAAATTAATGCACTAATTATAAAGGATGGTTTTATCTAATGACTCCCTGAATAAGGTTTTCTAAGACATATAGTTTGGTTTCTTGCTTTTCTCTCCCCATCAGAATCCCTTATCTCACATAAACATCAGCCCTTGATCCAAGAAAGAGAGAGAGTCTTTGCTCATTTACACTATGTATTAGCAATTAGCACAAATGCCAATTAGTAGTATCTGAACTAATGCATAGTACCCCTGCACACACATCTCTGCAGGATGCCTTTCATGAATCAAGTGGTGGGTGGCAGAGCTCTTAGGTATTCCAGGGCCCTGCATAATTACTTCTAGATAAGCTCTCTTGTGGTTTTTATTTAACTGGATGCAAATTTGAGACTTCTAAACAGGTGGGAAAATGCCCATCTCCACTTGCATTCTCCTTCTAAGTTAATGCCCTCAGTAAATTACATTGTTTAATGATTGTCACTTTAGATTTGCTTACAGTGTGGAAGCTTATTTTTTCCTGATTGTTAAACCAGTATTACAGCTGGATGAAAACTGTCACTGAGGCCCTGAGGCTCCACGGTTTACTGTTTAAGGCTGGTTAAGTGTAGTGCAGCTGGGCCCCAGAATACACGCAGGCTTAGGGCTGCAGTTTGATTTTCTTTGTCACTGAATTAACAATTGTAGAACAGCCCCGTTATAATTCGTGCCAGGAGACAATGATAGTGCCTCTTCTAGGCCTTCCACTCCTATAGGGAGAGAGAGGCACTATATATTACTCTGCACATGGGGAGGTGTGATTGGAGCTACAGTCTAATTAAGTTGAGAGCACAGTGAGGCACTTTGTAATATGATTTTGTCGAATAACTTTCAAACACTCACACTGGAGAGAAAAGAGAGCTCAGTGGGTTAGGGGCTAAGTGCAGAACTGCCAAGTGTTGAAATTAGAGCATCTCAAGAAAGAACCCCTGGGTGTTTCTTTGGGCCTAAATAATGACTATCTATATTTAGAGGTAGTGAGACTGTGCAGTTAATAGTTGTGTGACTCTGGACAAGTCATTTAATCTCTCCCTGACTCAGTTTCCTTTTGATTTAAATGGGGATAACAATAATGCCAACCTTCCAAGACTGTTATGTGAATAAAATGCAATAAGATTTATAAAGTGCTAAGCAAACTTCAGAGTAACATGTAAATGCTACCTATGTTTACCATTATGTTTTCATGGTATAGTGAATGGATAAAGAGTTGGACTCTATAGATAGATAATGTGGAGTAGTGGATAGAGAGCTCAGAGTCAAGCAGACTTGTGTTCAAGTCTGTCCTCTGATATATACTCATTGTATGACCCTGGGCAAGTCAATCTACCCTCTAAGTGCTCTAGGAAACTTTCTAAATCTACAGGTTGCAGGGAAGAAAGAAGAAACTCCTCCCTGAGGAGTTTTCTAACAGAGGCATCAGACATACAGCCTGAAGGCCACAGAGCTACCCAAGATGTCCTGAGAGGGACCTGATCCAGTTTAAAATATAATTGGGAAATATTTAACAACAAAAAAAGTATATATCTATATATCTATATATCTATATAAAACAAAATAAAAGTACAATATAGCTAGATAATGTAAATATGTTTATTCCTAAGAAAAATATGCAGCCAACAGGGATCTGTAGGGATGCTTATGTATCATTCAGTATCCTCCATTTCTATTTGAGTTTGACACCATCATCTTAGTCTGATAAAATCCCAGTTTCTTGGGCCAAGATATTATTGATTAGCTCAGCCCCCTCCATATATATAATACATACATACATATATGTACATATAAACATGTATACACATGCACCCACCTATATGTACATATATGTACACACACACACACACACACACACACACACACATATATATATACACACACACATACATATTTCCTTCAACTATCCTTGTACTGAGAAAAGTCAATGGAAAGAGTACAGGATTTGAATCAAATGACCTGAGTCCAAATCATGGTTCCTCCTTAAATCACTTTTGTGAGTTTGGACAAGTCATTGTGGGTTTCAGTTTCTTCAACTGTAAAAAGTGAAATGAGGTGGTGCTAGACTAGGTCATCGTGAAGGTCCCTTCTGATTCTCCTTCTACAGTGGAGTAAAACAGGACAGAGTGGATAGAGACAGAAACAGTGAGAATGACTAACTAGTCTCTGAGGGAACTACTGAGGATCAAAGGAATTGTAACAATCCTTCAGTGCATCCCAAAGACTGCATGAGTGAAAAAGCATTTATTTAGCATTGACTTTATGTAAAACTATGCTAAGTGCCTAAATGTGGTTATACAGCTATGTAAGTAAAGAAAGTCTTTGCCCTCCTGATTATAAAATAGGACAAACACTATTCCTAATTAGTTGAGTGGTTTTCACAAGTTGCTTTACTTTCTTAGATTTTTTTAAAATAAAAAATCAAGTCAAAAAGCATTTATGCACCTACTATGTGCCAGGCACTGTGCTAAATTCTGGGGGGTAAAAAGAAAGGCACAAAACAGTCCCTGTTATAAAGGAGCTCACAGTCTAATGGAGGAAGAAAACATGCAAACAACTATATTACAAGAAGATATAAAGATAATAAATTGGAGATAATTTCAGATGGAAAGTATTAGAATTAAGGACTGGGAAAAAAACACCTTTTTCTGGTTCAATTTGAATAATGCTTTATTTTTTCCAATTACATGTAAAAACATTTTTAGCTATCATTCTTTAAAAAAATTTGAGTCCCAAATTCTCTCCCTTCTTCCCTCCCCTCACCCTTTCCTGAGATGTTAAGCAATTTCATATAGGTTATACATGTGCAGTCATGCAAAATATATTTCCTTTTTAGTCATGTTATGAAGAAAACACAGACAAACCTTCCCCTTACAAAAAAACAAAGTAAAAAAAAAACAGTATGTTTCTATCTGGATTCAGATCCCATCAATTCTTTCTCTGGAAGTGGATAGCATTTTTTATTATGAGTCCTTTGGCATTGTCTTAGATCATTTTATTGCTGAGAATAGCTAAGTCATTCACAATTGATCATCCTTACAGTATTGCTGATTCTATGTACAATGTTCTCCTGGTTCTGCTCACTTCATTTTGCGTCAGTTCATGTAAGTCTTTACAGGTGTTTTTTTTTTCTTCTGAAAGCATCATGCTCTTCATTTCGTATAGTGCAATAGTATTGCATCATAATCATATGCCACAACATGTTCAGTCATTCCCCAGTTGAGGGGTGTCTCCTCAATATCCAGTTCTTTGCCACCACAAAAAGAGCTGCTATAAATATTTTTGCACAAATAGTTGATTTCTCCTTTTTTGGAACTCTTTTGGATATAGACCTATTAGTGACATTGCTGAGTCAAAGGATGTGCACAGTTTTATAGCCCTTTGGATATAGTCCCAAATTGCTCTCCAGAATGACTAGAACAGTTCATAACTTTACCAACAGTGCACTAGTGTCCAGATTTTTCCCACATCCCCTCCAACACTTGCCATTACTGAGAAAAACTTCTCGTAGAAAGTGGAACTTTAGCTGAGACTTAAAGGAAGCCAAGGAAGACAGGAGGTGGAAATGAGGAGGTCGAGAGTTCTATATATGGAGAACAGCCATTGAAAATATCCAGAATTGAGGGATGTGTTATGTCCTGGAGATCAATCTTTCAGGTGAGTGGAGGATGGACTGGAGTAGGGGAAGACTTGAGGGAAGGAAACCAACCATTGGGCCATTGTAGTGGTCTGGGTGTGAGGTGATGGGGCTGGGTGAAGGTAATAGTGGTTTCAAAGGAAAGAAGATATTTACAAGAGATGTTACAAACATAACTTAGAAACCTAGAAAAAAATGACATAACTTGATGAGTCAAGGATGAAACTGAGGTTGTGATTCTGGTGAGAGTTTGGTGGTAATCCTGACATTCAGAAAGAGGGGGAAAGATAGCGAGTCCCATTCTGGATATGTGGAATTTAATATATAAGATGTACGAATGACCAGTTGGGGATGAGAGATGAGAGGTCAGTAGAGAGGTTCAGGCTGGACAAATGGATCTGAAAATCATCTTTATGCTCATTGTATCTATGGGAGCTAAAGAAATTGCCAAGCCATTGTCCTTCTTCAAGGTTACCTTGTATCTGTTGTTATGTGTGTATGTATTGTTTACATTAGAATGAGATTTCCTTGAACATAGGGAATCCTTCTCTTTTGTTTTTGCATCCCCATTGACAGTCACATCCTGGTTTTTAAAATAACTACTAGTTAATTGAATCATTTTGTCACATGAAAATGAGCATTCCAGATGAGCTTAGTCTCACCTCTAGATTCTATAAAAACAAACCTCAAAATTTCTGCTTTCTGATTATTTAAAAATTCACCGTAAGTTCAAGTGACCCTGAGATCTTTAAAATTTCTTTCATATTCTTGGTACTAGCTCAGAATGCATAGTATCATTATTTGACTATACTCCTGAGCAGTTTTGCTACAATGGGTTAAATAGAAAATTGTGAATTATAGGAGACTTCTTACCAAGCTCTCTCCCTGCTCCCTCACTCCCCCCTCTCTTTGTCCCTTAGTTTTGCCTTCCTTCTGCAATCATGACAGGGAAGCTGCTGGTCCTTTTACATTGATATGTTTTCCACAGCCACTGCAATAAGAAGTTCTCCTCCTTATCTATAGCAATTTCACTTAATGAGCTTTCAACCAAGTAGGTCAATAAGATACACGTAGACCATCATTAGTGGCTGTACAAGTGGAATCCACACTGTAGTTAGAATTCAGATGAATGCTCAGGATCATACCTAAAATGGGAATCACTACTGTGGAAGAGGAAATACTCCTCCTCTCCTCAAATACATATTCCATAGAGAGAAAACAGCTGACATAGATCATATGGAGTCACATAGTAGGGAGGAAATATAACCCCACAAACCAGGATCACAGACACAATTTGGACAGACTGGATTCACTGGAGAGAGGCCTGCACATACATGTCCTCTTCCTCCTACCCCAAACTCCCCACTTCCAGTAAAAGCAGGGAATGAAGGAGGAATAAGCAGAACCTAGACATTTTCTGTTACTGTGAGTCATGTGGACTGTATAGTCTCTTGGCTGGTTGGTTGGTTTGTTGTCCTTCATTCTTTTAGAGGACCAAAAGGACATCACTATGCTAGAATCAAGTTTCAATGTATCCAACTGTGACTGATTAGACCAAAATGAGCTTGGAATGCTCTACAACAGGTCGGGCATAAGGTACACATTTTGGTGACATTTTGATTCATTTTTATGTCTTTTGATTCATGTGTAAATTGGATTTAAGTGAGGCAGAGTTGCACAAAGTCATTGGCCTCACTCTCTCCTCCAGAGTCATCACAGTCCAGTTATAGGACAGAATCAAGATGACTGGTGATGTCTCAGGATATAGTAAACGACCTTGATGCTTTTGCTGTCTAATCAAGCCCTAAGCACTCCCTAGCACCTGCTTTATCTGCCTTTATGTCCTTTGGAACAAATTGTTAGGCCCTAGGAAAGGTGAAACCACTAGCGCATACGAGTTGTTGTCTTGATGTTTTACATGTTTAGTAATGAATCCTTTGCATTTTTCGTCAGGTTCAATAAAGTTTATTCCATATTGGATACTTTGTTAGCCTGAATGCTTCCAAAAGAAACAATTAACCTTTGGCAGCTATTAACCCAGTGGCTGGAGATGTCCTAAGGGATGCTAGTCCTGAGAAGTTTTCCCAATGAAATAGATATATGACTAAGAGGGAGCCTTGAGGGATGGAATGAAAAAATTTCAATTTTTATTTATGCTGATTCTTGAGCAGTAGCAATGGGTTTGGTTGATTGATCTGGGACCTGGAGAAAAAAGATAGATGCTTAAAGGCTTTCCAGTTTGGGGTGTGAATCAATGTAAGATTTTGTTGATGCTTCTTGTAACAAACAATTTCTTGTGAGGCATGCCCGTGCCCATCAGAGACAGAAATTGGATGTTCTGAAGACATCATAAATTCAACACATCCAAAACTGAACTCATTTTCTTTCTTCCCAAAACCTCTTCTCTTTCAAACTTCCCTATTTCAATTGAAGGCACTACAATCCTTCCTGTCTCCCAGATTTGTAATTCTGGCATTTTCTTAAACTCTTTACTCCCCTTCACCTAACATATCCAATTAGTTATCAAATTTGACATTTCTACTTTTATAACATCTCTCATATCTGAGCCTCTCTGCTCACATAGCGACCACCTTAGTGGAGATCCTCCTCCCCTTTAACCTAGATTAACACAACAGCTCCCTAATTGGTCTCTCTGCTTCGAGTCTCTCTCCCTACACTATCCATTCTAATTTTCCTTAAACGCAGATCTGATTATGTAACTCCTCTATTCAATTAACTTCATTGGCTTCCTCTTGTATCTAGGATAGAATTTAAACTTCTCTATAAGGATAGAAATAAAATGGGATAGAAGGGTAAAGTGTAACCTTATATCTGTAGTTTTAAAAGTTCTAAGTAACCTGACCCAAACCTATATTTTGAGCCTTTCTGGACATTACTCTTCTTCCCACATTTTGTGATCTGGTCAGACTGTTCTTTCTGTTACTCATACAGAGTACAATTTCTCCTATCAGTACCTTTCCCTTGGCTATTTTCTATGCCTGGAATGTATTCCATTCAATCCTTTCCTTCCTAGAATTTCCCCCTTCCTTTAAGACACAGCTTAAGCACTGCCTTCTTTATGAAGTCTTTCTGATTCCCTCAACTTAACTTATGTTTGGCTAATTTGCATAAATTTGCATTAAATGACTTTATACTAATGTTCTCTATATTTTTATCTGTATTTATTTTCTCTCCATTAGAAAGTAAGTTCCCTGAGAGTAAGGATTATTTTATTCTTAATACTTGTGTCACCAGTTCCTATTACAGTGCCTAACACATAATAGGCACTTAATCAATGATTGATTGATGATGTTTGACTCACTGCCCATGTGCAGTGTATGTCCAAATTATTTGTAGTGATAGATAAACTTTATGGGTTGTCTAACTGTAATAGCAATTAGTTTAGCAGGATACTTAGCACTTAGTAGTGCTAAGTGCTAAGTGTGGAAGGTGCAAACTCTGTCCCACTGTTGAGAAGGCATGAACTCCCCTGTTGATGTGGAAGAAGGGGATTGGCTGAGGTGTGTATATAAG
>CM053584.1:233276114-233299089 GCA_028627135.1 Pseudochirops cupreus
GCTGATATGGTTCCTCGTAGCCGAGCTGACTTTAGTGGGAAGTATCTTTGTGTACGTTTTGGAGTTCTAGGATTGGTTTAGAGTCCTATTTTATGGGTATTTTGGGGTGGCTTTGTGAGAGCTGCGATATGTTACTGCTGCTACGCCACCATCTTGGCTCCACCCCCTTCTGAGGCAGTTTTCAAGTTGTTGGAGGGGAATTTGGGAGGGCTTTAGAGGTCCTTCCATATTCTGCCATCATGGCATTGGACATCTGTTTTTGTGTATTTCTGTGAGGAAGCTAGATGGCACAGTGACAGAGTCAGGAAGGCCTGAGTTCAAATATGGTCTTAGATACTTTACTAACTGTATAATTCTGGCATAGCCTCTGTTGGTGTAGCCTCATCTTAAAATGGGAATAATAAAATAATAGCACCTACCTCGCAGGAAGGTTGTGAGGATCAAATGACATAATAATTATAAAACATTTAGCATAGTGCCTGGGACATAGTAGGCACTATGTAAGTATGAATGAGGGTAGCAAAGAAAGCTAAAGCAGCTCCATTTAATTATTCTTATCTCATACATATATACATATATGTATACATGTATAGATACATATATTAATATCTCTCTCTATATATATTGGGAGAGAGAGAAACAACTTGAGATAGAGGGAGAGACACACACATAGAGAGATTAAAAGGCAAAGTCAGTCAGTAAACATTTATTAAGCACCTACTAAGTACCAGACACTATTCTAAGCACTACAGTGAGTTAAAGCCTAGGTAGGTTCTAAGCAGATTAAACTAATAGAAACTCATAAAGACAGAAGGAAAAGAGTAAAAATTCAGAGAGAAGATAACATATCAAACAAATATAATATAAAGGATGACTTAAAGAAATAAGTCTTGAAAAAAGAGAATTGTGTAAACTCCCTAGAGATCATGTAATATCAAGAAATCTCAGAATGTAAAAGATAAATATAACTTTTTATTAAAACATTATGATAAAAATCTCACCTTTCCATTCTAGGTCACTTCTGTCATATCATCTCAGTTTGACATTAAATAGATTTTTTAAACATGATTGATGGAGATGTATGGGAGCATTGGGTCCTAGACTCATTCATTGTAGAAGGAAGTGGGACCATTAGAGCACATAGTGATTCTCTGGTCCCACCTGTTAATTGAAAAGGAGAAGGTGGTCAATGGTGTCAAGAAAACTAGAGAAAGGTCAAGAAGAATGAGGACAAAAATAGAACTTTAGGCTTTGGAAATGAGAAGGTAATTAAGGCACTTTGGGAAAATTATTTTGCTATAATGGTAGGACTGAAAGCTGGATTGTAAGGCATTGGGGAAAGGGTAAGAAAATATAAGCCATGAGTGCAGAATACTTCTTCAAGATATTTGGTAGTGAAGGAGGACTTTTGTCCTCTTCAATATCCGGAGAGACTAACAGAGTAGCCAAGTAGACCTGTATTCTGAGGGGAGAAAGTCTGAACATGCACAGTTATTGTCACACCCTCCTACTTCCCCATGTGGAAATACTTCACCATTTCTAGGTACCCCTAGGCATTTCAGATTGTACTGTGGCTATCCTCCTACTATGCTACTACTAGGCTCTTCCCGTCACCTCCCTTCCTCCTCCTCTTCTGACCTTCCAACTCCCAGAAACATTTGTTTCTGATTAGAGAAATCTCTCTATATCACAACATCTCCAAATTCTCCAGAATATGCTATGACCACCTTACTTCCATGCTATCACATATCTACCTTTTTCCTCTCCCTTTCCCTATCACCACTTTCCATCTTTTGCACCAAAAACAGTAATGAAATCAACATGAGCATTCTGAGAAAGAATATGTCAAGCAATTGTCCATTTACCTACAACTGAATTCACCATGTTTCTAATTTCTCAGACCAAAACACTTTCCTGGTCATAACTCTCTGAGAGGTATTGTTTTCTAGTATTAGAATATAAGCTCTTATGGGCTCTCTTTTTTTTTTTATGTTTCCCCCATACTTGCCACATAATCAGTACTTAATAATTTTCTTTATTCATGCATGTTAGTATGTTTGTGTATAATGATCAACGGATTTTTTAAGGATAAAGGAGATAAGCTAATGTTTGTAGGCAGATGGTAAGGAGTCAGTGGAAAGTAATCAAAGAGAGAGCGACTTATGGCTTCAGCAATTTCCTAGAGGAGGTAAGAGGAGAGAGGAAAAGAAAATGTAGTATCCTAATTAAGGACCAGGCATATTTCTTCTGACATAGGAGGAAAGAAGGACAGAACAGGTGATGAACCTGAGAAATGTTGAGGAGTGAATATGAGTTGAAAGTATTGTCATTGCCTAGTCTTCATCTCCTTAGCAACCATTTAAATAATATCATTCAGTGACTTTTGATGGAGCATCATAAATAGTTACTCATTCATCATTTGGAAAAAATTATAATTAAAACCAAATTGATTTTACATTAAAATAGTGCTACAGGTCAGAGCTGACTAAGCCAGTCCTCTGGTAGTTTAAGCTTGAGATGGGAACAAAAGGAGACACTTGCAGCCTATCTAACAGTTAACCAAAGGACATTTGCTTACCACTTGGGAGGTAAATTCAAGAAGGACACTCAGAAAAATGTATTGATTTATTTGAGTCAGCTCCCCTGACTCTGATTTGTCCATGGTGGTATAGTGGCCAAGGAACAGGGAGGAGTTGTTGTTCCTCTTGACTTTTTGAACTAAAAAAAAACCTAAAACATTATCTATCAACCAAGCCTTTACCCCCCTGTGCCAATTAAGTTTTGAGGACAACTTCAATATGTTTTAAGGAAAAAGAAATAGCTTGGCATACATGGCAGGGGAATATGGAAGACAGTCTTTTTACCACAAATGTAAAATTGCATTAAAATATTTTAAATTACATTCATTCCCTACACTTAAGAATACAGAGCAAGAAAATTTTATTGATTGGATTTGGAGTAGGAGAATTTGTGTTTTCTTTGTCTCTGAAAAAATTGAATTTAATTCTTCCAGCAAACATTTGTTAGGAAGACTGATTATATACAACACATGATGCCATGTCCTGGGAATCAAATGATCAAAAATGACATAATTCATGCCTTCAACAAGCTTAGGATCTAATGTGGAAGCAGTATGGTTTAATAGAAATGTACCATATCCAAAGATAAATATAATTCATGGTGGGTTGGGGAAAGGAGAAAACTGAAAAAAAAATTGGGGAGGGAGAGAATACTTAGAATGCCCCAAAGTGAAATTTATATTTCATTATTTTTTCAGCCAGTAGTGCTCCCATTTGAAATGATCTTGTATTTTTAATACTAGCTCAGAAAACTCTACCACAGGTTGGGTACAAATAATCCATATGAACATTTGGAGTAGAAATATATTGGTCTGATCATTCATAGTCAGACCCACTGTGCCTTGACCCTGACATACTGATATCATTTAGGTCCTCTCTGAGTACAATGGACAACAACTAACAACCAATCTCGTATATATTTCATCTATGTTTGGCATATACTTTTAAGTATATATACTGTTTCCCACAAATGAATGGTAAGTCTTCAGGAGACAAATTTTTTCATTTATTGCTCCTTAGAATACTTCCTTCTCCTTCACAGCTCTACTTAACAGTCACATTCTATCCAAAATCTTTCCTGGTATTTTCTCCCCTTTCAAAAAACAAATCACCTTGTATTTATTTTGCATGTATTCATTCATGAACTTGCTGTTTCCTTCTTGGAATACAAACCTCTTAAAGATAACCTCTTAATAAATAATATTATAAATTAATATTTCTTTAATATTTAATAATAAATTAATAAATCTTAAAGATGAAACCTCTTAATAAGTGCTTGTTGATTGACTTACAATGGGAATTAATTTTAATAACAGGTGAAATGCCCTAATTTAAATAGTTACTTCTTTTCTATGCAGAATTCAAGTGAGTCCAAAGGGCAAGATGCCTTAAAAAAAAAAAAAAATTTGTTTTGTTTTTCAGTAGAGCAGATAAGGGCTTATATAGTCACAGAACATGTTGCTAGCTCTCTTGCTTGTTAAAATGCTTCTTGCTCAATTTCATGCATTTCTTTAGCATGCTTCCTGGTCAATAACATAAGCAGTGGCAAAAGCATCTTTTCTTAAACCTGGATCGATCCCCTTAAGAAAGCAGTCATTTAATTGATAAAGCTGCTTCCAGCAGGAGGTTTTCAATGCACCCTGGCAGCTTTGCCTTTCTGTGTTTCCTGCCTTTATGCGTTGATCTGCTCTTGGATAATCTCAGTGCTAGGCAACGATTTCCCCTCCTGCTGGCAAGGATGCCTATCAAGAAAGGTTTTCAGGGCTGGCTAGCTAAAATATGCCTGCCTTCCTCCAGCTGTAATTTAAAATGTTGAGACTAATAAACAAGGACCTAAATAGTTGGAATTCTGATTTCCATAAAATCATCTGCCGGCCGAAATAGACTCACAAGAGTTATGGTGAGCTGCAGCTTTTCAGTTAACCATCCCAATATTGGAACCTTGGATAAATAGAAACAGGGTATTTTTCATGAGAAATCTTTTAAATCCTGTTATTTTCTTCGTAAGTATTGTCTAAGAGCACCATTTTTCCAGCCTCAGGGCAGAATGAAATGTATACCCTAAGGCTATCCTATCAGATAAAACTCCAACTAAATACCCAGTTCATAATATTTTCTTTTTTTCTAAACAAATGTATCCCTACCTACCTCACTGGATTTGGGGAGGATTATTGAGGTAATTGTTTTGTAAAGCAGCCTCAGCTCCTTAGAGTAAAATTATTCAATAGCTTGCTTAACTCGAGTGAAAGGCTAGAAATAAGCCTGCTCAGGAAGGTTAGATAAATAAAAAACGGAGACACTGCTTCACTGTACATGAAGATTATACCTATTTATCTAGTTAGCTATTCATATATATTTTTCCTAAATGCTAAACTTTGGCTAATGTCAGAGAAGGCAGAATAATTATTAATGAATTCATTCGTTAGGGTTCTTTTTTTTTAGAGTTCTGTTTTAAAACATTTGTTGGCCTAAACAAGGCTGTGACTTACAAAGAACTGCCCGTTCATTCATTCATTATTAAACACCCACTCATTTAGGATGTTCTGCAATGTTCTAGGACATGAAACAATTAACAGGATGTAGTCCACAAATAGGAGTTTATGGAGGATCTCATATATATGAGTAATCCCTCTTCTATATGGATTCTGTGTTAGATATCCTTCATAACTGATGTCAATGCTTTTGGTGAGCATGTATTTTCATGTTTTGGGCGGGGTATGAGGTGTTCAGGGAGGGCTAACACCTATGTCGTAACAGCTTGCTGAATCCTTTCCAGGGCTGCTCGTCTACCTTTGATGTCCCTCTGTCACCCAACTTTCACCTGGGGCTCTAAGAAGCTATATAGCATGTGCAACAGCCACACCCTGGTAAAATTGCCATGGCAGACAGGCCAAACCAAGTTGAATGTAACTGAAAGGCCTCAAACCTGTCAAGGTGATAGGGAGAAGTCTGCCACAAGCATGTGAAAACTTTCAGAATGGGCAGATAAGAATAATCTGTCCCAATAGCCATGAAGGTGGCTGAAGCAGGGGATGAGGAATGCTGAAAGCTTGGTCAGATATTAAAGATACCAAGATCATCCACTGCATCCTGGGCCATTACCAATCATTTTGACTTTTATTTTGCCACTGGACTTCAGTGATCCGAAAAGAGAGCGAGACTGAGGACTTTGTACAACTCTGCCTCACTTAAATCCAGTTCACATACAAATCAAGACATCACCCCATGATGTCATTGGTCCTCTTTGAAAACGAAGGATGAACAACAATTTTTGTATTTTATGCCTTGCTTCATATTCATGATCAGAAGAAAACTATACAAAGTGCATCTGCTATTAAATCTATCAAACAGTCTTATATGTTTTAAATATATGCATGGGAGAATTTGAAGAGAGCCTTTAAGGTATCTCTAGCAAATCAAATGTTTTCTTATAGTTAACAAACAGTAAACATATCAAGGTCTTGAATTCTCTACACCTGTTTGTCAATTATGTGACTATCGATATGAGTGGGAAAAACACTGAATATGGATTATGTAAACCTTAATTCAAAGTCTGGAATTATCATCTACTATGTGTGTGTCATTGAACAAGTCATTTAACTTCTCTACTTTCCAATTCCCTCATCTGTAAAAGGAGAGTGTTTTTTTAACAAGCATTTATTAAATACCTACTATATGCCAGACCCTGTTCTAACTACTTTCCAAATTTTATCACCTTTTACCTTCACCTACCTCTGGGAGATATTATTATCGTCATTTTATAAGTTGAGGAAATTGAGGGAGACAGAGGTAAAGTGACTTGCCCAAGGTCAAACAGCTAGTAAGTATCTAAAGTCAGATTCAAATTCAGGTTTTCCTGACCTCGGGTCAAATATTCTATCTACTTATCTATCTAGCTGGTCCTTTTAACTCTAAATCTATGATTCTATGATTTTGAAAGAAGGCATATAGTCAGTGAGAATATTACATAAGTTCCTAAATGAGACCAATAATCACTGAAAATACTTTTTGTCTATATAATGTCTAGTTGGATGTTGGTCCATCAAAACATATATTTTGTTCAAGTGAAACGGGGAACTAGATGCAGAATTCAAGAATAGTAAAAGAAGGAGTTGAAATTCTTTTGGAAAACTAAGGTCTTTTAAAAATAATCCCCAAGCTTTTCCTTGAAATAAAAGGCCATCTTTTTAAACAACATAATTCTTGTGCTGTTGCTCTGAGACAGTTTTGAATGAGATAGATGCCACAGTCTTTGAAGAATTAAATTTGCAGGTCACTGAAAGGGTCATGGAAAGGTACGCGGTAAATGCAAATAGGTAGCAGCACGTTACTATTCAAGAATTGAACAAAAGATGCAGGCGAAAAGTCTTGTGTTGGGAGACCTTCTTCTCAGGCCCCTTAGCTTTGGGCTCATAGATACACAAATTCAGTTCTCCTGGAAACTGACATCTAAAGAGAGGGCTATTCTCATACTTTCGGGATAATTTTGCTCCTACCTGAAAACCCCAGGAAAAATTCCCAGGAAAAATCCCTTAAAACTCAACTATGACTCATGTTAAGAGTCTCTCCAAGAGGTACTAACTGGGTCCCTGTTAGAAAAGTAATCAATGTACGTAGGCATCACATATGGAACAGTTATTTATTTATTTTTTTTACCACAAGAGACACTTAAAACACAAAAAGCTCATAAGCATGCATTATCAAATACTTAAAATACTAAACAATAATCCATAACTTCTCTTATGGTTTCCTAAGAAAGTATTACTTAAAATATTAAAACATGGAACACATTGTGGTCATGCTGAAATTGAGACATATATATATGTATATGTATATGTGTATATGTATATGTATATATTATATATATAGATATTATATATATATATATATATATATATATACACACACATACATATCTATTAGAGGGGGAAGGTAGGACAATTGGGGTTAAGTGAGGTTGCCCAAGGTCACATGGCTAGTAAGTGTTAAGTGTCTGAGACTGGATTTGAACTCAGGTCCTCCTGACTCCAGGGCCAGTGCTCTATTCACTGCACCACCTAGCCACCCCCACTTGCTATATTTTTTGAACCTTTATCTCAGCTCTCTACAATTTGATCAATTCATTCAACATCCACGTCTTCTAGCAAGTCAGAGAATGACTTAGGCTTATCATTCTTTTGGTGGCCAACTACTTTGAGAAGTTGTTGCAGAGACCATTTTCTTTAGGTAACCAAGACTCAGACTCATTCACTCCCCAACCTTTTGAACTCATGATGTTGTTGCCTTGTTTAGAAAACACCTATCTCAGTACTGCTGTTTAGTTACCTGTCTCAGAGTGGGGGAAAACCCAAACACACAAAGCAGGAAAGGCAGCCAGATGCTTGAGATTGTCTTTCAGATGCATCTTCATAACATGTGCTCCCAATGAGCATGTGTGAGAAGCCTTTAGAACTGCTTAGAGGACTAGTTTTGGGGAAGGAATCAAATCCCACCAAAAAAACCCAAAAGAATTCTAAGGGAGAAGCTTGAAAAGTTCTGTCATGCCTGAAACAGGGAAAGAGGGAGAATAGTAGAGGAAATTGTTTCTCCTTTCAAGTCTTTTGAATAAGTAGCTTTTCTTCCCCTGACCCTGGAAAGCCCAGAACCTTTATGTGATGCTGAGTGCTTTGTGCCTTACTTTGTATCCCCAGGGCTTAGCACAGTGCCTGGCATATAGTAGGTACATAATAAATGTTTATTGACTCACTGATTAGTCAGATGGAGGACTACTCATCATTATCATATTCTCTGCCCTTACAATCTGAAGACCTCTGATACCGTTACCTGACCTACTGATGATCCCTGCAGGGCCTTGATATCTGCCTTCCCACTGCCACTGTAGGACCTCCAGACCTTCCCAACTGCCTGTCTGAATGTTTATGTGTGTTATATCCCCTATTGTGAGTGTGATCTCCTTGACAGTAAGAACTCTTACTGTTTCTATTCTCATCTCTTGCACTTAGAACCTTGCTTGATATAGAGTAAATATTTAATAAATGATACTTTTTCATTCATTTCTTATTCATTCATTCCTCCTGAGTGGTTGATCCTTTTTGGCTTAGCTCTGTTTCCTGCATCTGTCACATAGACCATGGGACTAATAAGGAGATTGCTTCACCATCTGAATACACAAGTCAATGGGGACTAAGGACTTGCTTTATCATGCCAGAGTACAAATTCTTCAGCACTGAGCTAGTGTACACATCTCTCTTTATACAGTCAGAACCTGTGTGCCACAGACTGGTCCCTGTTAGAAGCATTAAAGGATATCATCAAAGAGAAAGTATTTATAATGAAGGTGCGCCAGTTAATAGCTGAATCCAGCAATCATCTCATATATTGCCAAGAGATCTAGAAGAAGGCCCCTAGCACATTAAGCAGACTTCCCATGGAGGACTTTGGGGTGGACATGGAAAAATATCTCCTAGGATGAGAGGACAAAAATAAAGGGATATAAGTAGGTAAATCCTAGGTAGTTGCCTGAGGAACATAAAGTTTAAATAACTTGCCCACAATCACATTATGTGTGGGAGATGAATCTGAACCCATGTCTTCCTGACTTCAGACCTAGGACTACATCAACTTTGCCAAGTTCCCTCTACAGCTTATCTAGTAGACTTGATTAAACAGACACATAGATAAATGTAATAAAAATTAGAATTTGATGAATGTATAAGAGGAGGTCAAAGTATTGACTAAATTACAGGACCATAGTCTTATAGGACATTTGGAGACATTAAGATCCTAACAACAAGTAACCTCATCTCCAAGTTACCCAGTAAGTAGTGGTCTGCTGGATGAGGTGGGACATTTCTGTTGATTAAGCTGCGGAGTTCTGGCATAGCAGGGTATATGTGAAATCCTTAGACTGTCATCAGGTACTTCCTAATGTTGATTCAGTGTAGTAGGATAGAAATTCTCTGTCACTCTGGCAATCAATATTAAGGCAGTAGTGAGAGTATAAATGATTGATGGCATAGTCAGCTGGAGACAGGAATTCTGGCACACTGGACACACCCTTCTTTCTCCTTGCCCTTTTCTTTGCTGATTTAACAGGAAAAGGTCCTGGGGTAGGGGGTGGAGAGGTGAGGAAGGAGAGAGTGGAATTCATCAAGGACCTGGATTCATTCAACCAGTGGTAGTGGTGGAAAGAGGGAGGGTGGAAACTTTTTGCAGATCAGCACATACAAGTTCATACATTTAGAGCTCTAAATAGGGTTTGATGCACATCTCTTCTTAGACTGGTCAAATAATTTTTTGCTGTTCAGTCATATCTAATACTTCATGACTCCATCTGGGGTTTTCTTGGCAAAGATACTGGAGTGGTTTGCCATTTCCTGTGTAGGTCTTTATGGTCTTCTGCTTCATTTGCCAAAGGCTTTTTTTAACATTGGGGAAAATATTTTTATTATTATGTAATATATCTTATTATATAATTATTATAATACAATATAATAATATCTTTATTATTTACACTTCCAAATTTTTTAAATGGTCATTTTTATCTTTCCAGATCAGAAGATGAATTTGTATCATTTTAAAATTTATATCGCTTTTATTTTTGACATCACCTTTGTTTCCATATGTATAGTTTTTCCATTCATTTCTCATAAAGTCAGGTTTTCTACCAAAGAATAAAAAAGAGGGGGAAAAGGTAAAAGTAAGTGATGCATCAACTGAATCTGAAAGTATATGCAATGTTCCATAGCCATAGTCTTCCACCTCTTCAAAAAATAAAGGAAAAGTCTAGCATTGATTTATTTAGAATACTCAGTTTTATTTAAATCACTAAGATTTTCAAACATGATTTCCAACAAATATGTAATTTTCAAGAGGGAATTTTTATATAAAATTGAATCCGCTTCATGATCTCTAAGAAAAATGATCATTTCTTTGTTCACTTCCAAAACTCATCAAAGTACTTTGGCAAAAGAAAACCAGCATTTCTCAAAATAATGTAGAAGTACCTATATGTTGTTATGTGGTTTTTCAAAAAGCGTTCCTTCTAATGAGCTGCTTTAAAAAAAAGATAAACCTGATTATTCTTGTAACATCCTCTAAAAATGGTATGTAGATCCTTAGACGTATTTTTCAATAACAAGAAGTTGTCTGTGAAGCATGTGATGTGTCCAAATTGCCAAAAAGATCTTGTTTTTATGGCATTTGTAGACCTGCATTTTGTTCAATTGATCCCTGTCAATAAAGAATTCAATATGGTGCTTCCACATCCTATTATTTTCACATAAATTTTTAGTTCTATTGTTTTTTTGAAAACAATTTTTTGTTTTATTGAAAATTCATCCTGAAGTGACATTACCATCAATAAGTTTGAGGGGTAACATCTTTTTTTCCTAACACTTTCAACAAGATATTATACACATTGTAATCAAAAAAGCCTCTGCCACTTGCAATGTAAAATAGGAAGATTTTAATTTCTCAAATAATTGATTGCAAAAGGTTTTAAGACACACAGATAGCTTCCTTCCTACTAGGATTATCTGCAAATGCAACTATTTGAAGCTACTTTATATAATCATTCACAAAGCATCATTTCAACCACATCTATACCTGCTGGAAGCACCAATTGTCCTTCTATTGAATAAGATTTGTTACACTTTAAGCAATTCAGCAATACTTTAGATGTTACAAATGAAAGGGGAAAAAAGATTTCTTCCCTCCCTCCATTATTTAAAGTATGTAATTTTTCTCTGGAGAATTCCCTTGTCTTAATAATGTATTCTATATGGTCACTTGCATGATATTTCAATTTATTAGGTTCCGTGCTTTCTATAGTTAAAACATTCATACAAATCAAACACACTGGGTTCTTTGCCTTAGCACTTGTGAATCTAGATGAAAAAAAGATTAAATTGCATTTTCTGGATTTGGCCTTTTCACTTTTTGTTTCTGAATTTTTGCTACTTAGACTTTCTCTATTGTCTTTATTTGAACTAGTTTTAACTATTCAAGTGAATTTATTTTTATACCAGTTGTACATTCTTCTTGAAAGGATATTTCACTTTTAAAAGCTAGAGAATAAAAAAAAATTATGAGAAGTTTAAATATATTTAATATTTTGATAATGTTGAATTATTTTATTTTTAAAAGTTATAGTTTCTTAGAAACTAGCTTATTAAAGGATACCGAGTAAATGGAATGACATTGACACATGACAGATACTATGATACTTTTAATAGCCACACAAATATTAATGTTGAGTTCATTTTCCTCGATCCCTTCCTTGCTTCAGTGATTCCCCAGACCTACTCAATGTTTTCATATCTCCAACCCCCCAGTTCTCTGCTGTATTAGTTGATTTTACAGATTTATAGATTCACTGAGCTTGCAGATTTCACTTTCAAAAGTTGCAAGCAACATAACAACATAATATATGTTTCATGATCTTACACAAAAACACATCCGCATGAAAATTTGACACGCACTGATTAAATTTGACCTCATTTGCTGATACCATATTAAATAATCACCACAATGTGTTCATTTTCAGTTGTAGTAAATTTACTATGTTGCTTTCACCTTTATTAACTTTGATTTAAATTTTGTTTTCATAGAAAAGGTAGATGTGTTTTAAAGGAATTTTACACCCAGTCACTTTGGTCATTGCTTTGGTCTTTCTCCTGTCTTGCCCTGTCGCTATGGCATCTAGCATCATCCTAGTAAAGGACTTAAAACTTTATCCTAAAAGATGGTCAGGATCATAAGATCATAGATCTTATGGATGGTAGAGACTTTAGAGATCATCTAGTATGCCTCCATTTTACAAATGTGGAAACTGAGGCAAGAAAAGGTTAAGTAAAACTTATTGTCACACAGTTAATAAGTAGTAGACCTATTGTCCAAACCCAGGGTTTCTGACTGCAAATCTAGCACTTTTCCCATTATACCATGATGGAGGCAGTTCTTTGTCTTGGAACCAAAAACCAACAAATGCAGTTAAAAACAAAGATTCAATCAAAATTAATAACATAGGAACAGAATCAAAAAACAAAGCAAATCATTACAATAAGTTATGATGACTTAAAAAACCTGAGCACAAGACAATGAAACAACTAAAATGGACAATTACATAATAGTTTTGATATAATCAATAAACAACACTTAGTAAAGGAATATTTATTAATTGCTTGAATATAAGCACATCAAAGAGCAATATGGGTATAAATATGTTTATACGCCTCCCCCAAGTGCCAGTAGAAGGATGTGCCAGTTTGCAGGAGAAGCCCATAGCAAATTAACTGATGTTGTTTTTTTCTGGGACTCTTAATATTGGTTGCTTTTTTGTGCTTCCAAGTTTGAGAGAAGGGGAACTATCCTTTCCTCTTCATTGTGCCATACTCCAGTCTGGAAGGGAGGGGAAAAAGTTGTGAATAGAGAAAAGGGTAAAATTAAGTGGAGCCATTTCAGAACTCACTCTTACAGGTTACAGAAAATAATTTTTGAAACCCACATTTCATCCCCCCACCCTTGACTGTCAGTTGCAAAACATTTTGAAGGTCACTCTAGTCCAATCAGAACCAATCAACCAACTAGAGGGGTTTCTTGTGTCCTCTTAGCATGGGTTAAAATAGATGCTTGTTGTTCATATTTCATTCATATTTGTTCTTGAAGAGGACCAATGACATCAGGAGTGTGAAGTCTTGACTTGCAAGTGAATTGGGTTTAAGTGAGGCAGAGCTGTACAAAGTCATCAGTTCCATTGTCTCCTCCAGAGTCATCAGAGTCCAGTGGCAAGACTTAGGTCAAGACAAAAAGTGTCCCTTCCTACAAAGGATCACTTGGTGTAATCTCATCAAGTGTGTTAAAGAGACTCATCCGTCATATTGATCAGGCATTTCCTTGATCAACCCTGATACCTTTCTCTGTCTCTCTCTGTCTCTGTCTCTCTCTCTCCATCTCTTTCCCTCTCTGTTTCTCTTTCTCTCCGAGTCTTTCTGTTTGTCTCTCTCTCTCACCTACACTCATATACAATTTTCACTGTCTCAGGAAGAGAAATTCTATATAGAATACATAAACTTAATTGCCTTCTCTCTACCCCATGCCCCTGCAACCTTTCCTTAATCTATTTTGTTTGATCTTTTTCTTTCTTGAGTAACTCCCCAATTCCCAGACTCTGCCATATTAATTGATTTAATTTTTTTTCTGTTGCTGGATTTTATAATTACTTAATGTATCAGTTAACAGAGAGCTATAGATTATCTACAATGTGCCCAGTGCTATACTGGATGCTGAAAGTGAAGAGAATATGACATTGGGCCTATTGTCAGGAAGACTCAGCCTGAGCCACTTACTAGCTATGATATTACCTACCTTCAAGAGTTGCTATAAGGATCAAATGAGCTACTATTTGTAAAGTGCTTTGCAAACCTTAAAGTGCCATATAAATGCTAGCTTTTATGGTCATAGAACAAAACGCAACTGTTGTAACACAGGAAGAAGAATATCAGCAGAGAAGACCTGTAATTCAACCAGACAATAGCCAAGAAACGAAACAGTAATAAAATCCATTTTTCAGCTATCTTGTTACTTTAATGGATCTGTGATCTCATTTATGCGAGTGTGCTCTGCAGTGATGCACATCTCAATACACTTGTGCCTTCTTATGCTATGTAACTCTTATGAATGAATAAATACAAAAGCATTTCCTAAGCACTTACTATGTACCAAGTCCTGTGCTAAGACTTGGGGATGTGGATTAAAATAAAGAGAGAAAGTTTTTGCTGTCAAGGAAGAGAGAGAAAGAAGCTTTCTTAAGTGTCTACCTGTGCATTAAAAGCTTCACAGATATCTCATTTGATCTTTTCAGCATCCCTTGAGGTAAGTGTTGTTAGTATTCTCATTTTACAAATGAGGAAACTGAGGCAGACAGATTTTAAGTGACTTGCTCTGGGTCACACAATTAGTAAGTATGTGAGGTTAGATTTGAACTGATGTCTTCCCGACTCCAGGTCCAGTGCTCTAGCCAGTGCCCTCCCTCACTACCTTGAGGGAGGCAACATATACCTATTTAAACATACACGACACAAACATGTCATTTGTGTATCATATATTGTGTTCTAAGCTAGTAGAAGTCTAAGCATGTAATATAAGCACAAGTTAAGAAGAATCTGGACTGCTAATGGTAATTGTGGAAATGACAAGGAAAGAAGATAATGGAGAAATTTCCTCAATGATGAAGTTTCTAACAGCCATCTTTTGAGGGTTTTTTCTACTTCTCTTGACTACAGCAGATGTCAGAAGACAGTTGGCTTTTTTTGTGATGAATCAGGAAAAGGGAAACGAAAACGAAAAAAAACTTTTTCCTTATCTACCTTAAAAGAATGGGGATGGATGTCCAATTTTAGTGGCTAAATGTAGTTCATAAGTGTTGATAGCTGTCCTGTGTTGGCAAAACTAGGTGAATGTGGGCCTGGGGAGAGGGAGGATTCTTTGTAGGATGAAGGAGCCCATCTCAAATAGCAAACTGGGTATTTGAGGAAAGAGAAAAATGACTTCACTTGAACATTAGCAATCATGATGGATCAGGTGTTGGACAGATTGTTCTCATGGAAATCAATGCATATGTTTTGAAAAGCCCAGGAACTGGAGATGCATTACTTGCTGAGTGAGGAGACTTAGACTGCAGTTTAGTAAGAAGTATCTATGTGTGTTACATGCTTTAAAAATACAGCGTGTTGTATTGGTGTCTAGTAGACCAAATTGTATTTCATGTTTTGTAATTATTGTACCCTTTTAAAATCACCTCATATGAACACTTCCTATCAATTGTTTGTCAACATCATGTATATGGTAGGAGCAATATTTAACAATCTTCTTTCCCTTTCCCCAAGCCCTCCTCATCTGCCCATGGATAAGCAAGACTTGCTTTTCTGTCCCTGAAACTTGAATACCTCAGGAAGCTAAGACTCAAACCACTGATATGGCTTCCCAGTTACATAAAACAGCATAAATGAGGCCAGCATAAGAGGAGTTAGTGACCTTCAGACTCGGGGTTGTTACATTGCCATTCCAGTTTTCATACCTTTTCCTGTCGATCATGCATGATTCTATATAGAAATGAGGGGCCTGAGTCTATCTGAATCAGTGCTGTATCTTTACTGAGTATCCTTACCATGTTGGCTAAGATAACTTCCTTTTGTTAATTGTTAATGGACCATGAGTATTTCATTTCACTCAAATCTCAAGCCTGAGTTATGAGACCTATTACAATGTAATATCTAACTTTGTATTCCTTTGCTTCTCTTTTATACTTTAGTCCTTACTAAATTCCCCTATACCAAAGGCAATTGTGAGTGATTTATGTTTTTAATTTTTCTCAAATGTTGCTATGTTCTGACATTGGAAGTTACACAAATCAACAAAATAAGTAGAGAAATAAGTCCAAACAAGAATTTAAAAAAATTCTAACCATATAAGACAAAAATGAATTTCCAAGTACCTTATCTACCTAATAGTAAATCATATTTTTATTAACCATGCCAAAATATTAATATACCCAGATTCAGGTACCATATTCTCTGAGGTATTTAAAATGCATATAAAGCACTGAATTAAGTAAACTCAAATTAACAAGGATTTATTATGTGTGTATCTGCTATATGCCATATACTGTGTTAAGTGCTGGATTAGTGGATAGGTCTGCCCTGGATTCTGGAAGACTGGCACCTAACTAGCTACATGACCAACTTAAGATTATTAGTCATAGCTGAGCTGCTAACCTGTATTAGTGGAGTTAGTTTCCAGAACAAGATTTCTCTACACTAATTAAATCAGAAGTTTGACCCAATATACACTTATGCACAGGTATATGTGTGCTTTTTAAATGCCTATGAAGAAACAATTTGTGAATTTATATGTTGAAAATCACTCAGTAGTACTGTTCAGGAGTATTTCTTCTCAGAATTAGGATGTCAAAGAAAAGAATAAAGCAAAAGTACTTTTTAGCATTTTGTTGGTTGTGCAAAATCTGCAGATTCTCTATGTTCTCCAGCTATTTGAAATTAGTTAAAAGATAACCTGAAAGCTCTGTGAGTAGTTTGTGGATTAGTGTTAGGTCTACAATATCCTTTTCCATAGCTAAACTATGATGTCTTAGCTTCCTGTTGTCTTAAAACATTAATGTTATTGGAGGAATTCCCATTGAAGAGGGATTTCCTATAGTTGGTAAGATTCTCCAGATTTCCTAACTTGTGCATGACATTGTGCTGGTGACATAAGATCCTTGTACATTTGACAGCCTCCTAGGTAAGATTCATAAACACATAAAAAAATGATTTCTTGACTATCCACAGAGTAAAAACCAAGAAAATAGGAAATGCTTCTTGTCTAGTAAAATGAAAAATCTATACGGCTTGTCCAACTGTAAATGCGTGTGTGTGTGTGTGTGTGTGTGTGTGTGTGTGTGTGTGTGTATAAATACACAATACATTTACTTTACCATCTCCAGATCACTGCCTTGTCATGGCAGAAGGGCATATGTATCTCAATAAGAGTTTGATCTGTTCCATACAGGGTTACCCAAGAGGGATAGGTCATGGAAGAGAGTTCTGACAAAAGGTGATCCATTGGAAAAGGAAATGAAAAATCACTCCAATATCTTTGCCAAGAAAACCCCATGGACAGTACTAAAATGATAACAGAGATGACATCAGAAGATGAGCCTCTCAGGTTGGAAGGTATCCAATACACTCCTTGGGAAGAGCAGAGGACAACTACAAGTAGCTTTAGTACTAACAAAGTGGCTGAGCCAAAGCCTAAAGGAAGCTCAGCTGCAGATGAGTCTGGTAACGAAATTAAAGTCCAATGTTGTAAACATCAATATTGCATGGGAACCTGGAATGTAAGAATGTAAGAAGCCTCTTGTTGAAGGTGGAAAAGGAGAGTGTAAAAGCTGTTTTGAAGTTTAACATAAAAAAGCAAAACAAAACAAAACAAAACCAAAAACCCTAAGATCTTGGCAACTGATCCCATCATTTCCTGGCAAATGGAGAAGAAATGGAAGCAGTGTCACATTTTATACTCCTGGGCTTAAAGATCACTGCAGATGGTGACTGCAGCCAAGAAATTAGAAGACATTTGCTCCTTGGAAGGAAAGCTATAACAAATCTGGACAGCATGCTGCAAAGCAGAGACATCACCTTGCTGACAAAGGTCCATAGAGTCAAAGCTATAGTTTTTCAGTAGCAATGTATGACCGTGAGATTTGGACTATAAGGAAAGCCAAGCCCCACAGAACTGATGTTTTAGAATTGTGGTGTTGGAGAAGACTTCTGAAAATCCCTTGGCCAGCATGAAGATCAAATCAGTTAATAATTAAAGAAATTAGGCTATTAGGCTATATACTATTAGATAGTAAACTCATTAGTAAGAACCGCGATATATAGATTTAGAAATGTTAATTATTAAATTAAATTAAATATGTAATTTAGGCTATTCACTAGAAGGTCAAATACTGAAGCTGAAGCTTAAATACTTTGGCCACTTAATGAGAAGACAGAACTCATTGGAAAAGGCCCTAATATGGGCCAAGACTGAAAGCAAAAGGGAAAGGGGATGGCAGAGGAGGAGATGCATAGATAGTATCATAGAAGCAATGAACATGACCTTAAATAGACTGGGTGATACTGGCAGAAAGAAGGGCCTCGTGTAATATGGTCCGTGGAATCACAAAGAGTTGGCCCTGACTGAACAAGTGAAAAACAATAATTATTAGAAGCAATAGGCCCTTCCGTGTTGAACTTAAGGGAGGAAATGGATGAGTTTCTCTGGATGGGCAGGCATGGGTAGGTTTTTGCAAGGGAACATCCATTTCATCATGTGAGTATTTTAATGAAGCAAGAACTAAAAATGAATCTAAACCTTAACTCTAAACCCTGTAGATATGAATAGTTATTAAATTCATATTGGGAAAAAGGGAGGGTAACATGCAAAACTTATAAAGCTTCAGTTGCTGATTCAATTGTTAATTCATGTCCAGCCAAGGATCAGTTAGTGTGAATAACAAATCTCCTGAAGTGATTGCATTATTTAAATTCACAGTGTCTATTTCTATTGGAACCAACTGGAACCAACTACCATATTTTACATAATTACAACTTATGAATAGTATGTTTTTTTTAATACATGTAACCTTTTTAGGGGATTCATAATTTTTACTAATCTTGCTGAGTCTTGATTAACTAAAGTTCTTGGAGAATATATATCGGATTGGTATTGTTTACTGGTCAAAGGAGTATGAGGTGCTTGTTTTTTTCAATCCTAACTGCTGAAAATCTTTTTAAACTATATTAATCTGCCTTCCTGCCTTAGTAAATAGAAAGTAATAAACATAATTTATTACTTCTTTTATGACCGAAGAATTGGAATGCTTCAGGGTCATAGATGCTTAGAATCTCAGAGGTCCTTTGATCCAACACATACATGAGTAAGGAATTCATTCCATAACATCTCAGATGAATAATCACTAAAGTACTGTTTGAAGACTTCCAATGTTTATTAACTCACTAACTCCTGAAAATCTCATTCTATTTTGGTATAATTTTAATTAGAAAACGTTTTTTCCTTATAAATTTTTTTTCTTGAATTACAACCACATTTTTACTCTCAGGTTGGATTGCTCAGAATTCAGTTACTTCATATTTGAGGTACTCTGTGAGTTTATAAAACCTTTGTTGTTCAGTCATTTCTCAATTGTGTCAGACTCTTCATGACTTTATTTGGGATTTTCTTGGCAAAGAAACTGGAGTGGTTGGCCATTTTCTTCTCCAGCTTATTCCACAGATGAGGAAACTGAAGCAAGCAAGGCTAAGTGACTTGCCCAGAGTCACACAGCTATTACATGTCTGAGGCCAGATTTGAACTCAGTAAGATGAGTCTTCTGGACTCCAGGCCTGATAATCTATCCAGTATGCCCCCCTTGAAATCCAGTCTATAAAATTTCTAAATCTATATATCACTGCTCTTACTAATGGGTTTACTATCTAGTAGTCAGCTAATTGACACAATAAGTTTAAAGCAAAGGAATTTTTTGGAATAGTCTAAACATAACATTTTCCTCATAAACCAGGAGTACATTCTCCCATAAATGAATAGCGTCAGTAGGAAATTCACAAGTGGAGTTAACAAATGGAGAGGGACAATGGGAGGAAATGTAAGTGACCAAGGCATGGAAAAAGAGAAACAATTCATGCCACTGATATTTCAGAGCAGTAGGACCACTGATGTTTTCATACAATTCCTGGTGACCTTGATCTTGGAGCCTATTAGAAGCTATTCCACCAGTGGTTGCTATGGTAGAGGATACAAGTTCACAGCTTTACTGTAGTCATCATTGCCTCCAGCTTCAGGATCAGTTAATATTCCAGCAGAGGGTACTATTATATCCTGTCAGAAAGACTATAGTTCACCCCTAAGACCAGCAAGAGTCTTGGGTCTGAGACTTGCCATTTCCCAAGAAGGATCCCAGCTCAAAGCTCCAGATTTATAGCTCCTCTTGGCTGATCAATTCAACCCTGTAGCTAGATTATTGTTCCACTGGATGCTATCATGTGCTTTTGTGGCAATGCCCCATTGGTAATTGGATGTGGAGAGAGAAGAGAGAAATCCTTTTCCTTCTTATGTCTTATAAGTGCTGTTGTAAAGCCTTCTTGCATGTACCTAGTTCTTTCTCCAATCCACCCTCCACAAAGCTTCTAAATAGATATCCAAAAGCTCAGGTCTGGCTATACCACCATCCTGCTTAAAAAGAAACAAACAAACAAAACACCATAAAACCTTGATTGGCTCCTTATAAATTGCCTCTAGGATAAACTACAAATTCTTCTGTTTGATTCTGCCTTTATACCCATCCTTTAAATGTGAACTCATTGTTTCTGTATCCATGAAATCTTTCTCTTTTCCCCGGTAAAGAATTACTTTTCAGACTTCAAACAGCATTGCGGTCTTGCTTTTTCTAGTGTATGTATAGTGTCAATTACACATGGTAACGGATAAACTGGGGCACTTTGATTTAGGAAGATCTGAGTTCAAATATGGCTTCAGACTCTTACTGACTCCTAACCCTGGTCAAGTTACTTAACTGTTGTCTGCCTCAGTTTGCTAATCTGTAAAATGAGGATGATAATAGCATCTACCTCCTGTATTTATAAGGATAAAATTAGATTTTATTTGCGAAATGAGTTGCAAACCTTAAGGTGTTATATAAATGCTAATTATTATTATTTTATTTTGTGTTTTATTTATTGATATTTGTGCCTTATCTTCCTAACAGGTCATTGCGAGCTCTAGGAGGCCAGGGATCATGCATACTGTATCTAAACTTTGTATGCCTTGCAGTGCCTAGAACAGTGCTTTGCACACAGAAGGTGCTTAATAAATATTAATTGTAGTGTTTTTCTTGGCAGTCCACAAAGTCATATACCTTTGTGCTCAAACAAGATTTAAAAGTGTAGAAGGAGTAAACATTAGATCACCCTCCCTTTTCCCCTACTCTCATCTCTTCTTTCTGACTTTTCAAGGAGATATGATTTTGTACTTGCTCATTAATTAAATTAAATTTGCCTAAAGACAAATAATTCTACCAGGCCCTCTGAACCTAAAAATAATTTATAGTTTTTGTTGTTTTAGGGGATGAGGTTACCTGGTACGTCTGGGTAGCTTCATATTTGGGCTCCCTTTGTCATGTCTTTCCCCATTCCAACTCATCTTCCACACACCTACCAAGGTCTACCTTGTGTACTCTTGCTTTTCCATATATAGCTCCAATATTTTCCCTACTCAACTTACAATGTATTCAGTTTTCACATATTCTATGCTATTTAAATATCATCTCCACTATTAGATTGTGAGCTCTTTGAGGTCAGGGACTATTTCTTTTTAGTCTTTGTATCCCCGGTGCTTAGCACAGTGCCTGGCACATAACGGGCACTTGTTGACTGAATAAGGTCACAAAGAAGCAAATCTAGTTTTAACGTCAGGAAATACTTCTTAATAATGAGAGTTATCCAAAAGTAGAAAGGTGTTTGGGTCTTCATTACTGGAGATTTTCAAGTGAAGGCAGATTTTTTAAAATAATAATGATAATAATAATAATATATAAACATATATTAACATATTATTTTAGAACTTAAAATTGTAGATTCTTTTCCATCCTCCCTTGTCACCCACCCCCACTGGAAAAGGAAGCAATTCAATAGAGGCCGTACATGTGTAGTTACACAGAACATCTCCACAATGAACATATTGTGTAATACTGATGATATTTCCCTCCTTTCTATCACGCCCTCCCCTTGTTCTATCCTCTACTTTGCCCCTGTCCCTTTAGAGAAGTGTGTGCTTCTAACAACCCTCTCCCCAAACCTTCCCTCCCCTCCATCATCCCCTTCTCATCCCCTTCCCCCCTACTCTCCTGCAGGGCAAGACACCCAATTTAAAGTGTATGTAATTCCCTCCCTAAGCCAAATTCAATGAGAATAAGGTTGACCCATTCCCTTTTTGCCTTCTTCTTCTGCCCCTCCATTGTAACAGTTATCCCTTGCCTCTTCTATATGAAATTATGGACCCCATTCTGTTTCTCCCTTTCTCCTCTCATTCTATTCCTCTCCCACCTCTTAATTTCACCTCTAAAAAAAATATCATCCTTTCCATTTCCTGTGCCCTGTCTATGTACACATACATACACATACTCCCATATGTATTCATGTGCATGTGTACCCACCTATATAGACATATGTATATGTATACATGCATATATATATATATATATATATATATATGTATACACACACATCTATATTCCCTTCACCTATCCTCACACTGAGAAAAGTTTCATAAGTTACAAATCCCATTTTTCCATGTTGGCATGTAAATAGTTCAACTTTGATAAGTTCCTTATGGTTTCTTTTCTGTGTTTACCTTTCCATGCTTCTTGTGTTTTAATGTCAAATTTCCTATTCAGTTCTGTTTTTTTTTCCTCAAGAATGCTTGAAAGTCCTCCACCTCAATGAATCACCATATTTTCCCCTGAAACATTATACTCAGTTTTGCTGGGTAGGTGATTCTTGGTTTTAATCCTGGCTCCCTTGATCTCTGGAATACCATATTCCAGGCCCTTCAATCCCTTAATGTAGATGCTGCTAGATTCTGTGTTATTCTGATTGTGTTTCCACAGTATTCAAATTGTTTCTTCTTGACAGCTTATAATATTTTCTCCTTGATCTAGGAACTCTGGAACCTGGCTATAACATTCCTAGGAATTTTCTTTTGGGGATCTTTTTCAAGAGGTGATTGGTGAATTCTTTCAAGTTCTATTTTGCCTCTGGTTCTAAAATATTGGGGCAATT
>CM053584.1:233299589-233310431 GCA_028627135.1 Pseudochirops cupreus
GAGAGAGAATGGGGTTAATCATCTCACATAGAAGAAGCAAGGGATAACTGTTACAATGGAGGGGAAGAACAGGAAGACAAAAGGGAAAGAGTCAACTTTACTCTCATTGTATTTGGCTTAGAGAAGGAATGACATAAACTCTAAACTGGATATCTTGCCACACAGGAGAGTAGGGGGGAGGGGGATGAGAGGGGGGATGATGGAGGGGAAGGCAGAGTTGGGGGGAGGGTTGCTGGAAGCACACACTTCTGCAAAGGGACAGGGACAGGGTAGAGAATAGGCCAGGGCAGGGGCAGGATAGGAAGGAGGGACATATAATCAGTCTCTCACAATATGTCCATTGTGGAGATGTTCTGTGTAACTATACATGTACAGCCTGTATTTAATTACTTGTCTTTCTAGTGGGGGTGGGTGATGAGGGAGGAAGGGAAAGAATCTAGAATTTAAAGTCCTATTATCAAATGTTAAATATATATATATATACATATATACATATAATTATTATTATTTACTATGTGCTACTGGGAATTAAGATATACAGGTACTGGGGTAGGGAGATTCATCTTGCCCTACTGGAAAGTCAGAGGGGAGATGCAGGAGGACATAGGAGAGAGCAGATTGGGGGAGGGTTATACAGTGGGATGGCTGTTTTGGGGTGGTGAATGGGGGAAAGATGGGGAGAAAATTTGTAACTCAAAATCTCGTGGAAATGAATGATGTAAACAATAAAATAAATAAATGAATTAAAAAAAAAAAGAAAACAGAGTGGGCCTAGATTGTGTTAGGCTTGTGAGTTAGGGAACCAGCATAATTAGCAAGTTGATGGGTTGTGTCAGTATATATGAATGTGAATGTGAGTGTGTGTTTGTGTGTGTGTGTGTGTGTGTGTTTGTATGTGCATGTGAGCATTTGTGTAGAGGTCTTCAGACAATTTGAGTGGCATTTTGGATCTTCATCCTCAGAGATTTTAGGATACTTTCTAAGGCTAATATGCCTATTAGGAAGGCTGGTGAACCCTGGACTTATGGCAGTACATAAAGGCAGGCACATAACCTGGTTCGCAAGATTCTGTGGGTTATGGATGTTCCTACTGATACTTGCAGTGAAATTTTAGGGATGATGACTAACCCTGGCACGATGCTAATTCTCTAGTCTCTTTAAAATAAAATAGATGATTTTGTGTGTGCTGTGGAGGTGGGGGATTAGTGTGCATGTGGACATAGTGAACATGGCACTTACAAAGTGTTTTGAGTGCTAGAATGGTGAGTGTGATAGAGAATCCACCAAACTGTGAAGGTAGAGAGGTCATATCTGGTTACAGGTAGCTTCCACTGTTTGAAGATTATCATGATTTCTTCCTCTTTCCCACACATGACATTCCATATCCCTCTCCCTGTCTTTCTCCATTCTGACCCTCATTCCTGGAAAAGCTATCCCTTCTTACTTTGAAATCACAGAATTTCTAGTTTCCTCTAAAGCTCAAATTCTACATGAAACCTTGCCTTATCCTCCCCTAAGCTGAGCTCCTAGTGCTTTCCCTCCAAAATTATTATTTGTATATGTGTAGTTACATATGTCCACATTTTTCCTAATAGAATATAAATTCGTCAAAGGCAGAGACTTTGACTTTTGTCTTTGTTATTGTTTGTCTTTCGTTCTTGAAGAGGACCATGACATCAGGAAGGTGATGCTGTGACTTGCAGGTAAATATGATTTAAGTGAAGGAGGGCTGTGCAAGATCATCTGCCTCACTTTCTCCTCCAGAGCCATCTGGGTCCAGTGGCAAGATATAGATCAGGACGAATGGAAGTGGCCCCCTTTGTCTTTGTATACATAGCACCTAGTGCAGTGCCTGGTACATGATACAGTCAGTTCATTTCTAAAGTTTGTTTTGAAAACTTGAAATTTTTCCATTGCAATTGATATATCAGGGAACAGTTTGGACATAATGCAAATTATGCTATATTTATATATATTCATGTCATATCCTGTCCTACCATCTGACCTATTAGGCATTACAGTGGATCAAGTTCTGCAGTTGGAATCAGGAGAGGGACAGGGACATAGACCTGTGTTTTTGTTGGTATTGGGAACTCCTCATCAGTCAACAAGCTTTTTAAAAGCACCTTGAAGTTCTCTAAAGTTACTGAATTTGTATTAATGGAGATAATTTTCACAATGAAATTTTTCCACAGTAAAGAAATCACCAGCCAAGATGTATCTCCTTCCCTCCAAGAAACAAATAAATGAACAAATAAACAAAAACACAACACGCCAGTGAAGAAACACCCAGTTATGCTCCACTCACTGTCTATGAGTAAAGTGAAATATAGGAGAAATCTGAAATAAACCTTGAACTCGAAGACTTTGAAATCAGGTTGGGCACAATACGTATGATGCACAAAACCAGACTAAGACAAAAGGAAAAAATAACATGAAAATGAATATTGTGAATACTGGTGAAAAAAAGAGGATAATATATACTCATGTTCAAATAAATAAAATTTTCATCTGGAGAGAATAAAGACCTCATTTCTACTTTTCCTAAAGCAAAAAAAGAGATGCACGTCCTATCACCATTCACGCCCTGGTGTGATTTAACGTGTTGTGCAGTGGAATTATAGAATTTATGGTCTAAGCTTGGCTAACAGGATTTTTACCGTATGTGCTTTATTTTTGAATTTGCCAAAGCCACTGCTGATGGTATTATCATCTAAAGCTGGAGAGATTGATGCTCAGCTCCAGTCCCTGACACACGTTCATTTAGAAGTATGCAGAGAGGGATTAAAAGGCAAAAGCAAGCCATGGCTGTGGATTGCCAATCAATGTTTGTAAATTTATAGTAATTTTGACGAAGAACACCATAGCTACCCAGAAAGATTATATATCATTGCTCCAAGTTAATAACTTCCTACTTACTTTTATTTTGGTTAATGTGGATTATTTATCTACTGATTTTCTGGAAGGATGCTTTATTTTCTTGATAGGCTTTGTAAGAGAAGACTGAAAGTACCCTGCACCATATTAAATATAAAAATTTAAATCAAATATTAAAGTAGATTCCAGCTCGATGTTTAAAATATCTTCTCTAAAAGACAGGAAATGGCAAAGGTAAGGAAGAAGACAGGAGTGACGCATCTTTCTTTCTAGAATTACTTTAAGGTTTTGGTTTTTTTTTTAGTTATTAGATTGATAAGAAAGGATTGCCAAGGTGTCCTCCAAAAAAGTATCGGCTAGATAAATGCTTGTCCGAAGAGAACAGAGAACTCAGTTCTACTTTTAAACACCTTCTTTTTCATGAAAACGTCTCCTTTTAGATGTTGTTTTAGCTGTTCTGTGAGGTCATGATGAAAAGGTCATATTAGTAGTTATTATTCTCCTACAGCGTTCTTGTCAATTTACGTTACATAACACAAAATTAAGAACTTAAAGTTCTACTTTCTGTAAATAAATAAAAATTTAAAAATAAAAGTTTTTCCTGAGTGATTGCTAGCTTTACCAAAGAAAATTATGAATACTTACATTTACTAAAATGTAAAATAGAAAATAGAAATACTAAAAAAAAAAGTGTGGTGTCAACTTGGGGCTTTGCTCTGACTTCTGCTGTGTAGACTACATGATCCCAAGTCTCCAATGCCCACCCTGTGGCCCTACTCTCTGACTGGTAATAGTTCTCCATAATCAACACAATATAGACCCCATGTTCCAACCATCCTGCTTCCATTACTTAACTCTTGTGCCCTTTCTATGGCCTCTTCTTTTATATCTTTAGCTTTGGGAACAGTAGTCAAATCAATGGTTTGATTTCCAAAAAGGTTATGTCTCTGTAACTTCCTAGTTCTAAATACTACTCCCCATGCATAATTCCTTTCTATTATCTTCTTTAATAATTAATAATAATAGCTAACGTTTATCTGACCTGTGGTAAGTACTTTTCAGTTATTAGGTCGTTTGATTTTAAGAAGTAAGTGGTATTTTTATCTCCATTTTACAAAGAAAGAAACTGAGGCAAAAAGAAGTTAGGTGACTTGCCCAAGGTGAGACAGTAAGTATCTGAGGCAGGACTTGAACTCAGGTCCTCCTGACTCCAGGCCCAGTACTCTATCCATTGCATCACATAGCTGTCTCTGACCTACTTCTGTGCTTGAGTCTCATTAGTCACTTTTATTCTTCTGGTCCCAGTTTCCTCCCCTGTGTAAAGCCCATGACTACCTATAGACCTGGAAGCAGTACACTTATGACATTGGGCCTAAAGGATGGAACTTCTTTCTGGCCTAATAGCAGAGACAGTGGAAATTGTCAGTGATCAGCATGGGAAATCTGGATTCCTCTGGCAACTTTCAGTCCCCAGGGAAGTGTTTAGTCCCTTTTGGGACAGAGTCAGTGGTAGATCTGTTCTATATCTTTCCCTACTCCATCTCCATACTCCTGCATGCCTCCATCCATGGCGTCAGGCTGATCTATACTTCAAAATCTTTTTCTGCCTTTGGTTGGAAATATGCCAATGTCCTTGGTCTACAGGCAGGTAGTTGGTATAGTAGATAGAATGCTGGACTTGTGAAAGTCCTGACTCAGTCTCTTAATAGCTGTGTGACCTTGGGCAAATCATTTAACCTTGCTCACCCTCAGTTTTGTTATCTGTAAAATAGAAATAATATTAATGTCAAACCTTAAGAAGTTGTGAGAATCAGATGAGATAGCCTATAAAGCACTTTGTATATGTCAATGCACTCTATAAACATTACCTATTACAATTAATGATTAGTGTTTACAGCTTTCTGAAGTACCTTTCTTTCTGATAGTGACCATCTAGCCTCTCTTTATCTTGCTTTATCTATCCTGTCCCAGCTCTTTGTCCTGAATTCTCATCCCAATTATCACTATAGTCTGGTCAATATATGGAAAGGAAGGGGACTTCTGGATTTATTGCCAATTGAGGGCATCCCAACTTCTCCATGGTTAGTAAAGGAAGCTGAAGCCAAATGAATCATTTCTTGTCTCAATTTTTTCATTGTGATCTCTGAAATGAATAGATTTCCCAGAACATGCATGCTTATATTCATTCACTCATCAAGTATTTATTGAGTATCTAGGAAGAATAAAGTTGTGGTATTATATTGTGAGAATAGAAAAGAAAAAAACTATCATAAAATCTCAATTTTAAAGGATAACACTTTAAATTTTATTATAGCTAATACTTAATTTTTTTAACCTAGAGAAACCATGCCTCATTGATTAACATTTGTTCATGATAGTCAACTCAACTGTTAAGTGGCAATCACAGAAGCAACGGCCTCTAAAGTCATGGATGTCATTGACATTGTCTCTAGTGAATACAGATTGAGTAGTGTCAGGTCTTACCTTCAAATTGTATCAAATTATAGAATTGTATTTAGCCACTTTTTAGTTGTGTCTGACTCTTTGTGACTCCATTTTGGAGTTTTCTTGGCAAAGACACTAGAGTGGTTTGCCATTTCCTTCTCCAAACTGATAGAGTACATTGTGCTCAAGATTCAGTAGATGGCACTCTTTGTTCTGTGGCGGTATCCACATAATAATAACATGTGAACTATTTGGAACCATCCTTTTGAATTGGTGAATTTTTTTTTCAATTTTCTCCTAGATATTTGACTTTATATCTATTTATATCTGTATTTATATCTATAGACTATATCTATCTATCTATCTATCGATCTATATATCTATCTATCTATTTCTTGAGTTAGAGAAGATTTTATGTTTCAGTGTTGGGTCAGTATGGATGAAGGATTCCTTGAAGTGATACATGAAACAGAAATTGAATAAAGTTACTAATGTGTAGAGCAAGAATTTACCTGAATTTCTTAATGGAACTGTAATGATATGGTCTCTCTGTCTCTGTCTTTGTCTCTGTCTGTCTCTCTGTCTCTGTCTCTGTCTCTCTCTGTCACACACACACACACACACACACACACACACACACACACACACGCACACCCCCTTCTGATTGGAGCATGGGATCTTTTCCCAGAATCTCCATTTAAGCAGGGCACCGACACCAGCCATCTCTTGATTTCTCAACCTATTGCATTCCTCTGGATTTTTCCAGCATGATCCCTGCCCTGGGCTCCTTTCCTAAACACTCCCCATTCCCCACCATTTTTAGCTTCCTTTTATGTATTATGTTCCTCCATCAAACCGATTAGCTCCTTGATGGTAGGGACTGTATCATATTTATTTTCCCATTACTTAGCACAGTACCTTGATAAAAATTTATGGAGCAATAGACTATCTATAATTTATCTTTCTGTATATACGTAGAATTTTGGAATTTAATGGTCATCACAGTCTTATAAAATAGCTATAGCTTATCTTTATGAAGTAACTTCTCTAAAATTATAAGTTATCATTACATTTGCCAATAATTTGTCCCTTTATACATATATATGTCTGTTAATTATATATGTAAATATGCATATTTGTGACATATAAACAAATATAGACATATATGTAATAAAATTTTTCCATGTTGTTGCATCCCATCTGACTCTTTGAGACCCCATTTTGGGTTTTCTTGGCAAAGAGACTTGAATAGTTTGCCATTTCCTTCTCCAGCTCATTTTATAGATGAGGAAACTGAGGTAAACAGTTAAGTGACTTGCCCAAGGTCACATAGCCAGTAAATGTCTGAGACTGGATTTGAACTCAAGTCCTCTTGTTTCCAGGCCCAGCACTGTATCTGCTGTGCCTAGCTGCCTAAAAGTCTTCCATATCTTTCCTTAAAGGAAGAAAGAATTTTCCATTACACAGGACTAAGATTGTTGTTCTAGGATAATAGCATGGTGCCTTGCTCACAGTAGGTACTAAACAAATATTAATTGAATTATTATTTCTGTGAAGTCTTCTACCTGTGAGAGGGATTATATAATTATCTGTAAAAATTTCCATCTATCTTGTGAATGTGGAGAAAAAAATTTCTTAAGGAATCCTAGTTGTCATCATTATTTCCTTGTTGTCTGCTTATGAAACAAATCACTGAAATATTAGGGAAACGGCATTTTTCAAAATCAAGACCAACTATCTTTCATTATAAACAATTGAAGGTACTGACATAAGGTCAAAAAATGCTCAAACTTATAAAGTCCATTTATTTTGAAACATATTATTTCTAAATCAAAACTGCAGCCAGGGTTTGGGAAGTTCACTTTTGGAAAGATTGGCAGATATTGTAATAATAGAGATTGTGAAGTGACAATTTATATCCAAAATTCTTTTGAATAAATATACTTCCAATTATCTTTAATGGTACTGCAGATCACATTTTGTTGTTGTTGCCTTCTAATGAAATTCAAAAGGAAATAGTGTCCTGATATGCCCCTTTCTGCTTCTTCACCTGTTTTAAGAAAGCCTGAATTTTAATTATTTCAGAAGTTCTGAAAAGAATTATAGTATATACATACATACATACATACATACATACATACATACATACATACATACATATAAATTTGGGAAGGACCACATCTAAAGAATACTGAATGGAAAAATAGAATAGAAAATGTTTGAGGTTGACTGAAGATTGAGGAAATATTTCTATGTTTGAAGAAAAAAAAGAAAGAAGATGGCAAAAAGGAAAGTGCAACCTTTTATTTTTCGTTCACACTTGGTATTTCATCAATATAGGGAGATTCTCTTTATCAAGGCAAATCTATAGTTACCCTTCAATGTAGAATCTCCAGAGCTGCATGAGGCTCTGAAAAGTTTGGTGACTTGCCCAGAATCACATGGCTAGTCTGTCAGAAGACACAACCTGAACCCAGATCTTCTTAACTTTCAAAAAACTGATAATTCACTATGCTATACTGTCTCTCCATTAAAAAGAAAACACTTCATTAAAATGGAATTAAAATACATTTGTTAAAATTAAAAATTAATTATAATACACAGAAGGAAAAAACATGCTTTCAAAGATCAGAAATGATAAAGAATAATTGATGAGAGAGAAGCGGGGAGGCTGCATTTTGAGATGAATGAATGACTCAAATTGAAAAATGAAGATAGACATAGCTTGATGGCCTTGAAAATGTTACTTTGTAGTGGTCAGTGATGGACTTGGATCACACTTGTGTGCCTTTTTATCTTGAAGAAACCTGTACTTGAAAAAAAAATAGCATTCAGACTATAGGAAGAACTCAGAATCTAGCTGTCTCATTAAGATCAAATGATCAGAAAACCAATATTGTGGTAAAGTTTGACCCCTGTTAGTTTTCTTCTATCCGTATCATCTTATATTTTAGCATCTAAAAAGGAATAGGTTCTGTACTTTGTTGACAAAATATTTGTTATTGATCAAAGTGACTTGACAATATAAATGGGAAATTGTGAAGAATAATCCATATCTTTAAAGAGAAAACCAGCTCTCTACCGAGAGTATTAAGCATAGTTCTGAGAGATAATAGGTTTCTGCATTATAAATAGGTAACAGTGGGAAATAATCTCAAAGCAAAGTATTTAAAGGTCACACAGTTGTACATTAAAGCAAAGGATGGCTCTGCTATTGTCTGTAACATGTTTGGGAACAACTTTTTAAATGTAGGTTTCTTGAAATCCTGCTTTTATTAATTTGCTAGGTGGCAAAATTGAGAAGGTGCCAAATAATTCCTTTTTTGAGGGAATCAAGTTTAAGCTTAGGAAAGTATCAAATTGGAAAGGTTTTTGTGGGCTATATGCCTGTAATAAAGGACCAACTCAACTAAGTTCTGAGTATGAATATTCATCACTACTTTGATAATAGGTGATTTTTTAAAAAACAAATACAACTCAAATCTGGCTATTAAGATTGAACGAGTTGGAAATTTTCATTGGTTGGTGTATTTCCCAAGAAGGTCAAAGATTATATGAAAGGTCCCATGTATGTCAAAATATTAAGAGGAACATTTTGGTAATAGAAAATAAATGTAAACAAACTAGATGCCAATTGTTTGGGGAATACATGAACAATTTATGGCATATAAATATAATGAAATTTTATTATTCCATGATAAAAATGAAAAGAATGAAGAAAGCAAAAAAAAAAAGCATGGAAAAACAAATGAATGGCTACAAAATGAAGTAAACAAAACCAGAAAAAAAATATATACACAATGACTGCGACATTGTCAGTGGAAAGAACAATAAAATTAAAACTGAATATTATGTAATTGTTATTATCAAGCTTGATTGAATAAAGGAATATGACATTATATTTCTCTTCCTTCTTTCCAGAGGTGGATTGACAAACCTGAATTTCATGTTGGGTTTGGTTTTTGTGTTGGTTAGTTTTGGTGGACTGTTCTCTCCACCCCCTATTCTTTTTGTAAGGGTTGGTTCTTTAAAAGAGAAAGCAGATTAAATATTGGGAAATAGGGTTCTTGCGAAAAGAAAATATGTCAATAAAATTTTAAAGAAAAATTTTGGGTTTGAGTTAGTATTTGGACTCAGATGATTTTATGTGTCCATTGAACTATCAAAATCTTAAAGTATGTCAGTTCTTCAAACAATGTCAAATTTGAGTTATTTCTTCTTTCTCTTTTCATTAAAATCAAAGAAATCACAGGCAAATGCGTCATTTACCAAAAAAAAAAAAAAAAACAAAGAAAGATGAAAACACCACTTTCATATAATTCAGATTTTAAATGCCTCCTTAAACATTAAAATGAAATAAATTGTTTTATGATGTCAAAACTTTAGAAGTTTATTAGCTCTTTTCAGATTAACAGACTAATTTTAAGTCAATTCAATTCAACAAGCATTTGCTGAGGATATTTTATGGGCCAAGTACTGTCATTAGATTGTGAGCTCCTTGAGGGCAGGGACTATCCTTTGCTTCTTTTTTGTATTCCCAGCCCGTACAGTACCTAGAATACAGTAGTCATTTAATAAAGGCTTTTTGATTAAGTATTATGCAAAGGCATAAAAGAAAACAGTTCCTGACCTCAAGGAGAATGCCTCCATTTATCTGTTGATAAAATATCAATTTTTGTTTTTCCTTTTTGAAAGGCAGAAAAAAATAACATAGTGAGTAGAGAACTGAGAGACAATGAGGTGTAGTGGATATGATACCAGACTTGGAATCAGAAAGACCTGAGTTCAAATCTTCATATAGACACTTGTTAGCTATTTTATCCTGGGCAAGTCACTTGAGTCCTATGTGCCTCAGTTTCCTTGTTTGTTAAATTATGGAGTTTAATTATATGGCTTCTAAAATCCCTTTCAGCTCTAAAATCTATAATCTTATGATCTATGAAAGTGCATTAGATGGTAAACTTAGTGATACAATTGCCTTGAAAGAGGAGGTAGCAAAAAAAAAAATGCATTTATAGGTAGTGAGGACCTACACAATAGTGTAGCCATGTGAAAAAAGTAGGAATTCTGAAATTTTTAAACAAACAACATACATGAAAACACATTAGCAAGATTTGAAATTCTGATAAATGTAGTGATCAAACATGAGTCAAAAAAAGAGAGAAGATGAAATGCACTTGCCCCTCCTGTCAGAGAAGTAATAAACTTAAAGCACAGAAAAAGATATACATTTTCAGACATGGTCAATGTGGGAATTTGTTTCACCAGACTATGAAGCTAGGTATTAAGGACTTTCTTTTTCTTTTTTTCCTTTCCTTTCCTTTTTCCTTTCCTTTTTCTTTTCCTTTTTCCTTTCCTTTCTTTCCTTTCCTTTCCTTTCCTTTTTCCTTTCCTTTTTCCTTTCCTTTTTCTTTTCCTTTTTCCTTTCCTTTCCTTTCCTTTCCTTTCCTTTCCTTTCCTTTCCTTTCCTTTCCTTTCCTTTCCTTTCCTTTCCTTTCCTTTCCTTTCCTTTCCTTTCCT
>CM053584.1:233316813-233351436 GCA_028627135.1 Pseudochirops cupreus
TGTATTTGATTGCTTGTCCTTCCAGTGGGGATGGGTGGTGAGGGAGGAGGAGAAAGAATCTGGAATCTGGAGTTCCATAATCAAATGTTATGAATGTGTATCTATCTATCTATCTATCTATCTATCTATCTATCTATCTATGCAATTATTATTATTATTATTATTGACTACATCCAACTGGAACTTGAGATACACAGGCACTGCAGTTGGGAGATCCATCCTGCCCTGCCAAAAAGTGACATAGGAGAGAATAGACTGGGGAAGGGGGGAAACACTGGGATGGCTGTTTTGGGGTGGTGGGCGGGGGAAATACGGGGAGAAAATATGTAACTCAAAAAAAATTTAATAAAATAAATTTATTATTAAAAAAAATAAAAGAAAATAAAAAAAAGAAAAGGCAAAGAAAGAACTACAAGCTACAATGATAATGTTAATTTTAAAAAAATAAAATCTCATCAAATAGGCTATATAAATTCATCTAACAAATATTTTATTAAGAACAATTGGGATTTACAACAGGGTGGAAAAAATATTTCAACATTAGGAAAACAATATAATTAGTCTTATTTAAAAAAAATACAAAACCAAAGCCCTGGGATCTTTTTTTTTTCCTTTTTTTTTTTTTAACTTTTGTTTATTTTTAGTTTATGGCATTCATTTCCATGAGATTTTGATATACAAAATTTATCCCCATCTTTCCCCCCCCCACCCGAAAACAGTCATTCCACTGTATAACCCCTCCCCAAATCTGCTCTCTCCTATGTCTTCCCCCATCACCCCTCTAACTTTCTAGTAGGGCAAGATGGATCTCCCTACCCCAGTACCTGTATATTTCCCTCCTTCCTATTCCACTCCTAGTTGTTCTATTCTCTACTTTGTCCCTGTCCCTTTACAAAAGTGTGTGCTTCTAACAATCCTCCCCCCAACCTGCCCTCCCTCTCATACCCTTCCTCCCTATTCTCCTGTAGACCAAGATACCCACTTTAGAGTGTATGTCATTCCTTTCCTAAGCCAAATTCAATGAGAGTAAGGTTGACCGAATTCCCTTTTGCCTTTCTGTTCTTCCCCTCCATTGTAACAATATCCCTTGCCTCTTCTATATGACAGGATTAACCCTATTCTGTCTCTCCCTGTCTCCTCTCATACTATTCCTCTCCCAACTCTCAATTTCACCTTTTAAAATATTATCTCATCCTATTCAATTCATCCTGCACCCTCTATGTACACATGTATACACACACTCACATATGTATTCATTTGCATATATACCCTCCTATATGGACATATGTGTATGTATACATATATATACATTTATATTCCCTTCAACTATCTTCATACTGAGAAAAGTTTCATAAGTTATAATTATCATTATTCCATGTTGGCATGTAAATAGTTCAACTTAGATAAGTTCCTTGTAAATTCTTTCCCATGTTTGCCTTCTCATGCTTCTTGTATTTGAATGTCAAATTTTCTATTCAGTACTGGTTTTTTCAGTAAGAAGGCTTGGAAGTCCTCCACCTCATTGAATAACCATATTTTCCCTGAGAACATTATACTCAATTATGCCAGGTAGGTGATTCTTGGTTCTAATCCTAGCTCCCTTGAACTCTTGAACATCATATTCCAGGCCCTTTGATCCCTTAACGTAGAAGCTGCTAGATCCTGGATTATCCTGATTGTGTTTCCACAGTATTCAAATTGTTTCTTCTTGGCAGCTTGTAATATTTTTTCCTTGATCTGGGAACTCTGGAACCTGGCTGTAACATTCCTGGGAGTTTTCTTTTGGGGATCTTTTTCAAGGGGTGATCAATGAATTCTTTCAAGTTCTGTTTTGCCCTCTGGTTCTAAAATATCTGGGCAATTTTCCTTGAGAATTTCTTGAAGGATGCTTTGTAGATTCTTTTTTTGATCATGGCTTTCAGGTAATTCAATAATTTTTCAATTGTCTCTCCTGGATCTGTTTTCCATGTCAATGGTTTTTTCAAGGAGGTATTTCACATTGCCTTCTACTTTTTTATTTGTTTGGATCTGTTTAATAGTATCTTGATTTCTCATAAAGTCATTTGCTTCCATTTGCTCCACTCTAATTCTGAAGGAATTATTTTCTTCCAAAAGCTTTTGAGATTCTTTTTCCATCTGGCAAATTTGACTTTCTAAGGCATTCTTCTCCTCATTGGCTTTTTGGGCCTCTTTTGCCATTTGAGTTAACCTATTTTTTAAGGTGTTGTTTTCTTCATTCAGGTTGTTGACTCTCCTTTCATGATTTTCTTCCATCATTTTCGTTTCTCTTTCCAATTTTTCCTCTACTTCTCTTATTCGGTTTTCAAAATCCTTCTTAAGCTGCTCTATGGCTTGTAATCAGTCTACATTTTTCTTGGAAGCTTTTGGTGTGGGAGTTCTGACTGCCTTGTCTTCCTCCTATTCCATGCTTTAGTCCTTTTTTTCCCCAAAGAAAGGAATCTAAAGTTGCTTTGCTGGATTTGCTTTGCTTCCTTTGCCTACTCATGTTGCCAGTCAATTACTTGACTTTTAGGTTCAGTAGAACTCTGCTTTCAGAGAGAGAGCTCTATCCCAAATCTCTGGGGTTTTTGAAGCTGCCAGAGCTATTGGGAGGCCACCATTTCTGCAGCCCCCACCAGATTTGGCTCACTGAAAACACACCTCAGAACCACAACCAAAGACCACAATTCTGATCTAGGCAGCTCAAGGCAAGAGCATTTAGCCTCTGAATGATCTCTTGGCCCCCCTGCAATCCACAGGCCGGGAGCTTCTGAAGCAGCCATGAGGAGGAAGCTGCAGGGCCTCCACTTCAGCCACTTGTAGTCCTGGGGCAGTTGGCTGGACCCTCTCCCCTAATTTATCTGAGTTCCATTGATCTTTCACTTAGTCCTTGTTTCTGATGGGTTGGTAATTCTGGAAAATGCCACAGCTGCTGGTGATTCATGCTCCAGCCTCAGCTTGTTCTGGAGGCCTTAGGGCTCCAGTCATAGATTCATGTGGTGCTGGTCTGGGCTCCCAGCATGCTGCTATGAACCCCTTCTCATCTGCCTGCCAGGCTGCCTTCAGCAGGACCTTTGTTACTCTGTCATTTTGTGAATTCTGGAGCTTTAACATTTGGTTAGAGTCATATTTTATAGGTATTTGAGGTGGTTATGGGGAGAGCTGCGGAGTTTTGCTGCTTCTACACCACCAGCTTAACTCTGCCCCCACCCCTCCCCGAAAGCACCAGGATCTTAAAAGATGCAGAAAAAAGTCTTTGATAATGAATACTCATTTATGCTAATAAAAAAAAAACCTTGCAGTATATATTTATAGAGTGATCCTATATAATATCAGAAAAGGTATCTAAAAGCAAAAGTAAGTATCATATACAATGGACATGCACTAAAAGCTCTTCCAATAAATATAGGAATGAGCAAAATTCCCCATTCTCTGTACAATGATTTTTTATATTTCTAGAAATGATTAGCAATAACAATAACTGAAAGAAATTAAAGGCATAAAAGTAGGCAAAGAGAACATAAATTTATCCCTGTTTGCTAAAGACATAATAATTTACTTAGAAAATCCAAGGAAATCTGCAAAGATTTTAATTGCAAAAAATCACTATTTTCAGCAAAGTTGCAAGTTTTTAAAATAAACTCTTAAGTGCAATTTTGTAAAATAATAACAAAATCCAAGAAACAATAATAGAAATTTAAATTTCATTTCATATAATTACAAAATGCTTAAAATATCTGCTAGACCACACAAAATACTTGTAGAGATTAAATTACAAAGCCCACCTTAAAGAAGAAAAGAGAAACTTGAAAATCTGGAGGAATATTTGTTGTTCATGGCTAGGCTGTGGCAATATAATAAAAATTACACTATTACTCAAATTAGTTTACAATTTTAATGTTTTGGTAATCAAATTTTTAAAAGGATACTTTATATAACAACAAAATAACAAAAATGTATTAAGCAGAAACAAAAAATCTAAGAAAGAAAGAGGGAATATCACTTTGTATTTTATATCATGAGATGGCATTCATGAAAAGGACCTTGTATTGGTTAAAAAATAGAAGAGATCATTGGAATAGATTTAGAGAGAGGAGAATAAGAAATAATATAATATAAATAAATCAGTCTTCAATAGACATGAAAACGTAAATTAGTTAGAAAACAACTCCCTACTTGCCAAAAAACAAACACATGAAAAACCCTACTGTAAAAACTGGAGAGCATTCTGACAGAAACTAGTCTTAAACCAATATTTTATGCCATATTCCACAGCAATTCAAAAGGAATATATAATCTAAATATTAAATAATGGAAGGCAAACAATTGTTTTACCTTTCATAATGTGGTTAGGAGATGTGTTTTTATCAAATAAGAGATAAGAGGCAATTATAAAAGATAAAATAGAAAATTATGATTATATGCAATTGAACACTTCTATACAACGAAATTAATGCAACAACTTTAAAAATGGAAGCATTTGAATGGGAAAAAAAATATTTGTGTCAAATTTCATAGTCTAGCCCATCCCAGTGCTCTCTTGACATGTAATGGCAAGCAAAGTAGGATTTTTTGCTGTTTTTCTGGATTGAGTTTTAGCCAATTAAGTACCTTTGATTGAGTCTTGCCTTCGATTGATTCAAGAGTCTTTGATCAGAAACAGCATATATTATACTGGTTGGAGGGAGACAACAGAGAAGAGAGAAGAGTAGAGCTGAGAGAAGCACACATGAGCCAGCTAGGGGAATTTGCTTGTGGGTAGGCCTAACAGAAAGAATATTCAAGATGTCAGTGCTGTCTGTTGGTCTGTGTTAATTTCTCAGACAGAAGGGCTGTCTGTTGATCTTTATGAGTGAATTAAGCTGAAGAGCAGAGATCCACCCATTGGAAGGAGGCTTAGCTTAAGTCTCTTTTAAGAAATGTTAAAGTGAATTGAGATGATGCTGCTGATAGTATGTATAAATATTGTTGTAACCCTGTTTAGCTTTGTTTTCCTAGAAACATCCTGCTGTCAGGCAGGATGAGAGAGTCAAATGAGTCAAAATGAGAGAGTCAAAATGAGTCAAAATAAGAGAGGACTTTATTTGGAAACTGTTTATTGATTGAGGAGATTATGACTTACTGTGACCTAGGGATGAATGGTGTTTGTATTTTCTGCTACCCCTTAAGGATGATGTGTTGTGCTAGGGAAGACTCTGGCCTGGGACCTCCTGATTGTGTAGACAAGTATTTTGGAGAATGTTACTGAATACGATTGTGTATCTATGCACCATATGATATACTGAGCATTATGATACGTGTGTGTATGTATGGCTAGACAGACAGACAGATAGATGATATGTTTTGCTTAAGGATATTTCTATAAATATTATGCCTTTTTGAACAATGTTTAATTTATTGCTGCATAAATAGATAGTTCATTATACTATATGATTAGATCCTTAAAATTGGTCACATCAGCAGTCCTCAGGTGTGCTGCCGTGATTGGCATTACATGACTGCACCACCTAGATGCCCCTAAGTTCCTTACTTCAGTTTATTTTTCTGTCACTCATTTCTTAAGGTTTTATGAAATTGATTAAAAGGAAAAAAAATTAAAGATTAAAAGATTAAAAAAAAAAACTTCTACCATCATTCTCCATAAAATTTTACAAATAGGTTTCTATATAGAGACAAGGTAGAGGTAGGCTTGTGCATAGACCCAAACTATGTGCAGTATTTTTCTTGAGTATTTTTTTCTGTATGTTGAATAAGTCTTTTGTTAACCATTGAAAGATTTAGGAATCTCTCACTTCATTTCAATATCAGACCAATGCTACCAAAGGAACCAGCCTAAAACACGATCACTTGCATCCTTGGGGAGCTAAGTGTGTACCATCCTTCCTCTCAGATGCAACCTTCTTTTGTCTTCTGGTTTTGTTTATATTGAGAATGTCAAGATTCTCACGATTCAGTTCTTCCAGTACTATGTATACCTGCTGGTCATTGGACAAGGATCCCACATTTAGAATACCAGCAGGAAAGAATATTTATAAGCAGCATAAAAACTGAGATTCCTCTTTCTGTAAATAGAGATCTCAATAAGATATGTAATTGCAGGTGGCCTGATTAATTAGCCCAATAGAGTGAGCCTTGATTTAAAATAGACTAAGGCCAAGAGACAAATTCCCCACACTGTATAACCAGTTTTGTTTTAAAGACAATTCCATTCTAGGACTATTGTATCCTTATTGAAGATTAGTAATCTTGAATATATGTACTTTTTTTCATAAGGGCTTCCACCAAAGTTCACTTCTGATACAGAGACATCAAAGCATTGAAAATGACCCTGAGTTTTCACAGTCCCTGACTGAGCAGTTAGTCAAACAATCAGTTAATAAGCATTTATTAAGAACCTGCTCTGTCAGGTACTGTATTGGGCATGCACAGAAAGGGAAGAGACATCCCTGGCTCTGAAGGAACTGGGAATCCAACAGAGGATACAAACAAGGAAATAAATACATACAAACAAGCTATGTGGAAGATAAATTGGAAATAATCAACATGTGGCATGCACCAGAATTAAAGGAGATAAAGAAAGACTTCCTGTATAAGGTCGAATTATAGCTGGGACTTGAAGAAGACCAGTGAAGCGGGGAGTGGAGACAAGGAGAGAGAGCATTAAAACCATGGCTTACAGCCAGAGAAAATGCATGAACCTGAGGCAGCACATGTCCTGGCAAGCTCTACCAAGCCATAAAGGCTTCAAGTATCGACCAGGTGTTGGACTATGTACCTATTTTCCAAGAACCAATCAAAGTAAATTTGGTAACATTCTTTATTTGGTTGGCCACAGGGTCAACTTTTTGCCATCACAAATCTCGAGAGCCATTTGTGACCTGTGCAGTTGGAAGAGGCAATATTGGTAAAATTCCCCGATTCCCTGAAGCACTGAAGCAGTGCACAGGAGGGAATGGAAAACAGCATAAATCATCTTCACAAACATGGTTATCTTTCCATATGAAGGACAACATATAAAATTGTATGTCTAATAAAATAGCATAAAAGAAATCCGGAAAGAATTTGAATAGGATTCAAATAGATTGACAACATCGCTTCAGACCAAATGAGCAATATTCTTGGCATATATTTGATTTTTTTTTTAAAGATTGGGAGCAGTTAATAATGAATAATGATACGATAATACGATTATTGGAATTTTAAGATATGTTTAAGTTGAAAGGGAAAAGTTAGCTTTTGAAAGGTTAAGACAATTGAGCATTGATCAAAAGTTGGTTTCTTATCAACTTATGCACCTAAGAACTTTTACTATTACTTCCATTCACCTCTCACTTCTTTTATCTGAAAATATTTTTTGATAGGGTAATATAGAATTATAAAATGTTAGAGCAGGAAGGGTCCTTTGAGAATTAGTCCAGTCCCTCTGACTGGATTCAATCAATCATTTAGCAAACATGCATGAAATATCTCCTATTTTCAGAGCACCATCTTATGCATTCAGAGAGTTCCAAAATTTTGTTGAGATAAAGTTCTTATCCTCATCAAGCTTATAATACAAAGACACAAATACAGGTAAGTATGGTATAAAATATTACATTGTAATTGCATGAGATAGGTATGAAACAAAGTGCTATTTAAGACCTGAACAGGAAATTTTCTACTAATTAAAGGAAATAAAAAATCTTTATAGAGAAAGTGGTATCTGAACTGGCCTTTAAATGATGTGTTGAAATTCCATAGGTAAAAAGAAGAAAAATACAATCAAGGTACAAGGAACAAAATAAACAGAGACACCAAGGCAAAAAATCCAGGTCATATATATTGGGGGGGTCAAATTTTCTGATTTCAATGGCACAATGCTCAGAGAGGAGAAATAGGAGAAAAGGCTAGAGAACCAGTTTGGTATTACATTGTGGAAATTCCTGAATATGGAGAAAAATAATTTAAATTCGATTTGGCAGGCAATATGATACCTCAGAAGACTTTTTAGTAGAATGACATAACCAGACTTTACAAATGGAGAAACTGGATGTCATAAAAGTTAAATTACTTACTCCATGAAAACAGTGGCCATGTTTGATTTCAAGTTTATATCTCTCACACTACTTGAAACAGTCCTCTTCATTCAGGAAGGGCATAAATAAATGTGCATTTACTGAATGAATGAATGGAAATATATTATTAAGTGCCTCTGGAGTAAAAAGCACCATGCTAAGCACTGGAGAAGCAACTACAAAAAGAAGACAGATTTTGCCCTCACAAAGCTAGCATTTTAATAAAGGAAGATAATACATATAAGGGACTCTCTGGTAGAGAAGGGTAATTCCAAGTCACTTGGAAGGTGGAGAAGGGACAGGGCAATCAAAAAGCAAGTCCTTTTCAGTAATAACAATGTTGATTCAATTAGGTCTAAGAGCCAAGGAAGAAAGGTGGGGTGGGGTGGCATATCAGTAAGATGGGGTTGTAACTTGGCATAAAGATATCAGGAAAGCAGCCAGTAAACTGTCTGGTCATATTCTGTCTGGGTAGTTACAAAAAACTATTGTCAATCAGAGGCAAGTAAGGCTCCAAGGTGGCAGATGAAGAAAAAAGCGCCTTGCACATGTGGGTAACTAATCAATGTTCATTAAATTGAGTATAGTTGAATTCAACTCAAATTGAATTGAAAGAAAACAGAATTAGAATTCAGCTCTCCTGTCTCCTATTTCAAAGCATTTTTCCTTCCAAGTAAAACAAAATCTTTTCTTTTTGTTTTTGTTTTTTGGTTGTTTTTCCCCCCAGGTGTGTCTGAAATTTAGAACTTTCAAGTTTTAATTTTAAAAGCAAGAAAAAAACAGCATAGACAAAAAAAAAATGAAGCAACCATAATAAACAACACAGACAACTTGTTTTAGAAACTATAAATTTGCAACATGATTAACAAAGTCATAAATAGAAGCAGTGCAGCCTCAGACTGCACAAGCTGGTCCCCTGGGTGCTACAGTAAGGAGTCTAATTTGGAGGGAAGGAGGGATGTATATATTTTCAGAGCATGTGTTCACTGTTTACATATTGTAAATATTTTGAGAACATTCAAGTTTAACACTCATTAACACATTTTATCTGTTCACTTAAAAAAAAACTGCTTAAACCTTTTAAATGGGTCCTTCCAAATATTGAAAAAATATATGAACTATTGATTTTAAAGCCAGATAAAATACATTGAACAGGATTCAGCACGAAAGAGATATATTTCTCTTGTCATTGAAAGAAAGCTTAAAGATCTCAAATTAGCAAATAGTGGTCCTTTCTTGCAAGGTAAAAGAGAGAATATAGTAAGATGAGAACAGTATCTTATATATGTATACACACACGTGTATGTATATACATCTGTATGTATATAAATATAATTTTATAAATATGTGCATATGTATATGGAAAGAGAGACACAGAGAAGGAAGGTTAACATTTTATTCGTAACTCCAGGGGAGAAAGCAGTGGGAGGAACATGTCTAGCACCCACAAGGAAAAAGGGGGAATTGTAAACTGTGATCAGAGAACTTCGGAATTCTGAAAGCCTTAGACTAAGTTGGGGAGGAGTAATAGGGAAAGATAAGCAGAACTAAAAGGAAGGAAAAAACTAAAGTTGAAGGACAAGGAATTGAGCTGTAGGAGAAGAAGGATCCAGGGGAAAAAAAAAACGGCTATTAGAGAAGGAGAAGAATGAATTGAGGTGAGAGGACTGTAGCTGAAGAATTAGAAAAAGAAGAAGGAAACAAAGGAGCAGTCAAGAAGAAGATAGCAGTTGATAAGACAAAGAGGTTAATTAATAGAAAGGAGAAACAAATTTGGGTGTGGCTATTATCATATTAACAGGATTCTAAAGAGGTAATAAGGAAGGATGTTTATGACTTCAGAGTTGAAGTCAGCCACAAGAAATCTGTTGTAGTATTTTTCCAGGGAAGTTACTAGAGAGAAAAACATTGACTGAAGATCTCATGGTCATTTCAGGACAAAGAATAGGGAGACTCTGGAAATTATCCTCATTTAGAATGCTGCTTGTATTTGTTCCAAAGTCAAGGTGCTGTTCTCTGTGTTCTAAGTGCTGATTGGTCTCCCTCCTCAGCAAGACACTAAAAGAACATCATTCTAGTCTCCACGTTTTTCTAAAATTTATTTTGTATTGGTTATGAAATAAATGAGCATTTCCATAACATAGTAGAAAAAAAAAGATGATTGCACTTGAAACTTCAAATCTATTATGTGCGGCTTCCTGTTCCTTTTAAGTATATGACAAAGTTATCATGTAATTTCCCTTTTTTTCTTTTCCTCTCCCCCACCTTAGAGATGGTTACCATTAGACACAAATGTGTATGTACATGTGCATATATGTGTGCGTATATACATGTATAATATTTCTCTATATACTTCTATTTATCAGATCTTTCTCTGGTGTAGGTAGTGTCTTCCTTCATAGGTACTTTGTAGTTAATTTGCATATTAAAATAGTAAAAAATGACTTATTCACTCAAGTTGTTTTTAAAACAATATTGATATTACTGTATATAATGATCTCTTCATTATGCTCATTTCACTCTTCATTATTTTGTGCAAATCTATTAAAGTTTTTCTGAAACCAACGAGCTAATCATTTCCTATGGCACAAAAATATGCCATCGTAATCATATGCCACAACTTGTTCAGCCATTTCCCAGGTGATGGACATCCCCACAATTTTCATGTTATCTAGGACAAGGAAGTTTTCTTTAAACAAATGGAAGAACTTCAACATGAAAAAGAGTTTGAAGAGATAGATGGGAGTCTGAAAATATCAGGAGGTAGAAAAATAGAATATCGATAAAAGGAGAATGGGAAGAATTAATAAACTCTTAGAGGTCTTAGAACTCTTGACACTATCATGAGTCTCTCCTTATTAAAGAGGAGAGTGCCGGATACTCTAAAGAGGCAACATCTGCTTGTATCTCAAAGAAGTGTTGCCAGGTGAGAAATCATGAAAGATTAAGAGAAAAAAGAGAGGTATAATGGTGATTGCTGTCTTCCAGGTCAGGGATAATGAAGTAATTGTCTGGGGAAATGATAATAGTAACATACAGGGACATAACAAAGAAAAAACAGAGCTACCCATATCAACATCTTAGTATATTGGAAAAAAAAATGGTGGCTATGATTGTTGAGCCACTGTATGTGCTATACAAACTATTACAGATAAGGTGGAAACAACCACAGGACTCAAGAAGGGTAAATGCCTCATTTAAAAAAAAAACTGGCAGAGAGTTGGAGATAATGGATTCTGTAAATCATAGGCCAGTGACTTTGAGTTTTAGTCCTGGTAAAATTGTTGGCCATATTATTAAAGAGATGTTTAGTGAAACATCTAGAGAAAAGCAAACAGTAAATATAATGGTATGATTGAGAATGGATCATTCCAGATAAACCTCATTGTCTATTTTTTACACTATCACTAGATAGGTAGCTAAGAAGAATGCTATGGATACTCTTTATGTAGGTTTTTAGCAACTTTTGAGAGAGTTTCTTTTGTTATTATTGAGGGGAGGATGTGGAATTGAGTGATACAGGCTAGATGACAGTATTATTCATTAGATTCAGAGCCAGTTGAATGGTCAGTACCAAAAATTATTCCTGAATGATTTGATATCAACTTGGAAGATATATCTAGGAGAATTCTCCAGAGATCTGCAATGGCCCCATGCTCAGTAACAGTTCTATTAGGGACTTGGAAAAAGGGCATAGGTGGTATGTTTATAACATTCTCAGATAAAACAAAATTGGGAAGGAAAGCTAGAATACTAGATGATTCCAAATTTAAAAAAAAAAACCTTGAAACGCTAAAACATTGGGTCAAATTTAATAAGATGAAGTTGCGTAAGAATGAATAGTCCTAGACTTAGGTAAAAGGAAAAAACCAGCTTTACAAGCACAAGATGGTGAATGTATGGCTAAACAGTAATTCATTAAATCATTTTTAGTGGATTGCAAGCTTAATATGAGTCAACAAGGTAATATAGCAGTCAAGGAGTCAGTCAAGTCATTGTAAGCTTCAATAAGAGAGACCTAGATGCTAGGAAATAAGGAAGTAAGAGATATTCTATACTCTTCCCTAATTGGATGACATCTGAAGTATTGTATTCAGTTTCCTTCTTTACTTGGAACTTCTACATATGTCTACCTTCACCACTGATATTGGGCATATGTGTAGGGAAATGAACACCTGGTTTATGGTGCAGAAGCTTTGTTGCTCATTTCAGAAAATGACTTTGCTCTGAGCTATTATTATTATTATTATTATTAAAGTTAACCACATCAGTGTATGGAGTAAAGATGCACAGAACACCTTGAATCTAGGGTATTTGAACTCTGGGGAGCCAAATGTGTGAGTTGGGAGAGGCAGTGATGCCAGAGATTGATTATATTATACACACATATACACACACATGTATGTGTGTATGCCAGGTATCTGGAAGCATTCCTTCTCCCTGCCTCAAACAATGTGTTCCCTAGACTACAACCATCCAAGGTTCAAGGCACTCTGTGCATCTGTTCTAAATTATAGCTAATGTAGCTTCTTAACAGGCAAAAATGGTTTTGATTTTGTCTTTTTATTCCCAATGTCTCCCACTGTTCCTGGCACCTATTATGCCCCCTAATAAATGCCTTATAATTAATTGATTAATTTTTCTGACAGAATTTAATGTTAAAGGGGTCTTTGAGGTCATCTAGTCTCTGGTTCATGATGTTGTTCTCCCTACCTAAACTGTGATTACTTCCTCTCTGCTATATAAATCTTAATTACTCTTCAAACCTCATTAAAGTTTCATCTTTTCCATAAAGCCTTCCTTGATTATTAGTACAGTCATATTTACCTGTCTTTTACATGAACTTTTAATATATTTCTAACCTAGATAATACAAGTTAGCAATTACATATGATGTTATAATCAGAAAATTACTCATTTAAAAAATTATATCAGAAATCTTGATACCAAATAAATGTTGTCCCCTTTCAAATAGTCTTCTTGGAAGATTTTACACTTATTCTAAAGATGCCATCATTGTCTAAACATTTAAGGGCACTCCTTCTTCGGAACTTCCTTCAGAAACTATGCATGAGTAGCTCAGGTCAACAGTACTGGAAGGAGATAAGTAGAACCCTTTTCTCTACGGCAATGTAGTATCTACCAATATAGAAAGCAAATCAGTGAGTTTGTGAGAGACACAGACCAACAGTTTGGAGCCAATTATGGCTATCCAACTGCTAGTCTATGACATATTTTCACCAGCTCACAAAACTTACTATCAAAAGTTCTTACTTCTGAAAAAAATTACCTCATATACAACTGAATCAAAAGTCATCCCACTTCTTCCTTCTCCATGAGTCCTGCTCTTTTTCATCTCTCCTGTTGGTCTCTGTTCCCTTAGCCTCTGAAACTTTGTATTGGTTGTAGAAGGTGTAGTAGTGTGCAATAAAGATTTTAGTTACTTATTCTACCAGTCACAGTATAGTTTGGATTGGAAAACACTGATATGAAAGTTATTGTTACAAATTCATCAGTGCTTATATCATCTAAGACTGACCACATTGGATAAGAGGTAACATAATATGTTGGAAAGGGTTTTGCATTTGGAATCAGTCTTTACTACTTACTACCTGCATTATTTTTAAGAAAATTATTAAATTTATTTGTTAAATCTAAATGCATTTAATTTAATTTTAATTAATTTAAATTTATTGTTAAATTAACAAATTGTTTAATTTCTGTAGCCTTCAATTTCCTCATTTATGTGTTCTTCACCTAAAGTTCTCTTCCAGCTCTAAAATTTCATGATGCCTTAGACTTAAAGATTCAAGGTACACTGAAGAAACACAAGCACATCTTTATCACAGAGAACAGAATAGAATGAGGAGAGTAGTTATTAAATCCAGTTATCTCTTGTTCCTATTCCTTAATTGCCTTTTCTGTAAACTGAAGTATATCCCTATGCTTTTTTTCTGCCAGTGATTAGTCCTCAAGGAACTTGATGGAATCCTAAGAAAGCTGTCCCCAGCCCAATATTCTAATTTCCATATAGGCCCCACTGAACAGCAGCCCTTACCTAGCCACTCACCCATTCCCCAACTCAATATCCCAGCTTCTTCATATATTCCTCTCTGCTCACTAGAGCAACAGGTGTATCCATGAACTCATATTTCTCACAGAACAGCAGGTGAGTCCATGTGATGGGATCCCAGTCAGTGCCACTAGTTGCTACTGCCCCAAGACTCTTTCCTCATATTTCCCACAGAAACAACAGGTATGTCCATGTACTCAACCACAACCACATCCACAATACTCAGCACCAGCAGGATGCTGGAGCAGGAAATGAAGCCCAAAACAATAGAAAAGACTTTCTCTAAGTACCTGCACAGTAATAGCAAAAGCTGTACTTTAGGCGAAATTAGGACATAGAGAGCCTTATTATAATAAAATTATCATAGATATACACCCACCAATGGGTTTTTCTGTATGTGTTGTGGGCAATCGCATGTGTACTTCCACTGTAGTGGTACCCCTTCCCTATTTCCTAATCCCCTAACAAACCCCTCCTGCCTTTTTAATAGTCATAATTTCTGTTATGTAATTGCATCTTTACCCTATAAAAATCCATTTCACTTTCTCCAAAGTTGCTGGTTGCTCTTCAAACTTAGCCCCCTTTCTTGGGAGGCGTCAATCTCAATAAATGCCTATACTTGGACAGAGGTGGTCTGACTCTGAATTCTTTGACACTTCCACCACAACACATCAAGAAATCCCAACAAACTTATATTCTGGTAGGAAAGAAAACCTGTACATATGCAAACATATATAAAATACATAAAATACACACAATACAAGTACATACAACAGGTAACTTTAGAGAAGAAACCTCTAGCAGCTAGTGGGACCAGAAAAGACCTTTTGCAGAAGGTAATATTTAAACTCAGTCCTGAAGGAATCTAGGGAGATAACCTGAAAAGCATTCTAGGGATGGGGGACAGACAGCACAAAACCACAGAGATAAGAGATAGAGCGCAATGTGTGAGGAACAGCAAGTCAAAGTTCAGTATGACTGTAGGTGGAGTACAATGTGTAAGAAAGTCACAAAACAGGAAGGGACCAGGTTGTGAAGAGCTTAGAGCTCCAAATAGAGGCAACTGCTTTTAATCCTAAAGGTGGCAGGGAGTTTCTTGAGTTCATTTAAGAGAGAATGATATGGTCCTACCTGAATGCTAGAAAAATCACTCTGACAGTTATATGAAGAATGAATTTGAGTAGGGAGGGAAATGTAGCAGGAATGCCAACTATGAGATTACTGCAATAGTCCAGGGAAGAAATGATGGGGGCCAGAAGTCGAGTGGTTGCAATGTGAGTGGTGAGCTGGGACTGTATTAGAAAAATGTGGGGGATATTGAAGCAACAAAATCACAAAATTAGTCATTTAATAAACTAAAATGGCTGATAATGAGGAGTTGAGAATGAAAAACCTCAGGTGACTGGTAAGGTGGTTGAGTCCTTGACAGTTGAGAATCTCAAAGGAAGTCTGTTTTTTTGACTTAAGATAATGAGTTGTGTTTTGGACCTATTGAGGTCTATATAGTTTCTGAGTTGGAGAAAGTAAAAAGCTGTCCCACAGTTGATACCCATATTGAATACTGAGTATCTTTATAAAAAGGAGACTCTATTACTCAGTTTTTGGGAGACCCTAGGCATAAGCCATACCTAAACTTTGTTTTAGAGATTTTCCTGGAGGAATACAAGTGAATCAATAATGATCCAAAGATAATTTGGCACAATCCCAAAGGACTCATGATGAAAAATGCTATCTGCCTCCAGAAAAAGAATTGATGGAATTTAAAAGCAGATAGAAGCATACCATTTTCACCTTCTTTATTTTTTATCATTTTTTAAAAATTTATTGTCTGTGTTTTCTTTCAAACATGGCTAATGTGGAAACTTGTTTTGCATGATTGCACATGAATAACCTATATGAAATTGCTTACCATGTCAGGAAGGAGAAAGGGGAGGGAAAGAGGGAGAATATTTGGAACATAATTTTTTTTTAAAGTTAAAAATTGTTTTTACAGATAATTGGGGAAAGTAAAATATTCAAAAAAGAACAAAGATAAGTTGACCCCTTTGAAGTTGGGCTTCAAGGATCAAATTGTTAATAATAAAAATAATAGCAGAATTTATACAATATTTGCATTGAAATTTACAAATTGTTTTGTAAATGGGATCTCATTTTTATCCTTGAAACAACCTTCAGAGTAGGGTACAATTATTATACCCATTTGACAGATGTGGAAACTGAGGCAGACAGAGATTAAGTGATTGCCCAGGGTCACTCATTTCTTAAATTCCGGAGACCGGATTTGGACACATCTTCATGATTCCAGATCCAACATTCCACCCATTGCATCACCAAACTGCCATATTAACTCAGATTCCTTGACAGTTTTCTGGGCTGCAGGATATACTATGAGTTCTTTATGTTCCTAATTTCTTATAATGGAAGAATATTCCACTGCTTTCATATACCATAATTTGGTCAGTAATTGTCCATGGATACCCATGTTATAACAGTTCTTTGATACTATGAAAAGTGCTGCTATAAGTATTTTTGTATATGGGAATTTTTTCCTCTATTCTTCATCCCCCCCCCCACCTGGATATCCCAAAGAAATCTCATACTCAGTATGATTTTAAATTCACAAAACAAGCAAATCTACACATTATTTTGGGGGAAGAAACTTTTATTTTTGCCCACAATTGTATTCCCCAGGATTTAGTACATAGACATTTAAATATTTATTGAATAGGGAAAAAAATATAATTTTCAAATTCCTCTCCACTCTCAGCTACTAGGAACTTGTGCCTAGATTAGATGGATACAGGGGGAATGGAGAAGTGATAGCTTTGTCATTAAGGACCCATGTGAAATCATGACCTGAGCAAAAGCTAATCAACCAGAACAATTCCTTTTACTTAGTGCTTTTGGCTTAGGAAAATGCCTGAATTGCTTTGGCCTGAGAAATTATGTGTGTGTGTGTATGTGTATATATATATACATACATATATGTATATATATATATATATATATATATACACACATATACATATACCTATATATGTGTGTGTATGTATATATATACACATACACATATATATGTATATATACATACACATATATATGTATATATATATATATATATACATATACATATATATAGGGGTGTGTGTGTGTGTGTGTGTATAAGCAATAGTGAAAACAGATATAGCATCTGTGATGACATAGTATCTTACCTGTAGAGGCAGGAAATGGATTACTAATTTCAACTCCTCAAAAAAAGGGGAAGGAGGAAGAAAAAATACCTCTGCTTATTTCAATGTTTTTAAACAAAAATCAGGGTTACTCAGAATGGGTAAAAAGAGTATTCAATCAAATATGCCAAGTACTCTGCTGAGATCAGGAATTTAAGACATAAAATTAAAATGTTGTCTGCTCTCTAGAACCTCACATTCTAATTGGAGAAAACAGCATAGAAAGGAGGAATCTTGTCTATGTTCAATTCACAGCCAATGGAAAGATCAGGTCACAAGTTAGATGGCAAGACCCAGAGGCTCTTGGGAGTAAAGGCAGGCACATGGCTCTCTACCAAGAGTACAGTGTGTTCAAGAGTAAGAGTGGGATCTAAGAGTTAGAATACAACTAATAGTCATTATCTTGAACATTGTAGGAAATGGGAAATGGAGCAACAAGATGTGATTAGGAAAAGTTTGAATCCTTGGCTTCTCTCAATTGCAGTAGAAGTTAATGGTCTGTTTTCTTGCTGCCAAAGTAGGTTGGGATGGTGGAGCAGATGGTTGCTGGCCCTTATTGAACTGCTGGTTAAAGGACTAGGAGAGGGAAAATGAAGTCAATATTCAATAATAAAAATAAAATAAATATTTAGATAAAAGTAAAATGGCAAATGATGACCAATCCCAAAACAATATATTTCCTGATATGTATTTCTTGGTTTGCTTTAACTATTAAATGATTCTCAAATCTTAAAAAAAAAAAGATGAGCAAAATTGCTGGCTTTATCTTTGTTGATGCTTGTCTATTCATTTATTTGTTTTTGGTAGATGTAAAAGAGGACTACCAAGGGACAAATGACATGTTTTTTCTCCTTGGAAATATCTTCCCCACTAGCATGTAAATGCATTAGAAGCTATCAGTGATTCCAAATTAAAAGAACATGGGAAATGACTGGGAGCAAGATTCAGAAGAATGTAGTATGAAAAGAATATAAAGAGAAGCAAACAAAATGAAAGAGGTAGCTGGCCCTGCAATGAGGACCAGTTGGTGGTGTAATGAGAAGCAGTTGGTGGTATGACAGAGTTGATGCATGGAAAGAAGTAGCCAGTTACTAGGGGAGATACGGAATTATGGAAATGACCTGCCAGAAAGGATCATACTCTCTGGCTATTGCTGCAAGACTGTGAGAGAGCTGAATGATCAAGGATGATTTGTTAACATTACCTTCCTTCTAGTACCTAAAATGGTGAGTTAACTGTTTGCAATATGTGGGCCTATAAGAGGCAGTAGCTCCCTGGCTACACCCATTCTGACTATCTGATTCACTTCTTCTATATCTACCTTGGTTCAAGTTTTAATAAAACATTTTATTGGATTTATCCCTGAAGTATATGTAGGAATAGTCTGGGGAACACGGTATGAATGATTTTTGAATTACTGATTATTCAAAATAAGGCTACACACTTAGAAAGAAGAAAGTAGGGGAATAAAGCAGCAAGTCCTGGATTATGTATGATCATATCAATAGAGGTTTAATCTGAACACAGAATTTGTAACAAATAATTCTGTTATTGTTCTAGTCCCTCAAGTTTAAGATACATGAATCTAATCTTTCTTCCCTAGCATCAGTTATGGTAGTGACCTTCTCCATCATAATTATCATGGTATTAGGACCATCATCACCACTACCCCAGCTGGGGCACTACATGAGTGGTGTTTTAAAAAAAATAGAAATGGATCACTGTTGGCTGCAAATTGATGTAAAAAATCATAAATTAGCATTATCTATATTGTATTTTATATTTGTTTATTTTGTTAAATATTTCCCAATTACATTTTAATCTGATACCAGCAGCACTCAGGAGTTTTGCTAGCTTCTTGAGGATAGAGACTTTTGCATTCTATACTATATCTCAGTTGTCTGAATTACATTGCTTCCCTCTAGATTTTTGAACTTCACGTCTTCCAGATGAACTGGTGTTTTGATTTCTTTTGTTGTAATTATAGAAAGCAAATCTTTTTTAGAATGATTTGCAAAGAACTAAACTTAAAAATTTATTTAGACAGCATAGTCATTCTATTACATTAGCATGGTCCAACCATAAGCAATTAATTACTCTCAACCATTTGTCTCTCTTTACTTCCATAAGGAGAGTTTTGTAGTCATATAACTCAAATGTATCTTAATTGCTGAATTCTCAGATATTTTATTCCTTCAGTAGTTATTTCTCAACATAATTTCCTTTTTAAATATTTTTCTGGTTGGTTTTGTTGGCAATATGCAGACAGGCTATAGATTTATGTGGATTAATTTTATTTTCTGCTACTTTGCAGAAATTATTCATTTTTTCAATTGGTTTTAGTTCAGTTTCTGAGATTTTCTAAGCAAAGCAACATATCGTCTGCAAAAAGTGATATTATTTCTTCTTTTTAAGTTTCTTCCATTGTTTTAACTTATTATAATAGCTAGAATTTATATAATAATATTTAATAATGGTGATGGTGGCTCTCTTCACATTACTTTGAGCATATTGGAAACATTTTAGCTATTCTTTATTATAGCAATACTAGCTTTTGAATTTGGATGGACGGTGGTGTTCAGCAATTTCAGTCATGTCTGACTCTTTGTGATCTCATTTGGGATTTTCTTGGGAAAGATAGTGGAATTCTTTGCCATTTCCTTCTCTAGCTCATTTTATAGATGAGGAACTAAGGAAAATAAGGTTAAGTGACTTACACAGGGTCACATAGCTAGTGTCTGAGACCACATTTAAACTTGGGTTTTCCTAACTTCAGGCCATGCGCTCTGCCCAAAAGCCAACTAACTGCCTTGTTTAGATAGCTACTACTTCCCCTATTAAGGAAGAGTCCATTTATTCTTAGTTTTCTTTCTGTTTTTAACATAAATATTTGGATAGTTATTTAGCTTTTTTTTCTGTGTCTATTGACATAACCACTAGATTTTATTATTTGTTTTACAGTATTCCTACTGTTGGGCTAACACTGATGTGATGGTCTTACTGTATCATCTTTCTACTATGTTGTGGTTTTGGAGGAGCAGAGTCAAGATGGTGGCATAAAAGCAGGAGAATTCAACAACTCCCCCAATAACCACCTCAAATACCTATAAAATATTACTCTAAAGAAATTTTAGAGCTCCAGAACCCACAAAATTACAGAAAAACATATCTTCTGCTGAAGGCAGCCTGGCAGGTGGACAGGAAGGGCTGATCGCAGAGTACACAAGCTAACTGAACAAAACAATTCTTGAAAAATCAGAAATAGACAAGTGGAAGCTAATGACTCTATGAGACATCAAGAATCAGTCAAACAAAATTTCAAGAATAAAAAAAATAGAGGAAAATGTAAAATACCTCATTGGAAAAACCTGGAAAACAGATACAGGAGAGATAATTTAAGAATTATTGGTCTACCTGAGAACCATGATGAAAAAAAGAGCCTGGACAGCATCTTTCAAGAAATCATCAAGAAAAACTGCCCTGAAGTCCTAGAAAGAGAGGGTAAAATAGACATTGAAAGAATTCACTGATCAACTCCTGAAAGAGATCTCAAATGGAAAACACCAAGTAATACTGTAGCCAGATTCCAGAATTATCAGGTCAAGGAAAAAACACTGCAAGAAGCCAGAAATAAAAAATTCAAATATCTTGGAACCACAGTCAGGATGATTCAGGACCTTGCAGCTTCAACATTAAAAGATTAGAAGGCTTGGAATATGATGTTCTGTGAGGCAAAGGAGCTTGGATCACAACCAAGGATCAACTACCCACTGAAATTTAGTGTGGTCTTTCAGGGGAGGAAACAGACATTCAATGAAATAGGGGACTTCCAAATTTTCCTTATAAAAAGGCCACAGTTGGACTTTTGGAAGAAAAAAGTAGGAAGGAAAAAGGGAAAGAAAAGAGAGGGGGACTGATAGAAGGGAGGAAAGATTGAGGGAGGTGTGGTCAAAAGCAAAACTCTTTTAAGGAAGGGAAGGGAGAAGGGAGAAACAAAAGCATAAATGGAGGGAGGAGGTAATAGGATGGAGAGAAAAACATAATCATAACTGTGGGAGTAATCATAACTGTGAATGGGAATGGGCTGAACTCCCCCATAAATCAGAAGCAGAATGGATTAAAAACTGTAATCCTGAAATATGTTGTTTACAAGAAACTCATTTGAAACAGGGGGATACACACAGAGTAAAGTAAAAGGCTGGGGTAGAATATATTGTGCTTCAACTGAAGTAAAAAAAACAACAATAGCAATAGCAATTCTAATCTCAGACAAAGCAAAAGCAAAAATTGATCTAATCAAAAGAGGTAAGGGAGGAAACTATATCCTGCCAAAAGGCACCACAGACAATGAAGTAATATCATTACTAAACATATATGCACCAAGTGGTATAGCAACCAAACTCTTAGAGGAGAAGTTAAGGGAATTAAAGGAAGAAATAGATAGCAAAACTATAATAGTGGGGGACCTCAATCTCCTCCTCTCTGAACTTGATAAATCTAACCTCAAAATAAACAAGAAAGAAGTTAAGGAGGCAAATAGAATTTTGGAGAGGCTAGATATGACAGATTTCTGGAGAACATTGAATGGGGATAGAAAGGAATATACCTTTTTCTCAATGGTACATGGCACATAGAAAAGAATTGATCGTGCACTAAGGCATAAAAATGTCACAATCCAGTACAGAAAGGCAGAAATATTAAATGCATCCTTTTAAGATCATGATGCAATAAAAATTATATGTAATAAAGGGTCATGGAAAAATAGACTAAAAAATAGTTAGAAACTAAATAACATAATCCTAAAGAATGAGTGGGTCAAACAACAAATCATAGAAACAAACAATAACTTCATTCAAGAGACAATAACAAAACAACATACCAAAACATATGGGATGCAGCAAAAGCAGTTCTTAGAGTAAGTTTTATGTCTCTGAATGCTTACATGAATAAAATAGAGAACGAGGAGATCAATGAATTGTGCATGCAACTTAAAAAAATAGGAAAAGAACAAAATAAAAATCTCCAACTGAATACCACATTAGAAATACTGAAAACCAAAGAATAGATTAATAAAATTGAAATTAAGGAAACTATTGAGCTAATAAATAAAACTAAGAGCTGGTTTTACAAAAAAGACAATAAAATTGATAAACCGTTAGTGAATTTTGATTTTGATAAACAAAGAATAAAATCAAATTACAAGTATCAAAAATGAAAATGGCGAATTCATCTCCAATGAAAAGGAAATTAAAGCAATAATTTGGAATTATTTTGCCCTATTGTATGTCCATAAATTTGACAATCTTAGGGAAATGGATGAATATTTGCAAAAATATAAATTGCCCAGATTAACAGAAAAGAAAAGAAAATACTTAAATTACCCCATTTCAGAAAAAGAAATTGAACAAGCCATCAATGAACTCCCTAGGAAAAAAAAAATGCAGGCCCTGGTGGATTTACAAGTGAATACTATCAAAAATTTAAATAACAATTAATTCCAATACCACATGGACTATTTGGGGAAATTGGTGAAGAAGTAGTCCTACTAAATTCTTTTTAAGATACAAATATGGTATTGATACCTAAACCAGGAAGAACCAAAACAGAAAAAGAAAATTATAGACCAATTTCCCTAATGAATAGAAATGCAAAAATTTTAAAGAAAACACTAGTAAAAAGATTACAGCAACTTACCAAGAGAATAATACACTTTGATCAGGTAGGATTTGTACCAGGAATTTAGTGCTGGTTCAATATAAGGAAAACTATCACCATAATTGATCATATAAATAACACAACTTACAGAAACCACATGATTATCTCAATAGGTACAGAAAAAGCTTTTGACAAAATACCACACCCATTTCTATTGAAAACACTGAAGAACATAGGAATAAATGGAACCCTTCTTAAAATGATAAGTAGAATCTACTTAAAACCATCAGCAAACATTATATGTAATGGAGATAAGCTAGATGCATTTCTAGTAAGATCAGGGATGAAACACGGATGCCCATTATCATCACTGTTATTCAATATGGTACTAGAGTTGTTAGGTTTAGCAATGAGGAGAAAAAGAAATTGAAGGAATTAGAATAGGCAAAGAAAAGACTAAGTCATCACTCTTTACAGATGATATGATGATATACTTAGAGAAATATAAAGACTCAAGTACAAAACTACTTGAAATAAACAACTTCAGCAAAGTTGCAGCATATAAAATAAACCCCCATAAATCCTCAGAATTCCTACATATTTCTAACAAAGTCCAACAGCAAGAGATAGAAAGAGAAATTCCATTTAAAGTTACTGTAGACATTAAAAAATATTTTGGAGTCTGCCTGCCAAAACAAACCCACAAACTATATGAACATAACTGCAAAGCACTTTTCACACAAATAAAGTCAGACCTAAATAATTGGAAAAAATCAGTTATTTGTGGTTAGGCTGAGCTAATAAAAATGACAATTCTACCTAAATTAATTTACTTATTCAGTGCCATACCAATCAAACTACCAAAAATTATTTTTAGAGATAGAAAAATAATTATAAAATTCATCTAGAACAGTGGTTCTCAACTTTCCTAATGCTGTGACCCTTTAAGACAATTCCTCATGTTGTGGTGACCCCCAACATAAAATTATTTTCGTTGCTACTTCATAACTATAATTTTGCTACTGTTATGAATCATAATGTCAATATCTGATGTGCAGGATATATTTTCATTGTTACAAATTGAACATAACCCACAGATTGAGAACCACTGATCTAGAAGAACAAAATGTCCAGAACATCAAGGGAATTAATGAAAAGAAATGCTAGGGAGGTGGCCTAGCCATACTAGATCTTAAATTGTATTATAAAATGGCAATTATCAAAAGCATTTGGTACTGGTTAAGAAACAGAGGGGCAGATTAGTGGAAAAGATTAGGTACACCAGACACAGTAGTCAATGATTATAGCAATCTACTGTTTGATAAATTCAAAGACTTCATCTTCTATGATAAAAACTCACTATTTGAGGAAAACTCTTGGGAAACTTGGAAAACAGTATGGCAGAAACTGGGCATCGACAAACGACTCACACTGTATAACAAAATTAAGTTAAAATGGGTACACAATTTAGATATAAAGACTGGTATTATAAACAAATTAGAGCTGAAAGGAATAGTTTAGGGGCTAGAGCCAAGATGGCAGCATAGAAGCAGGAAAACTCTGTAAGCTCCCCCTTAACCACCTCAAATACCTATAAAATATGACTCTAAACAAATTTTAGAGCTACAGAACACACAAAGTGTGAGAGAGACAAATCTCCTGCTGAAGGCAGCTAGGTAGGTGGATAGGAAATGTCCATCTAAGCAGTCTGGGAGCCAAGCCCAGCTCTGTGTGAGCCCACCATTCTACCCCATGGTGGCCCCAACAAGGAATAGCTGGAGTGGACTTCAGGAGAATGGATCACCAGAAGCTGTGGTGGTTTCCAGAATTACCAGCCCATAAAAGCCAAAGACAAAGTAACAGGTAAATGTGGAGCTCTGTTTGAACTGGGCGGGGGGGTAGGGGGGTTGGAAGAGTGGTTCTGGCCTCTGCCCCTGGAACGAGAAATGGCAGAGAAGCAACAGAGGTGCAGCAGCCATGTAGCTGCCTCTACATGGCTGCTTCAGAGCTCCTGGCCTGTGGATTGTAGGGGGACCAAGCAACCATTCAGAGGGTTATCACTCTTGCTTTAACCTGCCTGGATCTGGATTGTGGTCTTGGGAGGCGGTCCTGAGGTGTGTGACCAGTGAGCCAGAGCTAGAGGGGGCAGCAGAGAGGGCACCCAACTCATACCACTGGCAGCTGCAAAAACCTCAGCAATTTGGGACAAAGCTCTCCTCTCTGGAAGCAGAGGCCTACTGTGGCAAAGATCTCAAAAGTCAAGTAATTGAATGGCAACATGAGCAAGCAAAGGAAGCAAAGCAAGCACAGCAATCAAACCTTAGATTTCTCTTTTGGGGACAAAAAGGATCAAAGCCTGGGATGGGATGAAGACAATGAAGTCAGAACTCCTGTACCAAAAGCTTCCAAGAAAAATATAAATTAGTTTTACTGGCCATGGAGAAGCTCAAGAAGGATTTTGAAAATGAAGTAAGAGAAGTAGAGGAAAAATTGGGAAGAGAAATGGGAATGATGCAAAAACATCATGAAATGAGAGTCAACAATCTGACTGAAGAAAATAACACCTTAAAAAATAGATTAATTCAAATGGCAAAAGAGGCCCATAAAGCCAATGAGAAGAATGTGTTAAAAAGCTGAATTTTCCAGATGGAAAAAGAATCTCAAAAGCTTACTGAAGAGAATAATTCCATCAGAATTAGATTGGAGCAAATGAAAACTAATGACTTTATGAGAAAGCAAGCTACTATTAAACAAATACAAACAAAAAAATAGAAGACAATGTGAAATATCTCATTGGAAAAACCACTGACCAGGAAAATAGATTCAGGAGATACCATTCAAAAATTATCGTACTACTTGAAAGCCATGATCAAAAAAAGAACCTAGAAATCATCTTTCAAGAAATTCTCAAGGAAAATTGCCCTGATATTTTAGAACCAGAGGGCAAAATAGAAATTGAAAAAATTGACCACCTTTTGAAAAAAGACCCCCAAAAGTAAACTCCTAGGAATATTATAGCCAGGTTCTGGAGTTCCCAGATCAAGGAGAAAATATTACAAGTAGCCAAGAAGAAATTATTTGAATATTGTGGAAACACAATCAGGATAACACAAGATCTACCACATCTACACTAAGGGATATATGGGCCTGGAATATGACATTCTAGAGGGCTTATTCAGTGGGGTCACTGTTTTAAAAGGAACTAGAAGTAAAACCAAGAATCACCTACCCAGCAAAACTGAGTATTATGTTTCAGAGGAAAATATATTCATTCAATGAAACAGAGGACTTTCAAGCGTTCTTGATGAAAAAACCAGAGTTGAATAGAAAATTTGACATTCAAATACAAGAAGCAAGAGAAGCACAAGAAGGTAAACAGGGAAAAGAAATCATAAGGAACTTATCAAAGTTGAATTATTTACATGCATACATCAGAAAATGATAACTGTAACTTATCAAACTTTTCTCAGTATGAGACTAGTTGAAGGGAATATAATTCTGTATGTATGTATACATACATATATGTCTATATAGAAGGGTATATGTGCTTATGAATATATATATGTGAATGTGTATGTATATGTGTACAGGTATACATAGACAGAGGGTACAGGATCAATTGAATAGGAAGGGATGATATTTTAAAAATAAAATTAAGAGGTGAGAGAGGAATGTAATGAGAGGAGATTGGGAGAGACAAAATAGGGTAAATTATCTCATATAAAAGAGACTAAGGAAAACTGTTATAATGGAGGGGAAGAATAGGAAGGCAGAAGGGAATGGGTCAAACTTTCTCTCCTTGAATTTGGCTTAAGGAGGTAATAACATATACACTAAATTCAATTTCTTACTCTACAGAAAAGTAGGGGGTAAGGGGATAAGAGGGGGGATGATAGAAGGGAGGGCAGATAGGGGGAGGGTAGTTAGAAACACATACTTTTGAAAAGGGACAGGGTAAATGTAGAAAATAGAACAAGTGAGTGGCAAGATAGGATGGAGGGAAATACAGTCAGTCTTTCACCATATATCCACTATGGAAATGTATTGCATATCTACAACCTATACCGGATTGCTTATCTTCCCAGTTAGGGTGGATGATGAGGGAAGAAGGGAAAAAATCTGGAATTCAAAGTTTTAAAATCAAATGTTTAAATACACATATATATATATATACATATATTATATATAATATACATATATATTATTATTATCATTATTATTCTTTATATGCAACTGGGAAATAAAATATATAAACACTGGGATATAGAGATCCATCTTGTCCTACTGGAAAGTTGAAGAGGGGATGGAGGAGGATATAAGAGAGAGCAGATTGGGGGAGGGGTTATTCAGTGGGGTCACTGTTTTGGGGTGGTGGGTAGGGGAAAGATGGGAAGAAAATTTGTAACTCAAAATCTTGTGGAAATGAATGTTGTAAACTAAAAATAAACATAAAATTTAATTTAAAAAAAGAAAGGAATAGTTTATCTGTCAGATTTATGGAGAATGAAGGAATTTATGACCAAACAAAAGATAGAGAACATTATGAAAAGCAAAATGGATAATTTTGATTACATTAAATTGAAAAGTTTTTACACAAAATCATTATAACCAAGATTAGGAGGGAAGCAGAAAACCGGGAAGGAATTGTCACAATCAGCATTTCTAATAAAGCCTCATTTCTAAAATATATAGAAAACTGAGTCAAATTTACAAGACTACAAGTCATTCCCTGACTGATAAAAGGATACAGGCAGTTTTCAGAGGAAGAAATTAAAGTGATCTGTAGTCATATGAAAAAATGCTCTAAATCACTATTGATAAGAGAAATGCAAATCAAAACAACTCTCAGGTACCACATCACACCCGTCAGATTGGCTAACATAACAAACAGGAAAATTATAAGTGCTGGAGAAGCTGTGGGAAAATTAGAACATGAATGCATTGTTGGTGGAGTTGTGACCATTTGATTCAACCATTCTAGAGAGCAATTTGGAACTATGCCCAAATGGGGGAGGGAGGGGAGAAAATTTGAAACTCAAGGGATTGTGGAACTGAATCTTGTGAACTAAAAGTAAATAAACAAATCCATTTAAATAATAATAATAAATATGTATACCCTTTGACCCAGAAATACCACTTGAATTTGGCTTAAGGATGGAATAACATATACACTAAATTGGGTGGGAGGGCACTGTATTCCAAAGAAATCATAAAAATGGGAAAAGGACCCACATGTACAAAAATATTTACAACAGCTCTCTTTGTGGTGGTCAGGAGCTGGAAGATGAGGGGATGCCCATCAATTGGGGAATGACTGAAGAAGTTATGGTATGGTTGTTGTCCTTCATTCTCAAAGAGGACCAAAATAACATTACTAGTGAAATATTATTGTGGTATAAGAAATGATGACCAGGAGGGCTTCAGAAAAACCGTGAAAGATTTATATGAACTGATGCTGAGTGAGGGGAGCAGAACCAGGAGAACACTGACATGGTAACAGCCACAGTCTGCCATGACTGATTTTGATAGTCTTAGCCCTTCTCAGAAATGCAAAAACCTAAAACATTTCCAAAAGACTCATGATGGAAAATACCATCCGCATTCGGAGAAATATGGAGTCTAATGCAGCATGAAGTGTACTATTTTCTTTTTCTTTGTTTTGGTTTTTATTTCTCATGATTTCTCCCATTTGTTATAATTCTTCTATACATCACAACTAATGTGAAAAAAATGTTTAATAGAAATGTATATGTAAAGCCTATATCAGATTTCAGGCTGCCTTGGGGAAGAAGCAGCAAGCGGGGGTGGCAATTTAAAATTTATAGAAGTAAATGTTGAAAACTAAAAATAAACAAATTTAATTTTTAAAAAAAGGAGAGAGAGGTCTCCTATGAAAAAGACAATTGTAGCCACTCTTTTTGATGTGGCAATGATCTGGAAAGTAAAGAGATGTTTATTAATTGGAGTATGGCTGAACAAATTATATTGTCTGAGTTTGGTGGAATGATATTGTAATATAAGAAATGAGGGAAAGAACAGATTCAGAAAACCTGAGGAATATTTGCTTGAAATAATACAGAGGAAAATGAGTGAAACCAAGGGAAAAAATACACAATGAATAAAATATTGCTTAAAAAAAGGCTTCTAAAGACTTAAATACTTTAATGAAATGATCAAGCATGATTCCAAAAGACAAATGATTAATCATGCTTCCCAACTAAAACATGGTCCAACCCAAACCTGGCCTAGGTGTTTACTGGCTCTTTGACTATGGATAAGGTGCTTAAACTGTCTCCTTTTTTCAACTATAGAATGAGTATAATAATAACAGCTACCTCTCCTAGGGCTGTCATGAGGATCACATGAGATAATATTTTTAAAGCACTTAGCACAATGTATAGCACATAATAGGTACTTAATACATACTTGCTCTCTTCTCTTTCCCTTTATAGAGAATTTATAGATGGGAGATACGGAATGACACATAGATTTTTAGGAATGGTCAATATGTAGGTTTATTTTGTTTGACAATGCTTATTTGTTACTAGGGAGGGGTTTCTGTTGGGGGTGGGAAATTAGGGTTAAAATTACTTGCTAGTGATAGGAATGCCCTACCCCTTCCTCCCCAAAGGAGAATATTAATGTATTAATGAAACTTTTTATTTTGTAAATGCACTGAAGGTAACTAAAGTTCAGGTGAAGACAGCAAAAATCACAGCTCTTTTGGAACAAATGTATTGATTTGTTATATATGTTTAAACTGAATAAGCTATAGATGATAGATTCACAGTCTCATAAAAAATCTTTTTTTGTTCTTTGTATATGGAAATACTCAAATTTTTAATGTTTGTTCAATTCAGAATAATAAAAACTTAAATTTAAAATTCTAAAAACAAAGAAAAACTTACCAGGTCTACACAGTTCTTCATGAATAAACTGTAGGTATTATAATGCAAGGAGCTTAACGTTTAGAGTCAAAGGTCATCAGGTCAGGTCCTGACTCTGTTCCTATCTATGTGAGTAACCACCTTTTCTGAATCTCACTTTTCTCATCTGTAAAATGAAGAAATAGAACAGGATTATCTCTAGGTTCTTTACCAGCTCTGGGGCTTATCTATCTTGCAGTCTTCCACAGTGAGGTTTTAGACACCATTGTTTCAATTGCATGCTGATTAGCATTTAGTTTCTTCTCTTTGCATAATGGGCCAGCATTCTGTTTTGCAAATTATCATGCTGATATTATTACATATATGCATAAGGAGGATTTTTTCCATTTTATAAATAAAGACAGAAGAAGTGATTTAGTTTGAGCTCATAGCTTATACAATCCAGTTTTATGTAGAAAAGGGTTATTTATTGGTGCAATCTACCTTTGTGAATATTTGTCCTTTGTTAAGTAGAGAAACATGGACTTAAAATAATTAAGCCTCTAAATACTTAGTTGTTCTTCCTAGTGGAACACAGTTTCATAATGTATAAAGTATGTGAGCAATAAAATAGTGATTTCTTCTTCATAATACACTGTACCAAGATCACTGAAAGTCATATAGAAATATCCCTCTGGTTTTTTAAGGCTTTTCCCTGAGATTATTGCACTTTGATCTATTTTTGTACATGAAATGAAGGTTTTCATTGTTAAAACAAACTTGATGTTCTGCTAGCTCACATTCAGTAACATGGTGTTCCAGGAGGTGTGTTATTTCCTTCTGTTAACTTCTTTTGATAGTTAATCAATTTTCTTATTCTTATAGACAGTACACAAAATCTTAAAAAAAAACATACAATTGAAAAAGATCATGGGGTTTTCACAAAATGCATTTTCTCTTTGCAGCATTCATTAGACTCAAAAGAAAATAAAACTAATCATTAATACCTAATTTGGGAAGTTTTCAGATTTCTTGTTTTCTTTTTATTCATGCACAATCATTACTTTGTTACATCTATATTTGGATAAATCCATGATCTTATTAATGTGGATACTTCCTTCTATGGTCCAGATTACAACTTATCCACAGTGTCTCTTTTCATGTGATTCTTATTTATGACTTCCAATGACAAAACCCTCTAAGGGAGTTCCATTCTATGAGCTAAGGCTGTCTTCTAGATCTCTTTATATTGTGTATAGGTCAAGGGAGTGTATGTATATGCTTAGTCTGATGCAGTGACTCTTGTTTTCTTCAGTGCCATTTCTTTATTTCTATTTTTTCATGCAGTGTATTGAGGACTATGACATGAGAGTCTAAATATAGGCAGGCTACTCTCATTGATGGAGAGAATACTTTATTATAGTCATTTTGATAGATCTTTTCTATTTTTCATCTTTTTGTTATCCTTTTAGTTTTGCTTTTAAATGATCCAGTGATGTTTAGCTGAGTCTCCCACCAAACTTCTTGAAAACTCATATTATCCCACAATATTTTTCTGTTTTAAAAGGCTCCATGTCTCATAATCTTGTAACACTCTTCTTCACAAGATTCCTTAAATGAATTTATATTCTATACTGCTGTTGTCCTTGTCTGCCATATCTGTCCATGTAGCTAGGAGACTAATTAAATTAATTAATTATTGATTAGAATAGTTTCCTGGTTCTTTTGATCAACACATTGTAACAGTTGCTTTTATGTTAGTTAAACTTCTTTAGGGAATGATTGCATTGTGCATTGACATCAACAACAGAAACAAGTATCTATTAAGTGTTTACTATGTGGGGCCACTAGGTGGCACAGTTAATAGAGCACCGACCCTTGAATCAGCAGGACCCAAGTTCAAATCCAGTTTCAGACACTTGATCATGCTTACTAGCTATGTGATCTTGGACAAGTAACTTAACTCCAGTTGCCTTGCCTTGCCCCCAAAAAAGTGTTTACTATGCACTAGGCATGACAGCTTAGGTGGCACAGTGGATAGAGTGCCAGACCTGGAATCAGTAAAATTCATCTTTCTGAGTTCAAATCTAGCCTCAGACACTTACTACCTGTGTAGCCCTGGATACTCTGGTTCCCTCAGTTTCCTTATCTGTAAAATGAGCTGGAGAAGGAAATGATAAATCACTCTAGTATCTTTGCCCTAAATGGGGTTACAAAGAGTGAAACATGACTGAAAAATGACTGAACAACAATGCACCAGACACTGCACTAAATGTTAGGCATGCAAAGAATATTAAAAATAGTTTCTTTCCTCGAATAATTCACATTGTAATAGGGGGAAGACTCGGTACAAATGGCTATCTACATACAAGATACATACATGAAAAACTGGAGGTAATCTCAAAGGGAAATCATTAGCTTTGGGAGCTACCTCTTGAAGGAAGTGGGATTTGAGCAAAGGAAGTTAGAAAAGTAAGGAGGCAAAGAAAAGAAAGACAAATTCTAGGCATGAAGATCAGCCAGAAAAAAATGGCAGTAAATTAGGAGATTGAGTGTCTTGTACAGAGAAGTCAGTATTGCAGGGTTGTAGATTACATAGAGGGGAATCTAAGCATAAGAATGGAAGGGACCAGGTTGCAATGGGCTTTCAAATCAAAAGGATTTTATAATGATCCTATATATAGTGGGGAGCCAATGGAATCTGAGTAGACAGTTGGTTTGGGAAGATCTGTAATTTAGGAAGATCATTTCAATAACTGACTGGAGGACAGAATGGGCTAGGGAAGACTTAAGGCAGGGAAACCAACCAGAAGGCTACTGAAGTAATCCTGATGTGAGGTGATAAGGACCTGCACCAGAATGGGGTCTGTGTTAGATCAGAGAAGGAGATTTATACAAGAGGTGTTGACATGGTAAAATTAATAGGATTGACAACAGATTGGATATAGCAGGTTAGTGCATGTGAAGAGGTAAAAATGACATCTAGGTTGCAAGATCCACTGACTAGAAAGATGGTAGTGCACTTATTAAAAAAAAAAAATCAGACCAGTGATATTTTAATTATATGCTCTCTTCTTATTTTCATTTTTTTCTTCTAATTTGTTTTTAATTTTGATCTTCGATCACTCAAGTTGTTATTTGGAATACGTACAGACATCTGTCTTAGAAATTAATCTCACATCAATAAGCAGTCATTTCCTGTCTTTTCAGCTATAATCAGTCTTACTTTGGAGAGAGATGTTATTCAGTATTTCCCAGGATTAGCACCTCTCAACTCTTCTCTAGAAAAAAAAAGTTCACCATATATAGGCACTAGGGTTTTGTATTTTCTATAAGCCTTTGTTCCCTTTCATTTTGCCCCCCTAAAACCATATTTTGTAATACACAGGTCTATCACTGGCATGTTGGCTATCCTTTAACAGAAACCCTACTGAACGATTGAACAGTTTTGCATATCAGTTCATTTGAAAATCTGCAAGATAGAAAAATACAAAAAACAAGCAAACAAATGAAACAGAATAAATTTAAATCAGAAAAAAATATCTTAATACTGCAATGAGCGGCAATATAATATTTGTTTCTGCAGAATATGCACCACGGTCCTTGATGGTTTCAAGATGAGCTTAATGTGTATACCTAGAACACCACTCCCTACTCTTTTTCTGTCTGCATCAGTCTGATGAATATGTGAATCTTCTCCTCACCAAAGTCAATTAATTTTAATTGTGCCTTTTTTCTTATGTGCCCCTTATCTCAAGGACTTTATCCATTTGATCACTTTTCCACTACTTCAATCTTTCCCTATCTACTGGTTCCTATCCTGTTAACTAAAAACTTACATAGATTCTCTCAATCAAAAAACAAAAGCAAAAAAAACTCTTCCCTTAACCCCCTCAGGCTATTGTCCTGTATCTTTCCTCCTTTTCACAGAAATATTGTCCATACTTCTTGCCTCTATTTCCTCTGATCCTGCTCACTTTATAGCCCATGGTAACAGGGCTTCTGACCTTACCACTCAACCTAAACTGCCTTCTCCAAGGTTACCAATGATCTCTTAGATGGCTTTCTCTCAATTCTCATCCTTCTAGATATCCTTGCAGCATCAATACTTCTCTGGGGTTTTGTGTTCTCTTTTTCTTATGGCTTTTCTCCTACCAATATGATTATTCTTTTTGATCTCTTTTGATTATCATCTATATCCCACCTATCTCTAACTGTGAATAACCCTCAATGCTTTATTCTTTTCCCTCTTCACTTCTCCTTCCACATGTTCTCTCTTGTTGTTCTCATTGATTCCCATGGGCTCATTCATTCATTCATTTTTTATTGCATCAGCAGTGATCAATGTGATAAGCCCAAAGCATAATTCTCACCACATCACTCCCCTACATAATAAAATTAAGTAGATTCCTATTACCCCCAACTCCAAATATAAACTTTTCTGTTTGACATGAAAGCCCTTCAAAATCTGGCCCCAAACTACATTTCTAAACTTTTTTATGTATTATTTCCTTTTACACATATGGTCAAGTAAAACTGATCTGACTGTTCCCCCCATGAGGCATGTAATTTTCTATCATTATGCTTTTGTATTAGCTATCCCTCTGTATCAGCAATGCAGTATTCACAATGCCTACAGTAACTATAAATATGCTGATATAGTTATTAATCACAAAATGGAACAGGCTCTCTACATAAGAAATATAGATAGTGCATTCATTTAAATACCAGAAAACTGAGTCCCAA
>CM053584.1:233351936-233374056 GCA_028627135.1 Pseudochirops cupreus
GTTCCTCGTAGCCAAGCTGACTTTAGTGGGAAGTATCTTTGTGTGTGTTTTGGAGTTCTAGGATTGGTTTAGAGTCCTATTTTATGGGTATTTTGGGGTGGCTATGTGAGAGCTGCAATGTGTTGCTGCTGCTACGCCGCCATCTTCTTCTTTGCCTTTTCTTTTGCTGATTTAAGTATTAGATAATGTCTTGTAAAAAAGGTTTAGTAGAGTACTTTCTCATTGTTTTGGAAATTATTTGTGTAATATCAATTATTTTTCTCTTAAAGTTTGATAACATTTCACAGCTATCAGATAGCCTAATATGACAAAAAAGGAAAATATTGGATATTAGAGGGAATGTGGGAAAAACTGGGGCACTAATGCACTGTTGGTGGAATTGTGAGCTGATCCAACAATTGTGGAGAGAAATTTGGAGCTATGAACAAAGTATGTAAAATTGTGAATATCCTTTGAACCAGTAATACCACTGGTAGGTCTATATCCCAAAGACATCCAAAAAATAAGGGGGGAAAGGATATATTTTGTACAAAAATATTTATAGTAGCTCTTTTTGTGGTGGCTAAGAATTGGAAATCAAAGGGATACCTATCAATTGGGAATGACTAAACAAGCTATGGTATATGATTGTAATGGTATATTACTGTGCTCTAAGAAATGACAAAAACGATGATTTCAGAAAAAACTGGAAAAACTTAAATGAATAGATACAGTGAAGTGAAAAGAACCAGGAGAGTGTTGTATACATTAAGAGCAGTATGGTTTAAAGAAGAACTGTGAATGACTGCTGTTCTCATCAATACAATGATCTAAGACAATTCCAAAAGACTAATGATGAAACATACTATCTTCTTCCAATGAAAAAACTGATACTGTTCTAATACAGACTGAAGTATGCTATGTTCACATTCTTTTATTGTTTTTCTTTTATTTTAGTCTTCTTGTACAAAAAGATTAATATAGAAATGTTTTACATATTTAAAAAAAAAGAAGTTTGACAAGAGTTCTCCTGTAAGTCCATGAGGACAAAGAGTTGGTCCCCTCTACCCTTTCCAACTTTGGTAGCTTCTTTATAGGTAATTATATTATTTTTCTGAGATTGGACTGTAAGATTTCTACTTGTTCTTCTATTAGTTTGAATATATTATATTTTAAGTAATAGTCTATTACTTTTTGCCTTACCTTGTTCTCACTGCATAGTAGGTGATTCTAATTCTTTATATTTCTTCTATTTTTGTTGTGATTTCACCTTATCCATTTGTTATTTTGTTATTTTGATTTTCTGTCCTTTTCATTTTAATCAGGTTGACTAAGTTTTTATAACTTTTGTTAATCTTTTCAAGGTACCAACTCTTAGTTTATCAGTCACAGAGTTTTGTTGGTTCCCAAGTTGTATATTTCTCCCCTACTTTCCAAAATCTTTATTTTCCTTACTTTTCATTGTTCACTTTCCTTTTTTTCTTTCCAAATTTATTTATTTATTTTAGTTTTCAACATTTATTTCCACATTCCACTTTGAGTTACAAATTTTTCTCCCTGTCTTGCCCTATCCCCTATCCCAAAATAGCGAGCCTACTGAATACTCATCCCCCCAATATGTTCTCTCTTACTTCCTACCCCATGTGCCTCCCCACTTTCTAGTAGGGCAAGATGGATTTCTATACCCCAGTGCCTGTATATCTTATTTCCCAGTTGCATTTTACATGCATTAAAATTTATTTTTTGAAACTTTGAGTTCCAAAGTCTTTCCTTCCTTTGTCCTTCATCCATCCCCACTGGGAAGACAAGCAATTCAATATAGGTTGTACATACATAATTATGCAAAACATTTCCATAGTGTTTATATTGTGAAAGACTGACTATATTTCCCTCCATCCTATCCCTCTCCTCCAACTTATTCTATTTTATGCTTTGACTCTGTCCCTTTTCAAAAGTGTTTGGGTCTAAATACCCTCTTTCCCAGTCTGCCATCCCTTCTATCACCCCCCCTCCCATCCCTTTTCCCCCTGCTTTCCTGTAGGGTAAGATACCCACTTGAGTGTGTATGTTATTAAGCCAAATTCAATGAGAGTAAGGTTGACCCATTCTCTTTTGCCTTCCTGCTCTTCCTCTCCATTGTAACAGTTTTCTCTTGCCTTTTTTATGTGAAATGAACATAAAATTAAGAGGTGAGTGAGGAATATATTGGGAGAAGGAGAAAGGGAGAGATATATTAGGTTAAATTAAGATATCATCCCTTCATATTCAACCCATCCTGTGCCCTTTGTCTATGTATACATGTACACACATATGCACACCCTCACATATATATTTATACACACATATATCCTCCTATACATATATATGTGTATATATGTATATATGTATATATGTATGTATACATATATACATACATTTTCCCTTCAACTATCCTCATATTGAGAAAAGTCTCATGAGTTACAATTATTGTTTTTCCATGCAGGAATGTAAAAAGTTCAATTTTAATAAGTTCCTTATGATTTCTTTTTCCCTGTTTACCTTCTCATGCTTCTCTTGTTTCTTGTATTTGAATGTCAAATTTTCTGTTCAGCTCTGGTTTTTTCATCAAGAATGCCTGAAACTCTTCTATTTTATTGAATGACCATATTTTCCCCTGAAGCATTATACTCAGTTTTGCTGGGCAGGTGATACTTGTTTTTAATCCTAGCTCCTTTGACCTCCAGAATATCATATTCTAAGCCCTTTGATCCCTTAATGTAGAAGCTGCTAGGTCTTGTGTTATCCTGATTGTGTTTCCACAATAGTAAAATTATTCCTTCCTGACTGATTTTAATATTTTCTCCTTGATCTGGGAACTCTGGAATTTGGCTATGATATTACTAGAAGTTTTCTTTTTGGGAAGTTTTTCAAGAAGTGCTTGGTCAATTCTCTCAATTTCTATTTTACCCTCTGGTTCTAGAATATCAGGGCAATTTTCCTTGAGAATTTCTTGAGGGATGAGTTCTAGGCTATTTTTTTGATCATGGCTTTCAGGTAGTCCAAAAAATTTTAAAAGATCTCTCCTGGATCCAGTCCCCTGGTTAGTGGTTTTTCCAATGAGATATTTCACATTGCCTTCTATTTTTTTCATTTGTTTGGATCTGTTTTATATTATCTTGATTTCTCATAAAGTCATTAGGCTCCAATTGCTCCAATCTAATTTTGAAGGAATTATTCTCTTCAGTGAGTTTTTGAAATTCCTTTTCCATCTGGCAAATTTGACTTTTTCAGGAATTTTTTTCTGCATTGGCTTTTTGGACCTCTTTTGCTGTTTGAGTTAGTCTACTTTTTAAGGTGTTAGCTTCTTCAGAATTTTTTTGGGTCTCCTTTAGCAGGCTGTTGACTAGCTTTTCATGATTTTCTTGCATCATTCTCATATCTTTTCCCAATTTTTCCTCTACTTTTCTTATTTGATTTTCAAAATCCTTCTTGAGTTCCTCCATTGCCTGTGACAAATTCATATTTTTTCTTGGAAGCTTTTTATGCAGGAGTTCTGACTTCATTTTCCTCCTCCAGTTCCATGCTTTGATCCTTTTTGTCCCCAAAAAAGGATTGTATGATCTCATTGTGCTTCCTCATCTTGCCAATTAGTTGACTTTTGAGCTCTTTGCCAAGGTAGAACCCTGCTTACAGAATGGAGAGAGATTTGTCCCCAGTTGCTGTGGTCTTCACAGCTGCTGGAGCTGTTATTTAAGTGCCCTCTGTGCAGCCCCCACAAGTTGTGGCTCACTGGCCACACACAACAGGACCGCCACCCAAGACCACAATCCAGATTCAGGTCGGTCAAAGCAAGAATGATTACCCTCTGAATGGTCGCTTGGTCCCCCTAATCTGCAGGCCAGGAGCTCTGAAAGCAGACATTTGGCACCATGGTGCCTCCTTCCACTTCTTGCCTTGAGGCCAGGGCTGGACCAAACTATTCCTTCACTCTTACAACATAGTTCCCAAATGACCTTTTATTTTCTCTTTGGAGTTTATGGGTTGAGGAATCTCAAAAACTGCCGCAGCTGCTGGTGATTCACTCTCCTTGCTTGTGTCTATGGTCTGGAGTATTTGAAAGCTGAATAATCTGCTCAAATATGGTTTATCTATTCATTCATCTTTGTATTTATTTCTTTATTTTAAAAATATTTTATTTATTTTTAGTTTTCAACATACAATTCCACAAGATTTTGAGTTACAAATTTTCTCCCCATCTTTCCCCTACCCCAAACCCCAAGATATTGAGCCTACAGAATACCCCTTCCCCCAATCTACTTTCTCTTACATTTCCCCCAATCCCCACCCCTACTTTCTAGTAGGGAAGGATGGATTTCTATATCCCAGTTCCTGTATACCTTATTTCCCAGTTGCATGTAAAAAGCAATTCTTAAATTATTTTTCAACATTTGTTTTTAAACTTTGATTTCCAGATTCTTTCCCTCCTTCTCTCCTCACTCACCCCAACTGGGAAGACAAGCAATTCAATATAGGTTGTACATGTGGAGTTACGCAAAAGGTTTCCATAGTAGTTATATTGTGAAAGACTAATTGAATTTCTCTCCATCCTATCCTACTCCCCAGTTATTATATTTTCTACTTTGACCTTGTCCCTTTTCAAAAATGTTTGCTTCTAAATATCCTCTCCTCCAATCTGCCCTCCCTTCTATAATCCCCCTTCTTATTCCATTTCCCCCCAGCTTTCCTATAGGGTAAGATACACCACTTGAGTGTGCATGTTATTCCCTCCTTAAGCCAAATTCAATGAGAGTAAGGTTGACCCATTCCCTTTCACCATCCTGCTCTTCCCCTCCATTGTAACAGTTTTCTCTTGCCTCTTTTATATGAGATAATTTACCCTAATCTATCTCTCCCTTTCTCCTTCTCCCAATATATTCCTCTCTCACTGCTTAATTTTATTTTTTAGATATCATCCCCTCCTATTCAACTGATCTGGTGCCCTCTGTCTACGAATACATGTACACAAATATACACACACATATGTATTCACATATACACACATATACACATACATACACACACACATATATTCCCTTCAACTATCCTCATGCTGAGAAGTCTCATGAGTTAAAATGATTGTTTTTCCATGTAAGAGTGTAAATAGTTTTACTTTAATAAGTTCCTTATGATTTCTTTTTCCTGTTTATTTTCTCATGCTTCTCTTGCTTCTTGTATTTGAAAGTCAAATTTTCTGTTCAGTTCTGGTTTTTTCAACAAGAAAACTTGAAAGTCCTCTATTCTTTTGATTGACTGTATTTTCCCCTGAAGCATTATACTCAGTTTTGCAGGGTAGGTGATTTGTGGTTTTAATCTTAACTCCTTTGACTTCCAGAATATCATATTCCAAGCCCTTTGATCCCTTAATGTTGCAGCTCCTAGATCTTGTATTATCCTGATTGTGTTTCCACAGTACTCAAATTGTTTCTTGCTGACAGCTTGTAATATTTTCTCCTTGATGTGGGAACTCTCAAACTTTGCTAAAACATTCCTAGTTTTCTTTTGGGGATCTTTTTCAAGAGGTGATTGGTTTATTCTTTCAATTTCTATTTTGCCTTCTGGTTCTAGAATATTGGGCCATTTTCCTTGAGAATGTCTTGAAGGATGATTTCTAGGCTCTTTTTTTGATCATAGCTTTCAGGTAGTCCAATAATTTTTAAATGATCTCTCCTGGATCTATTTACCAGGTCAGTGGTTTTTCCAATGAGATATTTCACATTGCCTTCTATTTTTTCATTTGTTTGGATCTGTTTTATATTATCTTGATTTCTCATAAAGTCATTAGCTTACATTTGATGCAATTATTCTCTTCAGTGAGTTTTTGAAATTCCTTTTCCATCTGGCAAATTCAGCTTTTTAAGGCATTCTTCTCTTCATTGGCTTTTTGGGTCTCTTTTGCCATTTGAGTTAGCCTATTTTTAAAGGTGTCATTTTATTCAGTATTATTTTGGGTCCCCTTTAGCAGGATGTTGATTCACTTTTCATGATTTTCTTGCATCATTCTCATTTCTCTTCCCAATTTTTCCTTCACTTGTCTTACTTGGTTATCGAAATCCTTCTTGAGCTCCTCCACTGCCTGTAACCAATTCATATTTTTTTTTGGAAGCTTTTGATGAAGGAATTTTGTCTTCTTCTGGTTCCGTGTTTTGATCCTTTTTGTGCCCAAAAAACCGCCACAGCTGATTCACTCTCCTGAAGTCTGCTCTTGCTGGTCTGTGCCACTGGCAGGGCTGCCCCACATCCACACTGCTCACATGGGACTGCCCTAAGCTCCCAATCTGGTGTGATAGACCCTTCCTGTCAGCCTGCCAGGCTGCCTTCAGAGGGAGTTTTGTTTCTCTCTGCCACATTGTGTGTTCTGTAGATCTAAAATTTGCTTAGAGTTGTATTGTACAGGTATTAGAGGTGGTTGGAGTAGGAGCTTAGCCAAGTTCCTTCTTTTACTCTGCCATCTTGTCTCTGCCCCTCCATTTGTTCACTTTGAAAGGAATACTTCCAATGCTTCCCTTTTAAAAATTAAAATTCATTCTTAGACTCAGGTTTGCTATATATATGTCCTCTGTCTATCATTTATCCATATCCCATTTTTTTCTGTAGTTTCTGGTGAGTACACAATAGTCTTGTGTTATTTAAACTTCCTTTCCATTATAATTGAAGGTCTTCTGGCTTCTTGCAGAATTTGCTGTTTTTTTAATTATATGTTAGAAATTTAACTATAATGTGTATAGGCATTTTTGCAGCATCTATTTCCTTTTCCCATGGTGATCTGCATATTCTTTTGATTGGCACTTTATTTTTTGTATTTGGAAATTCTGAGCAATATTTATGAATTATTTCTTTTCCTGTGGTATTTTTTATCCCCCCCACTTAATAATGTTTTATTTTTCTAATTGCATGTAAAGATAGTTTTTAACATTCATTTTTTATAAGATTTTGAGTTCCAAAGTTTTCTGTCACATCTCTCCCCATTTATGTTCACATTAGTCATGTTGTGAAAGAAACACAGCAAGAGAGAAAAAAACACCTGAAAGAAAAAAGAAAAAAAATGAAAATTGTTTGCTTTGATCTTCATTCAGACTTTGCAGTTCTTTCTCTGGTTGTGGATAGTATTTCCCGTCATGAGTCTTTTGGAATTGTCTTGGATCATTTTAAGGCTGAGAAGACCTAAGTCTATCATAGATGATAATTGGATAATGTTGCTTTTACTATGTACAATGTTCTCTTGGTTCTACTCACTTCACTCAGCATCAGTTCATGTGAGCCTTTCTAGGTTTTTCTGAAATCCCACCTACTTATTATTTCTTATAGCACAATAATATTGAGTTACATTCATATACTACAACTTGTTCAGCCATTCTCAGCTGATGGACATTTCCTCAATTTCCACTTCTTTGCCACCACAAAAGAACTACTATAAATATTTTTATACATGTAGGTCCTTATCCTTTTTTTATGATCTCTTTGGGATATACACCTAGAACTGTTATTACTGGATCAAAGGGTGTACAGTTTTATAGTCTTTTGGGCATAGTTTCAAGTTCCTCTCCAGAGTGGTTAGATCAGTTCTCCACTAGCAATGCATTAGTGTTCCAATTTCCTCAAATCTTCTCCAACATTTATTATTTTCTTTTCCTGTTATATGTGCTAATCTGATAGGTATGAAGTGGTACCTCAGAGTAGTTTTCATTTGAGTTGCTTTAATCAATAGTGATCACTTGCAGCATTTTTTCATATGAGAATAGATGGCTTTAATTTCTTCCTCTGAAAACTGCCTATTCACATCCTTTGATGATTTATCAATTGGAAAATGATTTATATTCATACATGTATGTGTGTATACATACATATATATATACATATACATGACTCAATTCCCTACATATTTGAGAAATGAGGCCTTTACCATAGTCAATGGTTGTAAACATTGTTTCCTGGATTTCTGCTTTCCTTGTAATCTTGGCTCTATTGGTTTTGTTTGTGCAACCCCTTTTTAATTTAATGTAACTGATATTATCTATTTTATATTGCATAATACTCTCTCTCTCTCTCTCTCTCTCTCTCTCTCTCTCTCTCTCTCTTTTGTTTGGTCATAAATTCTTCCATTCTCCATAGATCTGACAGGTAGACTATTCCTTGCTCTTTTAATCTCCTTATGGTATCAGTCTTTTTTTTTTTTGGTATCAGTCTTTATATCTAAATCATTTACCCATTTTGACCTTATCTTGGTATGTGATGTGAGATAATGATCTATGCCTAGTTTCTGTCATACTATTCTCCAATTTCCCTGCAACTTTAATCAAATAGTGAGTTCTTATCCCAGAAGCTGGAGTCTTTGGGTTTATGAAACAGTAGATTACTATAGGCATTGACTACTATGTCTTTTCTACCTAACGCATCCCACAAATCTACCACTTTATTTCTTAGCCAGTATCAAATAGTTTTAATGATTGCCACCTTATACTGTAGTTTTAGATCTGGTATGGCTATTCCACTTTCCTTTGCATTTATTAGTTAATTCCCTTGATATTCTCAAACTTTTGTTCATCGAGATGAATGGTATTATTTTTTCTAGCTCTATAAAATAATTTTTTTAGTACTTTGATTGGTATAGTACTGCATAAGTAAATTATTTTAGGTAGAATTGTCATTTTTATTATATTCCCTTGGCTTACTCATAAGCAACTGACATTTTTCCAATTGTTTAGATCTGACTTTATTTGTGTTAAAAGTGTTTTGTAATTCTGTTCATATACTTCCTGGCTTTGTCTTGACAGGTAGACTCCCAAATATTATGTTATCTACAGTTATTTTAAATTAAATTTCTCTATCTCTTTTTTCTGGGCTTTGTTGGTAATATGTAGAAATGCTAATTATTTATGTGGGTTGATTTTATATCCTGCAACTTTGCTATAACTGTTAACTGTTTCAAGTAATTTTTGACTGATTCTCTAGTATTCTCCAAGTATACTATCATGTCATCTGTAAAGAGTGCTAGTTTTGTGTCCTCATTGCCTATTCTAATTCCTTCAATTTCTTTTTTTTTCTATTATTCCTAACACTAACATTTCTAGTACAATATTTAATGATATTGGTGATAGTGGATATTCTTTTTTAATTGCTGATTTTATGGAGAAAAATTTCTTGCTTATCACCATTTTATGTAATGCTTGCTGATGGTTATAGATAAATGCTACTTATGGTTTTAAGGAAAGCTCCATAGTTTTACTCTCTCTAGTACTATGCTCTCTAGTATTTTTTAATAGAAATGGGTTCTGTCTTTGGTCAAGAGCTTGTTCTGCATCTATTGAGATAATCATATGATTTCTGTTAGTTTTGTTATTGATATGGTCAATTATTCTGATAGATTTAATAATCTTGAACCAGCCCTGATTTCCTTGTATAAATCCCACCTGGTCATAGTATATGATTCTCATGATAAATTTTTCTTTTATCTCTCTCACTTGATTTTAAAAATCCTTTTTGAACTCTTCAAGAAGGCTTTTTAGGCTTGAGACCAATTCATATTCCCCTTTGGGGTTTCACATATATGCATTTTAACACTGTTTTCTTCTACTGAGTTTGTGTTTTGATAGTCCCTGTTGTGATAGTACCTTTCTATAATCAGGGCTCTTTTCTGTTTTTTGCTCATCTTTAACCTATTTCATGACTTTTAAAGTTGAGCTCTGCTCCTGGGGCGCAAGAGGCATTGTCCCAAGCTTCTTTTTGCTAGGGTCAAGGTGTCTGGTCACTGACTTTCTGTGTTGGGGCCTCAGTTGCAGATGACTTGCCCACTGCACTGGGGTGTTGCAGCCTAGTCGCACTTGTGCCAGAGGTTCTGGAGTTGGCAGTTTCCCTTTGGCATTGTGGCTGGAGGCTTCATAGCTGGCCTGCTATGTCACTGGTCTACTGAGCCATGATCCAGGGGCCTCATTTGCTCATCTGAACTGTGGCTAAGAGTCTCCAACTGGCTTGCCCAGAAACCATCTATGCTCAGTTGCACTCCCCTTTTACTCAAGTGAGATAGACCTTTCCTGAAGTCCTTCTAAATTAAGTTAAGCTGGGAAATTGTTTTACTACCTCCGTTTGTGGGTTCTGTTGTTCTGGAATGCATTTAGAGGATTGATTTTATACTGTTTCTGAGGGAAACTGGGGAGAACTCAGGCTATTTCCTGGATTTTCTCTGTCTTCCTCTTGTGATATGATATTCAGATTTTTTTCTTTTAATCTTCTTGTGGGCCTTCTACAATTGCTGAAATCATCTCTTTGTACTGTCTTTTAGAAAAATAGATTTGAGTGTATAGAGATCATGTGCTTTTTAAAAATGTTATTGTTTTTTGCTTCTCTTTTATATGAGCTTTCATTTAAGTACATTTGTACAATAAATCAGTTAATTTTTTCAGTTCTTTGGAGAGACTTGCCATTGTGTAAGATTTTCTGGGCAATCTTTTTTTCTGACAATTATTTCTATTATACAATCCAAGTATTCTGCTTTCACAATTTATATTTCTCTTTTGAACCACTCAGGAACACATGGACATGATTCTATGGGCTCTGTGGCATCCACAGGGTCCTCTCAGATCTGATATTGGTTCAACTTTCTTTACCTTCAAATATTTATTTAGAAATGTTTGGGCTCAATAAGATGTTTTGGTGAGTATATCTCTTTCTGTTTTTAGAATCTTCTCTGTAGATTTATCTGCTTGTGCTCAAGGTTTAAAAATGAGTTTACCTCTTTCTCAGATAAAGATCATTCTTTTTTCCTTGTATTCTCCTACTGCTCACTTTATGACTCTTCTCACTCTGTTGGTAACTCCCTTGAGGGCTAGATCTTAAAGTGGCCTCAACTTCCTCCCATGTTGTGGATTTTAATTTTCTCCTGCTTCAGTTCCTGACCTAAGTCAGTTTTGGGAGGGAGGTACAAAACTGGCCCCAATTGAATGTCCATTGCCTTTTCTTCTGGATTGTAATAGTCCCAACATACACGTTGACACCCTGCTGAAGTTCCCTCTGTTCTTTAGTTCTTTGGCTGAGTGCTGTTGAAGCATGCTGCTCCTCCGGGCAGAATGACTCCCTCTGCATAAAGGGAGTGGAATGAGTTGAGGTCTGATATTTATTGCCACAGCAGAATGGTGAAGCAAGGACAGGGACATATTTGCTGGTAGAAATTATAGCATCAGCAACAGCAGCAAGTGAGCAAATTGTTGAGTGGATCCCTACCAAATCCTGGAGGCTGGTGAGGTAGGGATTATTGAGTAAGTGTGGTAAGTATTAAGGATTAGCATTCCTTGCTGTTGAGTCATCTTGTTGTTACCTGGTTAGATTTCTTGGTGGTTTTTTTTTTTTACTATAGACAGCTGTAATTACTTTACCTATTGTGTATAATTCTTATTTTGAGAAATTTTGAGAGTTAGTGATGACTAGAGAAATTATCTTGTCCTTCATTTTGTACCTGCCATGTAATTGGATAGCAGATTTTAATGTTCTTATCTTAAAGCTTTTGAAAATTATCTTCTTCTAAATAAAAATGTGAACAGAATTCTCAGGGGGCAATATTCTTTTGTTCTTTTATGCCTAATGCCTAGCTTAGAGTATTTGCTATTGATATAAATTATATCTATCATTTCATTGAGATAGTGAACTACTAAGTTGTGAACTTGCTTGCATCAATGCAAAACAATATTTTTTCTGCAACTTAATGTCTTAAAAAGTTGTCTTGGTATTTAGGGGTTAAGTGACTTGCCCAGGGTTACATACAATATACCTTAGATGCAATACTTGAACCAAGTCTTTCTAGTCCCAAGACTGGCTCTTTATCCATTATAAATATTTTAAGTGTTCATCAAATTGAATTGAATTGTGGACTTGTGTGTGTGTTTAATCACAATGCAAAGAATTTGATGAAGGGCTTCCAGTTCTTTTTTTATAACCGAATGTGCTGCCCAATCCAAAATGAGACATCTGAAGTACCTATATTTGGAAGTAAATTGGGAATCATGCTATTTTTTTTTGCATCTGTATTCAAAGTATGTGGGTCCAAAAGAGGAAATAGACTCTATATTTTTAAGATCTTCATCAAGATAAAGCAGCTGTCTTTGTCATTTATTGTTGGCCCCAAGCTTTTCTTGGCTTGTGTACAATTTTTGGTGGGAAACAATTCATTTGGATTACTGAGAATCTGTACTTGTCCCTTAAATTGGATCACGAAGCCCTCTGAGGCAATATGAAAATGTTGTTTGAGTTTGATTCTCTATGTAAATGGAGTGAAACAGTGGAACAAATCATCTCAAATAACTAGTAATCTCCAAATAATTTATATGGTTTCTCATACTCACTGGCTTTTACATATATATATGCCACTCACTGCTTGGCTCTATGCACTCTCAGCTGGGTGACTGGAAAACAGAGCTGGGAGTGATTGGTGGAGGTATGTGTTTGCATGGGGAAGAGGGAGGAGACTGGGAAAAGGAAAAAAAGATGGTTTCTGCAGAGATGATCTTTGTTGTTGTTGTTAGTCATGTCTGACTCTTTATGGGCCCATAGGGAGTTTTTTTTTTTGTTTTTTTGTTTTTGGCAAAAATCCTGTATTGGTTTGCCATTTCCTTCATCAGCTCATTTTATAGCTGAGGAACTGAGGTAAACAGGGTGAAGTGAGTTACCCAGGGTCATACAGCAATTATGTCTGAGGCCAGACATGAACTCAGAAAGATGAGTCTTCCTGGTTCCAGGCCCCATGCTCTATTCACTAATGCCTCCTAGCTGCCCCCCCCAAATGTCATATTTCTTGAAGATGGAGATCTTTGTTAGATTGAGATCAAATCTGAATGTATAATAATTGCTTAGTTCTGTCTATGCAATGTTGTTGAACAGGGTTAGATTTCTTGTTACATGTGATCTATTTGGTGCTCTGATCAGTTCTTTCTAAGTTTATATGGACTTTGAGAGAATGTCAAGTTAAAGTGATATTATTAAATGGTTGAAACATTGACAGGACTTGGAACTTATATTTCAATAGTTCCAGGATCTTTGTTTTAACAGGTATCAGCAAGCTTTCATTGATGTAAAATATAGACAACACAATTCAGTCAAAAAGGTACTATGCATAGTATTAGAAGTACTGGGTTAGAATTTATGGCTCTATTACTATTTGCATGATTTCAAGTGAGTAGTTTTACCTCTTGGGCCTCAGTTTTCTAATTTGGAAAAGAAGGCAATAGGATTAAATTAGAAGTTCACTTGGGGTCAGGGAATATATTCTAAAAAATATTTTCTTAACTATATTTCATCACAATTGATTATATTTGTAACCCTATGTATTTCATTTTATGCAGAAAACAAAAAAAATCTGGGAAGGGTTTTATTTATTTATATGGTATTGTATTTTTCCTCATTTAGGTGTAAAAACAATTTTTAACATTTGTTTCTGAAACTTTGAATTCCAAATTCTCTTCCTTCCTCTCTCCTCACCTGGCCCCCTCATTGAGAGGGCAAGCAATTCAATTTAGGTTATGAATGTGCAGTCATGCAAAATATTCCCATAATAGTAATCTAAAAAGAAAACAGAGACACAGACAAAAAAAGTCAAGAAAAATAAAGAAAGTAAAAATAGAAGTGTACTTCAATCTGTATTCAGACACCAAAAGTTCTTTCTCTGGGGAATGGATAGTATTTTTCGTCATAAGTCCTTCAGAGTTGTCTTGGGTAGTTCTATTGCTGAGAACATCTCAGTCATTCACAACTGCTTATCTTGCAATATTGCTATTACTTCATGCACAGGAGTCACTGTGCATCAGTTTCTGTAAATCTTTGAAGGATTTTTTGAGAGCATCCTGCTCATCATTTCTTATACCATAAAAGTATTTCATCAAAATCACATAGCAAAATTTGTTCAGCCATTCCCCAATTGATGGGCATTCTATCAATTTCCAATTCTTTGCCAACAGAAAATAGCTGCTATAAATATTTTTGTGTATATAGATCTTTTTATTATTATTTTTAAATCTCTTTTGGGATACTTGCCTACTATTGCTAGATCAAAGTGTATGCATGATTTTGTAGCCCTTTAGGGATAGTTCCAAATTGCTGGATAGAATGATTGAATCAGTTCATATCTTAATCAACAGTGCAATAATGTTTAATTTGATTCCCTACAACATCTGTCATTTGCCTTTTCTATACTATTAGCCAATCTAATAATAAACAACCTCAGAATTGTTTTAATTTGCATTTCTCCAATCAATAATGAATAAGAGTATCTCCTTCATATCACTATAGATAACTTTGATTGTTTTATCTGAAAACTGATTATATATTTTGACCATTTATCAATTGAGGGAATGGCTCTTATTTTTATAAATTTTACTGCATTCTTTATGTATTTGAGAAATGAGGTCTTTATCAGAGAAACCTCCTTCAATTTTTTTTTCAGTTACTAATGCTATTATCATTCTATCCCCCAATTTATTCTATTCTTTCTCTCCTTTCATCCTCTCCCTCCTCAAAGTGTTTTGCTTCTGACTACCCCCTCCACCAATCTTCCCTCCTTTTCATCATCCCTCCCCCTTCTCTTTATCTCCTTTCCCTCCTACCCTCCCATAGGGTAAGATAGATTTCTATACCCAATTGAATGTGCATGTTATTTCATTTTTGAGCCAATTCTGATAAGAGTAAGGTTTACTCATTCCCCCCTCTTCCCCTCTACTCTAAAAGCTTTTTTCCTTGCCTCTTTTTTGTGAGGTAATTTATCCCATTCTACCTCCCTCTTTCTGTTTCTCCCAGAATATTGCTTTCTCACACCTTAATTTTATTTTTTGGATATCATCCCTTCATATTCAACTCATGCCCATGCCCTCTGCCTACATATACTCCTTCTAATTACCCTATGAAGGGTCTTATGGGTTACAAATAGCATCTTTCCATGTAGGAATGTAAAGAGTTTAACTTTAATAAGTTCCTTATGATTTCTCTTTCCTGTTTACCTTTTTATGATTCTCTTGAGTCTTATATTTGAAAGCCAAATTTTCCATTCAGTATCATCTTTTCATCAAGAATGCTTGAAATTCCTCTATCTCATTGAATGTCCTTTTTTTTTTCTCCTGAAGGATTATACTCAATTTTACTGGGTAGGTGATTCTTGGTTGTAATCCTAGCTCCTTTGCCCTCTGGAATATCATTTTCAAAGCCCTCCAATCCTGTAGTATGGAAACTACTAAATCTTGTGTTATCCTAACTATGATTCCATGATACTTGAATTGTTTCTGACTGCTCACAATATTTTCTTCTGGATCTGGGACCTCTGGAATTTTGCTATAATATTCTTGGCAGTTTTCATTTTGGGATCTCTTACAGTATGTGATCAATGAATTCTTTCAACTTCTTTTTTACCTTCTGGTTCTAGAATATCAGGGTAGTTTTCCTTAATGCTTTCTTGAAAAATGATGTCTCAGCTCATTTTTTGATCATGACTTTCAAGTAATCCAATAATTTTTAAATTTTCTCTCCTAGATCTATTTTCCAGGTAAGCTGATTTTCCAGACAAGTAGTTCACATTGTCTTCTATTTTTTTTTCATTCTTTTAGTTTTATTTTATTGTTTCTTGATTTCTCATGATGTCATTGGATTCCATTTCCTCCATTCTAATTTTTTAGGAATAATTTCCTTCAGTGAGGTTTTAGACCTTCTTTTCCACTTGGCAAATTCTGCTTTTTAAGACATTTTTTCTCTTCATTGAATTTTGGACCTCTTTTGCCATTTGGCCTAGTCTTTTTTTATGGTGATATTTTCTTCAGTACTTTTGTGCCTCCTTTAGCAAGCTGTTACTTTTTTTTCATGATTTTCTTTCATCTCTCTCATTTTTCTTCCCAGTTTTTCCTTTACTTCTCTTACTTGATTTTCAAAATCCTTTTTGAGCTTTTCCATGGCCTGAGACCAATTCATATTTTTCTTGGAGGCTTTGGAGGTAGGAGCTTTGACTTTGTTGTCTTCTTCTGAGTGTGTGATTTGATCTTTCTTGTCATCAGAGTACCTTTCTATGATCAGATTATTTTTTCATTGTCTGCTCATTTTTCCATCCCATTACTTGACTTTTAACTTTTTGTTAAAGTAGGGTTCTACTTCCAGTGTGGAGTTTGCACTGTCCCAAAGTTTAGGGGTTTTTTGAAACTGTTTTCAGAGATACTTTTAGGCACCTATAAATTTTCAGTTCTTTCAAGGTGGTATGATCTAAGGAGAAGTGTTTTTCTCCTCTCCTGGCCTGTGCTCTCGTCTATGTGTGACCACTATGCCCTGCAACTGTGAGGAACATCTCCCCTCCACTGTAACTGCCAGTTCTTTTATGCCAGTGCTCCTCCTTGCTCTGAGACTGTCACCCAGAACTGGGACCCAAATACAAGTATGGGCAAAGCAATAGAGTCCTGCCTCAGCACTAGTAAAAAGACCCCTGTAATCTCCTTCTGACGAGTTATTCAATCCCTTTACTATCTGTGGGCTGAGAGTGCTGGATGAGACTGCTGTGACTGCAACTGCTGATTCAGTCACTCCCAAGGACTGATCCTGGTTTGCTGTGGCTGTAGTTGTGGTGGTGTGGTCTGTGGAGGACTGAGCTCCACTTTCACCCAGGTGTGACAGACCCTTCCTGCTGACCTTTTAAGTTGTCTTGGGCTGGAAATGTATTTCATTCTGTCTTTTGTGTGTTCTTCTGCTCTGGAATTTGTTTAGAGTAATTTTTAAACATATATTTAGAAGGATTTGAAGGAGATCTCAGGTGAGTCCCTATTTTTACTCTGCCATCTTGGTTTCATCTTACTGAGAAGGGTTTTATAGGCTTCCCTAGAATGGCAGAAGAGTTCATGACACAAAAAGGTTAAGAATGACTGGACTAAATAATCTCTAAGTACCCTTTAAACACTAAGCCTACAAATCATTTATTCCTCTCTGTAAACTGTTGTAGCTAAAAATATTGATTGCTCGGTGGCCAGTCTTAGCTTGGTGGACATCTCTGTGTTTATCTGGGCTTCTCCTTAGACAAGAGGCATATAATCAATTTGGGACTTATAAAAAGTCTTTCTAGAGTACATGATGCATTAGCCCAGTCTTTGAGAACTCAAGATCACCTCCATATCCTTCAGGAGGCATTGGAATAGGAATGAATAACATGAAGAAATTCAAACAATACATCTTGCATCTTTTTCAATCCTTTGTTACCTAGTTTTGTCCTTTTGCCGATTATCCCCATAATATTTGAGGGGGATATGATCCCATAGAACTAAAGAAATCTCAATACATGATATACTTAATCAACTTCCTTAAGCAACCAAAATAAGTGGGTGACTAGAACATTGGACATGGAATCAGGAAGATCTGAGTTCAAATCAAGGTTAAATCATCCCTCATCTAACTATTGTCTACTTCAATTTCCCTGAATGTAACATGGATATAATAATAACACTTATTTCCCAAGATTTTGGTAATAAAATGAAATAATAACTGTAAAGTATTTTATAAACCTCTGAGTGCTATAAATATGCTAGCTACAACAAAACAAAACAACAACAAAACTATCCATAGCTTCATAGTGCTATTGTGACTGCAAAAGATTATAGTCACAGAATCACAGAATCTGAGAGCCACAAGGTATTTTAGAGATCATCTAGTTCAATGTATACTTGAACAGAAAATTCCTCTCTAAAACCTCAGACAAAAATTTTTTCAACCTCTACTTGAATACCTCTAGTGATGAGGAATTCATTATCTACCATGGCAGCCCTTTCCACTTTGGGACAACTCTAATTGTCGGAAGCTTTTCCTTATCATGAAGTGAAAACTTGGCTTTCTGAATCCATTTATTGCTCCTAGTTCTACTTTGATTTGCAGGAAAAGGCTAATGAGATCTAAAACAGACAGTTGTAGCTTGACTGGAGGTTCTCTTTAGGATTCTAGTTTCACTTTAATTCTTTTCTTTAATTTTTAAAATGTCTTCTATCCTTCCTTTTTTTCTTCTTTCTTTCCTCCCTTCCTTTCTCCCTTCTTCCTCCTTTTCTTCCTTTCTTTCCTTCTTCCTTTCATCATCTCCTCCCTCATTTCCTCCCTTTATTACTCCTTTACTCCTTTCCTTTCTCCCCTCTTTCCTCTCTCTCACTTTCTATTTCTTTTTACTTTCTTTCCTCCATCCTTTCCTCACTTTTCTCTCCTTTCCCCCTTTCTTTTTTCCTCCTTCCTTCCCTTGCTCCTCTCTTTCTCTTTCTTTCTTTCATCCCTCTTCCTCACTCCTTTATTCTCTTTATTCCTCATTTCCTCTCTTCCACCCTCCCCATTTCCTTCCTTCCTCTCTCACTTTTATCTTTCTTTTCCTTCTTTCTTTTTTCTCCCTCCTTTCCTCACTTCTCTCCTTTCCTCCCTTCCTCTTTCCCATCCATCCTTCCTTCCATTCTCTTCCTTCCTTCCTTATTTGCTTCCCTTCAACAATCCCAACATCTACATAGATCAAGAGGCAGTGTGTTTCAGCAGAAAGAACATAAGTCTTGAACTCAGGAGGCTGATGCCCAACTTCCAGTTCTATTGTTTATAAGCTCTTGGATATTAGGTGAATTACTTTACCTCTCTGGACCTCAGTTTTCTCATCTGTAAAATGAGGGTCCTAGATCAAGTTGGGTCCTTCATATCTAACCTTTAGTAATAGATCATCATTGTTTTCTCTGTGAAATATATGCCATTGAGTCCCAAGGAGATCTGCACTTGCTCTTGGCCTCTGATTTTGAGGACTTAGTACATTGTCTTCTGTGACTCCTATTACCTTGTGCACTGGAATCATTCAGTAGTGTAGGCAACAACAACAGAATAATTTTAATGGAACTTTGCCTTAATAGACGCTAGAAAGACATTTTTACAAGATTCTTAACATTCTTGACAGAATGCTGTTAGAGCAGATATTCTACTAATTATCGTTAATTTGTTTCTCTATTCTGTGCCTGTAGCCAGAGGCTGTGGTTCGTTTTACAAACTTGATAAATTTGTACTTTGGCTGTGATCTGTTTTGGTACTTAGTCTTCCTATCTTGTGATCTGTTAAAGATGTGGAGAACTGCATAGTTAAAAGAAAGAGGCCATGGGATATTCACTCACTCTTAAATTTGATTTCTATTTCAGTTATCTTGGAGAGTAACCCAGACCATGAGATAACAACATCTCAAAAGGAAAATCATTTGGGCTATTTAAAGCAATTCAATACAATCAAATGCTTCTTCAGCATTAATCAACATTGTCGCACAAGGACTGTTTCAAATCATTAGCATCAAGAATTAGGTTGAATGGGCTTTTTTTTTTTCATATTATTAGGGAATAAAAAGTACCTTCAAAAACCCACATACTGCCTTCTAATTAATTTAGCCAGAATAAACGCCAAATGGGATCTTCATTTGCTTGGCAGTGATGTTACTTACAGTTTGTTTTTTTTAATAAGAAGAAACATAGGCATACCAATTGGCATTGATGATATGACCCTTGCTGCCATTAAACCAAGCGCAGAAACTGTGGTTCCTGCAAAGTTGGAAACCATACAACCTCAACTGCATCTAATGTAAGTATGAGAACTCAAAGAAATGTAATTACTCCCAGAAATGTTTGGAAAAAATTATTGAGGACCTGCCATGACTAGATGTTTTCAAGTTTAAGAAATTTAATTGCTTTTCATAATTTTCTTTGAGGTGGAAGAAACATTTTTGGAGAGTTTTCCATGAGGCACAAATGCTAGATGGTTCATTGCTTTTAAGTAATTATCAATTATTTCTTTAAAAAATAAATCTTATCTACTATTAATGTTATTCATCTATTCACTCTAAATTCTAACAAAATAATCATGCCAGGGAGATTATGTGTGTGTGCATGTATGTGTGTATTTAGTTATGTATTTTATATATACACACACACACAAATATATATATAAAGCTAACACATTTGCTAGACTTTCAGATGAGCATTCATCTCTCCCTTCCATTTTAAGAAAGTTGCCTGGGGAACACGCTAAGAATCATGTATGTTATCTAAAACTGTCAATAATAACATGTAGAATACAAGTCATGTTTAACAGGCTTAATGTAGCAGATATACCTTTCTATGTCTGAAATAGCAAGTATATACATATTTTATAAACACAAAATATTTTTTCCTCTTAACTTTGAAGAACTGATCTCAGATTTAGCTCTTCTGCATCCAATATCCAGTTCAAAGGACTTACAAAGATAAAAGTAAATTTCATCTGACATTGTCCTTAGGTCTTAATCCAAATTACATTTCACTATAAATAAGTCTTCGACTTGCTTTCTTTTATGATTATAAATTTTTGTATGTGTTAACCAAGAATTTGTGATGGAGCTATTTGAGATCACATGTTTTTTCATACATGCAAAGAGAAGTGGAATATTGAAGCAATAATTCATATTTATTCTTGATATCCTTACATTGTTGATTTCTGTGTTACTTGTAAGATATAGAGGCAGTGTGGCAGAATGGATAGAAAGCTAGCTTTAAAGACGGCAAAACCTGGGTTCAACTCTTACCCCTGAGACATAGTGGCTCTAGGCAACTCTCTAAGACTATAAATTGTAGAAAAAGTATTCATTTCCATTGGTAGAGGGAGTTTCCTATACCAGCGAAGTCATAGGTCCAGTAGCCCTACAAAATGTAAATGAGAAGGAATGAAATCATTCTCTTTATGTGGTTCACAAACAAGCTTTGAAGGCAATTCTTTCCATTTCCACACCTTTCCACAAAACTTCAAAAGGCATGTCCAAATAATTGCATCCAAAGCATTCTTCTGGCCATAATTACATGGATGTTTGCCACAATTTCTTCCCTCATATATAGCAAAGCCAGAATCTTAGAGATAGTAAAGAGTTCACAAAGCTACGTTAGTCAAATTTAAACTTATTGTCCATTTTAACCATATGTGATAATATCCAGATGTTTAAAAACCTTAATAAATGTATAACCTTTGCAAATGCATTATTTTTTTCTATTTTTTATTCACTCATACTCATGCATTATTGTTTTCCTCTGCTCCATTCCTATTTGTTGCAAAACCAGTCAAAGGACTAATCTCTAGGCACAAGCAAGTAAAGTGAGTGCAACTGTGATTTCATTGGGTTGATGAATGGCAAATATTAAGCAGCTTATAGAAAAAGGTAGCTGGGAGATCTAGACTCCAAGTCTGGGTATATGGACTTCTGTAATTTGAACAAATGATTGATCAAATATAAAATAGAACTAGAACTCAGGTCTCCCTATTTCCTGAATGGCACCATCACTAAGCCCATATTACTGCTTCTAATCATATTACATATGATTGCATAACATAAAATAAGATAAACAACTAGGATTATAGGCATACAATTAGGTACAACTTATAGGTCATCTAGTCCAAGATCCTAGGCTTACAAATGAGGAAAATGAGTCCTCAAAAAGTTAAGTGATTTAGGGAAAGCTAGGCGGTGTAGTGAATATAGCACTAGCTATGGAGTCAGGAGGAGCTGAGTTCAAATCCAGTCTCAGACACTTGACACTTACTAGCTGTGTGACCTTGAGCAAGTCACTTAACCCCAATTGCCTTGCCATTCCCCCTCCAAAAAAAAGTCGAGTGATTTGTCAAGATTTCACTTTAGATCCATGACTCTAAGCTCAATGTTCATTCCACTATATCCTGGTACTTCCCTATGGATGTATGATTTCATTTTTTTTTTCTACTAGGTTTCCATACCTTTCCCTGTGGACTGGCCGCTGCGTGTCTGATGCTGGGTACCTTGCAGTCACCTCTAACATAGTACCAGTTCTGAGGGAGGGTTTCTATTGTGATTCTCAGACTTGCTTCCACTCTGGTTTATTTCTTTTTTTTTTTTTGATATGAGATTCTTTATTAAATTTTTTTTAAGTTACATCTTTTCTCCCCGTCTTTCCCCCGCCCACCACCCCAAAACAGCCATCCCAGTATTTCCCCCCTCCCCCAGTCTATTCTCTCCTATGTCACTTTTTGGTAGGGCAGGATGGATCTCCCAACTGCAGTGCCTGTGTATCTCAAGTTCCAGTTGGATGTAGTCAATAATAATAATAATAATTGCATA
>CM053584.1:233374556-233390466 GCA_028627135.1 Pseudochirops cupreus
CTTTAGTGGGAAGTATCTTTGTGTGCGTTTTGGAGTTCCAGGGTTGGTTTAGAGTCCTATTTTATGGGTATTTTGGGGTGGCTATGTGAGAGCTGCGATATGTTGCTGCTTCTACGCCGCCATCTTGGCTCCGCCCCCCTATGATTTCATTTTTAATGAAGTCACTATGGAATATTGCGTTATTTTTTCAATAGTGCTATTATGACTCTATTTCCTTTTTTTGAAAAGGAAAACTTTTAGAGAGACAACTATTTAGATGGAGTTTATGAGCCATGTAAGGAAAATTATTTCATTACTTCATACTCATTCACTGTCTTTTGGAGATACCATATATCTCTGAATGTAGAGTCGAGGGACTAACTGCAGACGCACCCGGGAGTTTTGGTTCAGTATCTTAAACAGTACTCTAGAAAGAATATGTTTGTAATTGGAAGCACGAAAAAGAAAGGGAACAATAGGAGGAACAGGCAAAGGAGGAAATGGAGGGGGAGTGCTATGTGTGCATACATAGAGCTCGATTTACTATTCCATTTATGGAAGAATCTTCTTGGAAAGTGCTTGAATGTGCTTAACCTGAGATAATACTTAGACACAGTAAATTTCATCATTTTTAATTTTTCCCTTTGCTTTATCACTATTAGATCAGCATCGTTACTAAATTTTTCTGTTCTCTTAAATGGCGTACTTGCTGTTTTAATAGTATTTTAAAATTCACTTGCATTCTGAATGTGTCTAAGGACAATAGCTTTTCAAATGCACAGAATTTAGCAAGGTTGGGGATTCTCATTTTTTACTTTATGATAAAATGCCACTTTGATCAGAAGATTCTGAGCTTTATGTATTTATTATAGTTTATTAATTCAATAAAATTACTAATCTCTTTTGTTAAAGCTCTCTAAAACTTTGCAAAAGAAAAAGATGCAAGTGAGTTCAGGTAAAACCTCATCCCTGTGTTAAAAAAATGAATTAATCTCTAAGCCAAGATGGATGAGTAGGAAACAATACAGCACTCCAGACTATTTTAACAAATATCTAGGAAGAGTGCCAGACTGAGTGGTGATGTAGTGATCAGGAAATCTAAAGAGAAAACAGAATGGGTCATCTTTCCAGTCTGAGATCACAAATTCAACCTAAAGGCAAATGATGGCAGGAAATATGGAAAATGTATGAGTAGTAATTGTAAACTTGGTCCTCAGAATTCTGAAACAGACTGGGCCAATAGTGCTGAAGAGCTCAGGGATAGACCTGAACTGTAATAGTTTTAAATCTATTGAATTTTTCAGGTTTCTTACAGAGGCTAGGGCCAAGTGCCCTCTATTACAGTGGCATCCAACTTAAACATGGTTCTACCTAGACCCCAACCAAGGTCTAGAACCTGAGAAACCAAGGAGGGAAATAATTAGACCATACCCCTATTCTGATTACATAGGGTCTGCTGAAAGTTTGTACCATCCTGAAGCAAAGTGATCCTATGATCTTTGAAGGAAAAAAAAACCACTCAATTCCCAAAGAATGTAGCTGCAAGACCCTAGTCAGTGGTTCTCAACCTTCCTAATGCCATGACCCTTTAATACAGTTCCTCAAGTTGTGGTGACCCCCACACCATAAAATTATTTTCGTTGCTACTTCATAACTGTAATTTTGCTACTATTATGAATCATAATGTAAATATTTCATATGTAGGATGTATTTTCATTGTTACAAATTGAACATAACCCACAGGTTGAGAACCCCTGCCCTAGATAAAACAAGATCACAAAGGCCCCAACCCAAGAGAAGTACAACAAGCCTGGCCTGAACATAAAGTCTCAATCCAAGAAATAAAACTAGAAGAATGAATATGCAAAACAAGATAAAGAGTTTATATGGTGTCAGGGATGCCTGAGATGCCGCCAAAGGCAAATCCAAAAAGAAAATCATGGTTTTCCTGCAAGATCATTTAGAAGTCTCAGAAGAAATGAATCAAGCATTTAAAAAGTTTTTAAAAGATGCCTCAATTTGGTATGTATTTCTTAACCACACAGATTAATGAAATGTGTTTACTTGCCTTGTAGAGTTTATATTCTAGTTGGGGAGATGTTCTGGTCAGTGTGATGTTTCGAACAGTAACAGGAGAGGAAGTAGAAAGAACTTTCCCATTAAACAAATAGAGAATGGGAGAGAGGAGAAGAGAGTTCTCTTTCCGTGTAACCCATGGCCCAGAATCTCACAAGCTCTTAGTTTGCCTGAATTGGAAGCACATGAAATAGTAAAGAAACCACATGGTCTTTCATGATCAAGTGCCAAAATGATTCTTGTGAATGGAGTTTTGAAGAAAGGAGAAATAGATGCCTACTATAGGAACAATTTGAAGCAGCCTTCCAGAAGAGATGAGATTTGAGCTGAAGCATGAAGTAAGATGTGGACATACAAGGAGTCAAATCAAATCAATAAATGTTTATTAAGGCAAACACTGTGTTAAGTAGTTCAACTAGAAATATAAACAGAAAGATAGTCCTTGCCCTCAAGGAGTTTACATTTTAATGGAGTGGGGGAGGGAAACAATACATGCAAGGAAGCTAGAAAAGGGGGGGGTTAGGTGTTAGGGTGATTTGGGGTGAAGGAGAAAGTGCTGTAGTAGGGGCTGCATGGTAGAGAATGTCGAGAGAGTAAGGAGTAGAGCCTGGAGAAGAATGAAGACATGGCTTGCTTGGGAGCTTTTCTTAAAATGGAGATTCTGGAAGGAACAACCAATCAGAGGATGGAGCCACAAGGCGGACTATACTTTCAGAGTGAGAGATATAGGAGCAAAGTGAACTTCTAAGTGAGGAGGCTTTTGTGGCATGGCACAAAAAGTCCAGAGTATACTGTAGAGCCCAGTGAGCAGCAAATAAAAGTAAAGTGTTATTCCAGAGAGGGGAACAAAATGAGCAAAAGTTTTTAGTTGGGAATGAGGACGGCGTATTCAAAAGGTTTGTCAGTTAAGGGCAACTGACAGGCCTTATGCTTGTTAGTTAGTTAGGGGGTTATCTACCCCAAGCATGTGAAGAGTTTCCTGCAGTAGAACAGGCTGACAATTTATTCCAATGGGTATGAAAGTGGTTGAAGCAGGTGCTGTGGATTACTTAGAGCTTGATGAGATATCAAAGACACCAATGTCATCCATTGCATTCTGGACCATGACCTGTCTTCTTGACTTCTATTTTGCCACTGGATTTCAGTGACTCAGGAGGAGAAAGCGAGGCTGATGATTTTGTGCAACTCTGCCTCATTTAAAGCCAGTTCACTGGGAGTCAAGACATTACCCAGTGATGTCATTGGTATTCTTCGAAAATGAAGGACAAACAACAATATTCAGAAGGCAACAAGAAGAGTAGCCTGGCTGGAGTGTTAAGTTCATGCCGGGCAGAGGTTAAATTTAGATAAGATAAAATAAAGTAAGATTATGGAAAATCTTGAATGTCAGGCTAAGCTTTGGTCATTCTTAGTGGCAATAGAAAGACATTGATGGATTGAACCTGAGAATGTGATGTGTAATAGACAATTTAAGAAACCTAATCTGATAGTAGTATATCTGAAAGATAAGGAGAAGCACCTGGTGCTACCAAGCAAAAAGAAAGCACATAGTAAGGAAGGAGAAGAGATTTGGGTCATGGCTATCAGACAGGAAACTTTAGAAATTCAGTGTCAGGGTTGTGGCCATGGAAATAGAAAGTAATAGACTGAGTTTAGAACTATTTTGCCTAAAGAATATGATACTGGGGGCAGCTAGGTGGCACAGTGAATAGACCACCGGCGCTAGAGTCAGGAGGACCTGAGTTCAAATCTGGCCTTGAACACTTGACACTTGACTAGCTGTGTGACCTTGGGCAAGTCACTTAATCCCAATTGCCCTGCCTTCCCCCCTCCAAAAAAAAAGAGACCAAGAATATGATGTTGATGCTGCTGCTGCTGATAGTTAATAATAGTCAACATTTATATAGCACTTACCACATGTGAGGCACTGTGTTAAGCACTTTATAATGACTATATCTTGTGATCTTCACTACAACTCTGAGAGGTAGATACCATTATTCCCATTTTATAGAGGAGGAAATGGTGGCAAATAGAGGTAAAGTGGCTTGTTTAGGGTTATAGCTAGTAAGTGTCTAATGCTAGACTTGAATTCAAGTCTGCCTGCCTATATACCCAACATTTTATCCATTGTGCCTCCTGCTTGTCATTAGGTGAAACTATAAAAACTTTGCGATTTTTTGTGGCTAATTGAATAAAAGACTGAAGGAAAGGGAAGAATCTAAGATAATGTTAGGTTTCCAAGTTTGAGGGCCTGGAAGAATAATGATGACACAAAAATATGGAATATGAAATGAGGAGCTAGGGAAAAGGGAAGACAAAGGATTTTACTTTCCTGTATTTGATGAAGGAAATCCCATAGGGAACTTGAGATATGGAACCAGAGTTGAGGAAGGAAGAACTCAGGCCTCTGTGACTTCCCAATGTTCTACTCACTGATGGAAGTATATTCAAGAAGGATTAGCACCTCTGGTATGAAGGCCTACTTAGCCTTTTTCAGGGCTGTTCATCCATTGCTTGTGTCTATCTGTCTCAACTGTCACCTGTGGCTCCTAGCATGCATGGGGGTTACACCCTGGTAAACCTTCTTGGCAGACTAACTAAACCAAATGGAAGGTAACTGATGGGTCTCAAGCCTGCTGGTGAGTTAGGGGGATTTTTTTTTTCCCAAGCATGTGAAGATTTCCCCTGGCAGAATTGGAGGAAGTGAATGATTTGTTCCAACAACTGTGAAGGCAACTGAAGCAAACACTGCGGTGTTCCTATAGCTTGGCCAGACATCAGAGGTACCAAGGTCATCCAGTGTATCCTAGAGCGTCTAAAGGTGTTCTGACTTTTGTTTTGTCACTAGACTTCAGTGACTGTGGAAGACAGAATGAGACTGATGACTTTGTGCAACTCTACCTCACTTAAATACAATTCACACACAGGTCAAGTTATCATTGGTCCTCTTTAAAATTGAAAGAGAAATAACAAACATCCATTGAGGCCACCTAGCTGCTTTTGTGCATTTTAATGGTTTATCATGTGCTCTAAATTTCTCTCTCTGTCTCTCTGTCTCTGTCTCTGTCTCTATCTCTCTCCCTTCCCCTCTCTCTCCATCTCCCTCTACCACCTATCACTATCTCTATTAGTAGGTGCTTACTAAGTGATTATTGACTATCATCTATTTCTATTTGTCTATTTTTAGTTTTGATAGTCAAACTAAAGTGCAAACAAATAATTATTTTCAGGAACAGAAAGATCATAGAATCATAGATTTAGAACTGGAAGAAGACCTAGAAGACCATTTAGTCTAAACTTTAGATTTTACTGATGAAGAAAATCAAGTCTAGAGAGGGGAGATAATTTGCCCAAGGTCATGCAGGTAGTAAGTGACACAACTAGGATTGGAACCAAGATCCTTTTATATAAATTTAGTGCTGTAACACTGTACTGTGGTGATTCCATACATTCTTCACAAGTGAGGATAGGTGTTAGTGTGTCTTGAAAAAAAGTTAGAGAATTTTTTTTTCTGAGCCTGGGATACAGATAGAGATAGGGCCTAGAATTAGAGAACAGTTCCAGAACAACAGATCTGCCTTCGTTCTTGAGTTATTTAGATTCAGTTGGAAGTGTTCCAAATTATTTAATAGAAATTATTTAACCCTGGCCCGTGATATAATTGCTTCCTACAATTCTTGTCAACTTTTCAACTCAAGGCCATTTCATAAGAAGAGCTGTGTGCAAAGTTCTTACCTCCCCTGTTTGAATATGGGGATTTAAAAATGGTGGCAATCAGTCAACATTTACTGAGTGACCATGTGTGGCAAGTCTGTACTCAATGTTGAATGAATTCTAAGTGAGCAAAGAGAGATAGAATTGTCCCAAAAGGCATATGGGCTTGTTTTGTCAGCTCCCTATGACCTACCTAGCCTGAGGCATCAGGATGACCTAGTTATACTCCTAAAGTGGGGATCCCTTTGAAACAACAAGGTATAGCCTTGGAAAGTATTAGTAAGACACATTTAGAGACTGTATTATCAAAAGTTGGAAAATTGGGAGCTTTGCTACCATACTAGCTGCACAATCCTTTTGTGCTTAAATGGAGATTTTAGTTTACTTTAACTTCTTGGATAGTTAAATATTCGAACACTGGTGTTAGTGCACTATTTATGTATCTAAGCTATATAAAAGGAAAACAAATCAAATGAAACTGCTCAAAACAATACTGAAAGATTTCTATCAGTCAAGAAAGTCTCTCTTCTGAATGAAAAGTCATCCTTGTGAAAGTCATTTTCATTTTATGTTTTCCTGATTGTATTTCGTTTGTCTTTACAGTTTAAATGCAGGGGTCATAGCCTTGCCACAGTAAGGAAGGTTAATTTTTTTTTCCTGGGGGAGGGGGAAATCATTTGGAGAGGGACAGGGAAAAGCTGGAGAGTCATCCAGATAATTCACACAAGGATTATGAGGGGACTCAAAGCCTTTATCACAGTGGTTCTCAACCTTCCTAATGCCTCAACCCTTTAATATTTGTATGTGGGTGTATCTGCATATGGGAGGACCCCCCTGGAGACAGACAGAGGAGCAGTGTCTCAGTTCCTAAGACCATCAGAAATATGTGTTTTACGATGGTCTTAGGTGACTCCTGTGAAAAGGTCATTCAACTCCCAAAGGGGTTGCAATCCACAGGTTGAGAACCGCTGCTTTGTCAGATGAAGATGATTTGTGGGAAATGAGAATGTTTTGTTTTTTTTTTACCAGCAGAATAGAAAACTTAGAAACATAATAAATTTCTTCAAAGACTGGCTTACTGGCTGTTGCCTCTTCATGGCTTTTCACTTCCCCATCTATTTCTTTATTGGACTGCTCCCCGTGCTTAGAATGAATTCCCACTAGACTTCTGCCTTGTCAAACCTCCTTTCGAGCGTTTTAAGAGCCACTGGCTTCTGGAGTCCTTTCCCAATCCATGTAATAGTGAATGATCTCCTTCCTGAATTTACTTTATTTGTTCATATTTTATATAGACCTATCTGTACAGAAGTTGTCTCCCCCATACTCATCCAGTAGAATGGAAGTTACTCGAGAGTAGGGACTCTTTCCTTATTGACATCCTATACCCAGAGCCTAGTCCCCAGGCTTTGAAAAAATTAATGCCCAATTAATTCCTATTGAATGAATAAATGTTTACAAACAATGTCATGTGAATGCAGAATTATACCTTATTTCGACTTCAGTTGCCATATCTAGTGTCAGTAGGTATAAATGCAGCTTTTGGCTAGATCAGGAATAATTTCCTAATAACAAAGAATTTCCTAATAACTGGTAATCTTCAATAATTCAATGGGCTACATAATTAGCAATTGGTATGGAAGCAGAGCTAGGATGCCCAGTTGTTGTGCAGGAAATTTCTGTATCCAGAGGGTTGGAAAACATGAGCTCTAAGATGATACATTATGTGGTCTATGTTCAATTCATGTATGCAGATGAATGTCTGTTCAGTTCCATCAATTTGTATGTATCTAGGTAAACAATAATAATATTACTACTTTGAGCATGTTTTGTTCTAGTTGAGTCATTTGTTCCTGTTGGGAACTTCCAGGCTGTGTTATTATGCTCTCAGTCTCAGTATATTCTGTAAAATGAATACCTTATCCAGTAAAAGGTTCCCTGAATTATACAGATTGTGTCATCCAAATAGCCTCCAAATCATTATAGCATTTGTTTCAACTCCCTGCTTTCAGGTAAGCCAAGACAAATGCTCTCAGATAAGCAGGAGACAGGGGAGGACAAAGTTCTTACAGGAAATAGCTGGGGTAAAATATGAATTAAGGTAGGAGAGTAGTAGTGCTGACATGCATGGAAAGGAAGACTCCTACTACCATTTGGAGCACTGGAGCTTCAGAACAAATGCCTGTGATCAGGTCATAAGGCATCCATTTCATTTGAGGGAAAAAAAAATTATCACAATTCTCCAAAACTTTCTGCTGATTACTGGTATTAGTCCTCTCTTTGGGGAACTTTGTGCTTTAATCATTTGCATCCATTTACATGGGGCATTTCCTAATCGCAATCCCCCACTTTTAGTCCCCTCTTCCTAAATACCTTGTTTATATTTTGTATTCATTCTGAATAAAACTATAAATGTATATGTCATTTCCCCAATAAAATGAGTAGTTGTTGAGAATAGTGATTGTTTTATTTTTCATCTTTTTATCCCCCAAACCTAATACAGGCTGTGGCACAAAGAAGTTACCCAATAAACATTTGTTAATTGATCATTTGATTGGCTTTTTGTCAAGTTCAGTCAGGTTTAGTGATCACAGGCATTCAACTTTGCTTTCTAGCTAATTATTACATTTCTTTTTTCTCCTCTGGTTGTGAGTACTGTGATAAAATGATCCTTTCTTTACCATTGTTGTCAACTGTATATACTTAGTGTATATGCGTTATTGCCGTATTTACCTAGTTGTATATTTGTTATTCTAATGAGAGGGAGGAGACTGAATTGAGGATTTCTGTGATATAGGAAATTTCAAGATGTGGGAATTCCTACCAGTTACATTGATATATCTTTCTAAAACATAAATTGGATCAATGATGACACATTAATCCCTTGTTTATGAATTTTTATTGTCTTCTTATTGCCCATAGGATAAAATAAAAATTTCTCAGCTTGGCCTTTAAAGTCCTTCATAGTTTCTTTTTACATATCCTTGCCCTTCATAGTGCTCCAGCTATATTGACCTACCTGCTCTTCATGTAACTGCATTGTTTGCTCTTCGTACTTAGAAAGGCCACCTGGCATAGCAGACCTGAAGATTTGCTTGGAGCAAAGAAGGTCTGGGTTCACAGACTTACCTATCATACCTATTGGCTGTGTGGTCATAAACTAACCACTTAATTGCCTCAAGCAACTTTTGAAGACTATAAACTATAGAACAGTTAGGTACTGACATTGGTAAAGAGAATTTCCTCATAGAGAGTTCTCTATAACAGTGAAACTGAAAGTCAGACAACAAAATATTTTTTTATTTTCTTATTTGCATACACAGCTGTATCTCCCCTATAGAATGTGAGTCTTTGGGGGCAGAGGGTATCCTTCTTTTCTTTGTTTAACCCCAGTGCCTTCAGGTAGTCCTTAAAAAATTTGAATTGAATTGAGTATCTTTTATCAATCCAAAATCTACCTCTTTGCAAACTTCCATCCTGTAAAATTTGTAGGCCACTGTTGAGAAATTTGTGCAATATCACCTTAATTGATTCATACAAAACCACACCTATATGATTTACAAATGTAAATGATTTGCTTCATGAGTTTGTTTTGTTCTTAGGTACTCTCCATGTCTCTGTTCCTGTACCAGCTCATTAAGGATTTGCTCTCTAGAGATCTTCAGCCCAAAGAGCAGTGCTTTCCAACCAAAAAAGAAGAAGGGAATCAGGAGACAGGAGAGGGAAGGAGATTATGTTGCAGAAGCATTTGTTCAAGACAGGGTAAAGAGCACAAGAAAGAATTTCAACTGCTTCCTTGTGCTTCCAAATGAATTATCAAGCTCTTAGCCTTTTAACTATCAATATCTTCATTTTGGGACCCACCCTGCAAGAAGTAGGAATGTGAGTATGAACTCTGAAAGAAGTGTAAATATCCAAATACTCCTATAACGGGGGACTGGCTTATGTGCAGAACTCATCAGCTTGCCAAGATGGCATCTCTTTGTGGAAGATAGTAGAGAGCTGCTTCCAGGAGAATCTTAATGAGGTAGGAGAGAAGTACTGATGTGGACATCCTGTAAGTGGTTATATTTGTCTTATCACTTCATTAGGAGGACACTATTTCTATCAGCCACATAACTAGAACTGTCAATATCTTCAAAAGGGTCTGAGTCATTGTATTGTTGTTGAGTTGTTTCAGTAATGTCAGACTCATTGTGACCTATTTAACCATTTTTCTTTGTTGCATTCACATCTAAAAGAATGAGATGATTCTTTCATTCTTGGCTTCTGATGAGAGAAACTTGCTATAAGGGGAAAGGTCATGAAACCTTCCCCTCTTAAGGCAATATTCTCTGTGCCCTACCCTACTCCCCCCCCCCCCCCCCCACACACACAGGACTGGGTCCTGAAGATTTTTATTCATCATTTTCAGGGTACATAGAGAAGACTGATTATATCTTTTCTCTGCCATCAGCTCAAGGCCCTACACCCTGTGTTTCCCCCATGTTAAGGCACCAGAGACTAGGACTCCACTTCCATTTAACCAATCAGTATTTAACTTTTCTTTTTGCCAACTGTTATTTTACTCCACAGATATAGGAAGAACAAACATACAATTTCCTCCTACATTTCAGGGCATAATCCCCTTTACGCCACCTTTGTAGGGAGAAGGGGAGGTATATTAGACTCGTGACTTACTAAGTTCCTACATAGCATTGGTCCCACCCTGTTCATGTCCAGGAGTATATATCACTGCTGGCTTCTGGGTTAGAATTCTGAAAGTAATGTTATATGTTTCAGATTGCTTCATGCTCCTCTAAGTTTCAGTACTAGGTTGGCTGCAACATCAAGACTAGATTTCTGGAATTAAGGATTTATGGGGATTGTGCTCCTAAGTTTTGACACTCTGAAAGTTGGAGTCTCTATTCCCTGTGCCTAAAATGGGAAATAAAAGGCCAAAAATTCAAGCCCATTTCTCAAAGTCTGGGGGAGGAAGGGGAGAAGGTCTCATAGTTCTTCCCTAATAGTATGGTTCTCTCATCAGAAGCAATGAGTGAAGGAGTCACCTCGATTCCTTAGATGTGAATGAAGTTAAAACACATGACTGGAGATAACAGACACTTTTGAAGAAACTGACAGTTCTAGCTGTGTAGTCAAAGGAAAAATACTCCCAATGACGTGGTAGAGCAACCAGAATCAGCAGTAGTATGTCCTCATGTACACTTCCTTACATGTTATCATAATTTTCCCACATGTAATACCCTACTATGTCCTATGTGAAAATGCCATCTTAGTAGATGGACAGAGTCTTCATATGTCACTAGACCCTCACTACTCTCTAAATCCCTCTGTGATATCAGACATCAGGTAATTTTTCTCCAAGAGATTGTGTTATAGGTGGCAGCTCATTTAAGTTGGCCCATCCTTTACATCTCTTATCTATATCCTTCACTGATTTTGAAAGAAGAAATTCACCCAATATATTGAAATTGTCATGTGTTCCAGTTAAGAAAACTTGCCTCACAAAGAATTGGAAATTGAGGGATGCCCATCCATTGAGGAATGGCTGAAGAAGTTGTGGTATATGAGTGTAAAAGAATATTGTTGTGCTATAAGAAGTGATGAGCAGGTGGATTTCAGGAAAAAAAAAGAACTAGAAAGACTTACATGAACTGATACAAAGTGAAGTGAACAGAACAAGGAGAACATGGTACACAGTAACAGAAATATTATGTGATGATCAGCTATGATTGACTTAGCTCTTCTCAATGATACAATGATCTAAGAGAATTCCAAAAGACTCATGATGGAAAATGCTGTCCATATCCAGAGAAAGGACTGATAGGATCTCAATGCAGATCAAAGCATATTATTTTCACTTTATTTTTTTTCAGTTTTTTTCCCCTTGTTCTCTCTTCCTCAACTGCATGACTAATATGAAAATATTTTACATGCTTGCACATATATAATCTTTATCAAATTGCTTTATTGTCTTAGAAAGTAGGGAGGGGAGAGAGGAGTGGACGTAAAATTTGAAACTCAAAATTTTATTAAAAATGTCTGTTAAAATTATCTTTACATGTAATTGGAAAAAATAAAGTATAATTAAAAGGAAAAAAAAGAAAGCCTCAGAAATTAATCAATCAATAAGTATTTAATATGATACTAAATTAAATAAATTAAACACTAAGGAACTTTGCCATCATCAGCTAAAAAAATCCATTAAAACATGCTTATTACTATGATAAGGGAAGAGGAAGAGCGAGGATATAACTTTCAAAAATTTCTCTTCATTTTAGTTCTCTGGAACTATACCAGTTTTATTCATGTGTTATTTCCTGGAAATGACAACTGATTCAAGAACTCTCAGGGAAAATTCATCTCAAAAGATGATGAAGCCTCATTCAAAAATGAAGGTCAGCATTGACCAGGTACACGCAACTTCAATCTTTTTTAATCAGAAGCAAAAATGGATCAAGATTGATGAGATGAGTACCTTTCAGATAGATAAAAAGAGATTATTGCTGTGATTTCCTTTCATAAGGAGATATTTTTTTCCAGTCTGTGATTAAAATAAAACAGAAAGTGATATTTCAAGGACAAAATTCATCTTTTTTCCAGATGTAGCAACACCTCCTCATTTTAGAACCTATAGCTATTTTTTGGTCAAAAAACAAATTTGTAAAAACAAAATGAAATTGGGGTGAGATGAAGAGCCTAAGAATCTCAGAAGTAGAAGAGGGCTGAGAAGCCACTTGCTACTTAATGGTATCTTTTTGTAACTGCCCTCTCAAATATCCTGGCCAGTGATTATCTAGACCCTAACTGAAGATCTCTAGTGACAACTGAAGTAGTAACTTGGTGGTACATTGGAAAGAGTGCCAGGCCTGAAGTCAGTGAGGTTTATCTCCCTAAGTTCAAATATGGCCACAGACACTTACTAGCTGTGTGACTTTGCACAAGTCACTTAATCCTGTTTGACTCATTTTCCTCATCTGTTAAATGAGCTGGAGAAGAGCAATTTACAGAAAAGCTGAGATATTACCTTGTTCACAAAGGTCCATATAGTCAAAGCTATGGTTTTTCCAGTAGTAATGTATGACTGTAAGAGTTGGAGTATAAGGAAATTTGAGTGCTACAGAATTAATGCTTTTAAATTGTGGTGATGGAAAAGACTTTTGAGAGTCCTTTGGATAACAAAGAGATCAAAGCAGTCAATACTTAAAGAAATTATTTCAAGCTATTCAGCGGAACAACAAATGCTAAAGAGGGGACTCATTGGAAAAGACCCTAATATTGGGAAAGATTGAAGGCATACAGAGAAGGGGAAAGCATAGATGAGATGGATAGTGTCATGAAAGCAAGGAATATGAATTTGGAAAGACTTTGGGAGATAATGGAGGGTAGAAGAGTGTGGCATGCTATGATCCATTGGGTTACAAAGAGTTAGATGTAACCAAACAATAGTAACAGATTAGAGTCAACCAAAGAGGAAGTCTAGTATACTTTTAGAAGGTGGGAGAATAGACTAGGATTGTCCTAGAAAGTAAAAAACAAAAACAAGTAAAAAATTTGTACTTTAATTATTTTTCTATACCACTGGGACTCATGTCTATGCCACAGGGACTAATAATCCTCTAGCCAAAAAGATTTATCTTAAGCATTTAATTATTCCCACCCACTGCTAATTTTACTTTCAAACCCATTTTACTATACTCTCCACACTTTCTCCTCTCTATTCCATAATTCAAATTGGCAAATACTTACTACATTTCTACTACAATGGTCAAGGCACCACGATATATTCTGGGGAGTCAAAGACAAATTTGGAATGTTCCCTGCCCTTAAGAACTTACATTGTACTAGAGATGATAGATGACGACGACGATGATGATGATGATGATGGTGTGGATTTTGCATGCATAAAGGTAGATACATATAAAGTAATTTCATGAGGGAGACAGGATAATACCATGTCCTCTGGGACAACTGGGGCAATCAGGAAAAGCTTTTGGTAGGAACTTTCACTCTTCAACTCAAATCTAGGACCAATCAGTCAATAAACATGTATTAAGCCCCTGCTCTGTGGTAAGCACTGTGCTAGGTACAACATCATAGATTTAGAGCTTGAAAGGTACCTTAGAAGCTACATGACTTAATCTCCTTCATTGATTGATGAATTGAGGGTTAGAAGTTAAATGACTTGCCCAGGATCAGACTAGAAATGTGTGAAGTGGGATTAGAATCCTTGGTCTTCATGACTCCAAATCCAGCATTCTATCCACTACATCATGTTGTCCAAACTCCTCACTTTAGAGTTCAGAACAATATATCCCAGAGTTGTAAAGCAGGATCACATATGTAGTAAGTAGCAGAGTTAGGAATTAAACTCAGTTTCCAAATTCAGCCCTCTTTCCACTATCCCAGTGCTCTGTTCTACCTCTCTATATCTCTTCTTCTATCTCTTTTTCTTCTCAAGAATCTTCCTGTCCTATCTCTTCCATTCTTTTTTGGTTTTGTTTTTTTGTACAAGTCATTCCAGGTGCTTGAGACTTTTAACCTCCTACAATTGTGCACCCACTCCTGATCTTTACCTTTTTTTTTTCTCTTTTCTTTTGGTAAAAATGCCCCATTTCTCTTCATAGTAGAAGGAGACATAGTCCTAGGCAATATTCAGGGGTAAGCAAGCCTTGTGAGCAGCGTTCCCCCATCTCATTTCCCCTACATTTCCCTAGCTGTAAATTTCTCTTCTACATTGTAGAGTTCATAACTTTCTCTTTCAGATTCTCCTCAGGTTCTGGTTGCTTGCTGGGGGAAATAAAATTTTTTGTACTCTTCTGTACTCTGTTCCTTTCCTATTTCTATTTCTACTCCCCATCTGGCTCCCTCTGCTGTGCCAAGATGCATCTGCTTTTTGCCTTTTCTGTTGCCTCTTTATTCTTGGAATGTTTTGCCAGTCTTCTCCCCATTTTGGTCTCCCCTGCCCAAGTAAAATATCCTGTTCATTTCTAAATTCTCTCAAATTCATTCATTTATGAAATTTCCAAGGATTATCTACTATAAAAGAAAGAGTCACTCTCCACTCACCCACAATGTACTAAGCAGCCTTCTTTCACAAACTACTTAGAACTGTGGAGGAACATTAGTGGTCTTCTAGTTCAAACAAGATGTGTAACTAGGACCATGGTGAATGTGGCAGGGTGCCAAAATTTAAAGGACATTGATAGGACTTATAATCCTTCAGCAGGTAGAAATAACTGATATTACTGCTTAATTAACCAAAAGATTAATTATAAGAAAAAATAGTAGATGACCCACTTCTCTTGGATACATCTCGGATAGATGCTCCCCCTCTGTCCAGGTATGCCCTTAAAAACCCCACCAATTGAATTTATCTCAAAAAGCTGATTTGAGGGTGCCTTTGTTGTTGATTGCCCTAGACATCAGAAATTTTAGTGATATCAATTCTCCCACCCACTGATTTGACATATAGGAAGACCAAAAAGGATCTAGAAAAAATGATCTCAACATAAATCAGACAATGTACTAGATATAAATGCAACATATTTGGAGTTTTCTTTCCATTTTTGCTTTGTTTTTCTTCACTTCTTATGTTTGGGATAGGAAGTGTGTTTTCTTTTCTTTTTTTTTTTCCTTGAATCTACTCACATTTCTTTTTTTTTTTTATTTTATTTTAGTTTGCATCATTCATTTTCACAAGATTTTGAGTTACATATTTTCTCCCTATCTTTCCCCTACCAACCACCCCAAAACAGCCATCCCAGTGTATCCCCCCTCCCCCAGTCTATTCTCTCCTATGTCTTCCCCCCTCACTGCTCTGACTTTTCGGTAGGACAGGATGGATCTCCCAACCACAGTGCCTGTGTATCTCAAGTTCCAGTTGGATTTGGTTAATAATAATAATAATAATAATAATAATAATAATTGCTTATATATATATATATTCATAACATTTGATTATGGAACTCCAGATTCCAGATTCTTTCTCTTCCTCCCTCATCACCCACCTCCACTGGAAGGACAAGCAATCAAATACAGGCTGAACATGTGAAATTATGCAGAACCTCTCCATAGTGAGCACACTGTGAGAGTCTGATTACAAGTCCCTTCTTCCTATCCTGCCCCCCCAACCACTCTCCAC
>CM053584.1:233390966-233441272 GCA_028627135.1 Pseudochirops cupreus
TAGATTGTTTAAGTATCTCAGTATCAGAAAAAAGCAAAACAAATAAGCCTTAAATTAATTCTCAAAGGAAAAAATAAATTTCATCATAAAATGGACTTAGAAATGAATTTTATAAAATATACAATGAACAATTAGTTACAATTCCACAATGTCTATTTAAAAATAAAAAAGAAGGAGTCTTTCCAATAACTTTCTAAAATATACATGTGTTCTTGATACAAAACCAAGGAGAGACAAAGTGAAGAAACCTACAGATCAAAATCCCAAATTAAAATTAGCACAAAAATTTTAAAGAAAATACGAGCAATTAAGTTACAATGTATTAGAAAGATTGTACTATTTTGCAGTCAGATAACAAAGAATGTGGAGGACTTGATACTTTATGTGATCCTCATAATTTCTCATCCCCCTCTTAAATATTAATAGTACAACAATGATAAAGGAATTTCTGCTGTCTACTGATGCTAAAACAGCTCAAGCCTTAATGAGGCAACATCCCAGTGAGCTAACACAGAAAAGGCTAATCCCTCCTTCTTCCTCTGCCTGACATGACACCTTGGCAGGGCTATATAAATCAACCCATAAGATTTCTGCAGATCTCAACTATCTCCCCCACCCCCAGTTCCTTGTGCCATGGAAAATCAAAAGGCAGAAACTTGATCTGTCTGGGACTATGGCATGTCAGTGTGCTACACTATAATAGCATTCAACCAGAGAACTGAGCATCTGAGGAAACTGGAGCAGGGCAGCAATGTATATGCAGCATCCTAAAAGTCCTTTAAAAAAGAAGACTGACTTCTAACTGTGGCCTTTTTTGTTCCCCCAGAAATCATTTGAGATGGATATCTTGGCTGCTAGAATGTAAATTTCAAGGAATGGGAGGAGGTTACCACAACTTTGATGGCTAGCCTCCAGAGAAACCACCATCAAAGAGGAAAGAGTCAGAAAGGAAGTTATACTAGAATACTAGGAAAAAAATACTGAAATTACTAAAGATCTCAAGAGGAAGAAAACTCACCTAAAGATATTAAGTATAAACAGTTAAATTAGTAGGGAAGTTAATAATAAAGAAGAGAATATTTCCTCTAGATCAGCTGAGAGTATAAGAATCTAATATTAACCATAGCTAGCATGTCTATAATGTTTACTATGTGCCAGGCACTGTGCTAAAGAGTTTACAATTATTTTCTCATTTTATCCCAGGAGATAGGTACTATTATTCTCCCTATTTTACAAAATATTCTCCCTATTAAAAAATTCTCCCTATTTCACAGATAGGGAAAGTGAGACAAACAGAAATTAAGTGACTTGGCTAGTCACATGGCTCATAAGTATCTGAGGCTGGATTTGAACTCAGGCCTTCCTGATTCCAGGCCTAACACTCTATTCACTCTGCTACCTAGCTACATTTATAAGTATCTATGAATAAATATTGAAGGCAAAGGAAAATAACCAATATCTGATGAGGTACAGAACCTGGAAAATTTCTAAGGGAGCATGTGAGTGGAGCAGAATGTTCCTGAATGGTTTAAAAGGGAAATAAGAATTGTGAAAGCAGAATTTATGCTTTTGCATTTGACCCTTACAGCAGAAATAACTAGCAAAAGAGAAAAAAACCTAGAATCAATAGTAGTAGGTTTCACTAAAGAAATGACAAATAAAACAACTTATTGATAATGCAAATACTCAGAATTAAATTACAGTCTGACAAAGAAAATCAAAAAGGAATAAAGTTTAAGTAAAACAATCTCTATTCAAGAAAAGCAGATTGATCTCAAATACATGATAAATAAAGAAAACTAAGATTGTAGGACTAAGACAAGAACATAAATCAAAAAACCTAAAAATGCCATAGTGCATAAAATAATACAGCTGTTTAAAACTTCTGAACACAAAATACAAGGTGACAATCAAAATAATGTACAGATCACTTCCAGAAAAAACCCCACAAAATCCCCCAAATTGAAAATAAATAAAACCCTGTAAAACACATAGTTGTTTAATTTAACAACACTAACAACAACAAAACCAATTCAACAAGAGACCAAGGAAGAAAGCATTCAAATAGAAATGAAGTGAAATTCAAATAAACAAAACTATTCTGTATCCAAAAGCAGCAAGGTAACTCAGTGCACAGACCACTGGGCCTGGATTCGGAAATACCTAAGTTCCAATCTGGTCTTAGACACTTGCTAGTTATGTAACCCTTTTCAAGTCACTCAACCTCTGTTTGCCTTAATCCACAGGTCTTTCTGAATCCAGGAGGAAAAAAAGGCAACCCACATTAGTTTTTTTTTTTTTGGGGGGGGTGTTGGCCAAGAAAATCCCGTACAGAGTTACAAAGAGTGACACAACTGAACAACTAGACAATATTCTGCATCCACCAGAAACTCCCAAAGGGAATGGAAACCCCTGGAAGGAATTCTCCAAGAGCAAAGATACAATCCAAGATGACATACCCTATAAGCTTGAACCTAACCATTAATGAAAAAGAGGAATATTCAATCAAAAGATGAATTAAAAGAATTCCTACAAAGAAAACCAGATCAGAACAGATTTTTTTTTTTGAAAACACTCAGGTCAACAGAAATAACAAAATAAGTTATTCAAGAAAAAAAGGTAAAACATTAAAAAATTACTATGAGCTTAGAATAATAATAGTAATAACCACAAAACAAAAACACACAGACCATTGAGAGATTTCTTTTTTTAAACACACACACAGAGGTAAGAGTGGAGGTCAAAATGAAGAAGCAATGTTGTAGGATCAGGCCTAAAATATCATGAACTAAACCTAACAACAACCTGCCTCCAGGAAAGTCAAAATTTTTTTTAATGTGGGACTATAATACAGAATGGGAAGACACATTAGGGTAGAGGATTGGAAGGAGATAGTGTAGAGTAGATGACATATTCTAATCAAGTCAATGGTTAACAATGAAAGGAAAACAGTACTTTGCTAAGAAGAGGGTCTAAAGTAAAATGGATAAGACTGCAAGGGGAGAGACTGAGATGGGGGAAAGAAAGGAGAATGGTTGTTTTAGTGGTGTGAGGGAGTGTCACTAAGGAATATTCTTGTGGGGATGTAATGGTAAGGGAATTTGAAGATCTTACCTGTCCCTTAATGAGCCTCACTTGGAACCCAACAAGAGAAGCTTGCTTGGGGGGCGGAGGGAGGGTTGTTGTTTTTTAGGAAGGTACACACCTTTTGTAATGTTGTAATTAGGCAGTGGGTCACAAAGGTTGTGATGTTCTCTGACTCTGGAGAACTCTATATATACTCCCTGAAGTGAGGTTTTGCTTTGGGGCTTATTTATGGGAAGAATTGTGTGATTTGGCCAGATGAAACTCTGGGCAGCCATTGAGCCCCCTGGCTTTGAAAACCCAGATGTTTGTGCGTCTCTCTCTGGTAATTAACATTGTATGTATGTGATGGTCAGACAACTAGAAGCTCTGTCTGTTGGTCTGTTGAATTGTGTTATTTTCTCTGTCTGCATTTCTGTTTGTATTTTCTAAAGTTCAGGGTGCTGACTTTTCCCCCTGAACTAGGTAAAAGATATATGTTTGATTAAAGTAAGATCGTTAACCATTTTTGAGTTGCTTTCCTTTAGAAAAGCAGATCAAAGAACCTATGCTAGCAGCCATCCTGGGTATGCTAGGGTACTTGATGATGCAGGGCAAGAGAGCTATTCTATAATGGAAGAAAGGAAATTATGTTGGGTAAAATCTTCAGGGATTTGGTACTTAAACTACTCATTCTTACTAAGGAGAAGGAGAATTGAGTGGACAAGGCAACAAACACACAGAAAAGTGGGAGGAATGTACCAGGGAGGGAATTTTGTATGAAATGAGAAAAATAAAATGATGATGAATAATTGCACAGATATACGGGAAAATCTTATCACAGAACCATATTTCTGTCTCCTCTAACATTTGTAAGAATTGGAATTCCTAAGAGTGAGGGGTAGTGAAAAAAGGAGGCAAGGATAATACAACAGAATAAGGGAAAAACACAAAACCTGTTTAGAAGAGATGATTTAAAATAGATACCTTAGAAGCTTTAATTTCATGAATAATATGGGGACTAAAGAAGGAATAAATAAACATAAGGGCTATAAATGAAACCAAGTCTAGAATAGAAAGAATGAGAAGAGAAACAATGATGAGAATAAGGAGAAGAAATCATTTGGAAAAAAGGCTCAGAAAACATTTTTTTTTGAAGTAACAAGCAAAACAAGATGAAGGTGAAAAGAAAAAGGCAGGGGTTTACTTGAATTCTTATCCAACAGAAAAAAAATAAGGGACAAATTAAATAACTAGATAAAAGTTAAGAAAGAGAAAGAAAAGTATATGTTAAGCACAATTCCAGAAGTAAGGAGGAGGAATAAATTGAGATTGAGGGAAAGAAAACTCATGGGAGTAGAGTTACTGCAAAGTAGATTTAAGTTAAAACAACTGAAGAGAAAACTACTGTCTTTGTAGAGTAAGATGGGGGAAATTCTAATTCTTAAACCAAGAAAGGATAAAACAGAGAAGCAGAACTATGAACTAATATTATTTTTAAATAGTAATTAATATTTTAGAAGAAAAGTTTGTCAAACAGACTACAGGAAATCAGTTAATGACCAAGGGTGATTCATGCAAAAAATGCAAAGATGGTTCAGCATTACAAAAACAATCATGAAAATTATATTTTTAAAAATACTATATGATTATTTCAATAGATGCAGAAAAAAAGTCTTTGACAAATTATTCCTATTTATGATAAAAACCTCTGAAATGTATAGGCATAGTGGGACCTTTCTAAAATGAAGACAATATAAAACCCAAAACAAAGATCATATGCAATGAAGTATTAGAAGTTTTTCTAAACAATGTGGAATAAAGGAAGTTTTCTTACTTTTCCTACCAGTTTTAAAAATAATTCTAGAAATGCTAACAATAGCAGCAAAAGTCATTAAAGACATAAAAATAGGTAAAGGGGACATAAAGCTATCCTTGTTTTTAATGACATGATGTATTTAGAAAAACAGGTAATCAGCAAGAGACAATAGCTTCAGCAAAGTTGCAAGGTACAAAATAAATTCTCCAAAATCAACAGCATTTCCATATTATAATAACAAAATCCAAGAGGTGATACTACAAAAGGAAATAGTATCCCAAAGAACTACAAAACAAATAAAATATTTGGGGGTCAATCTGTCAAAGCACACAGAATACTTGTATAGATTCAATAGCAAAGTGTCCCTTAAAAAATAAAGAACAATTTGAATAACTGAGGGAATATTCAGTGTGTATTGTGAGGTTCAGAAAAAATGTGCAAGATTGCAAGCGGTTGTATCATGCCACAGGGAAGTGTTTGAGGCCTGGGAATTAGTTGGGTCACATGGAGGTCAGAGCATATTGCTCTGTCCCCGGCCAGGGGATACTGCATTGCTCAAGATTCTCTTGTGTGGGGTTACCTGCTATTCCTGATTGGTGTCTCCACACCCTGGGGCCTTCATACCCTTGTAATTGCACACCCCCTCTCCCAATTCTGTTCAGTTGGGCTCTGTCACATGTGATAGGTGGATCTGGCGGTTATATAAGATCTAAGCCTTGGAGTTATCTTTGAAGCCTGCCTTAGGATATGGCTTTAAGGCTTCCCCATAGAGAGACCTTAATAAACTTTTCTGTTTGGACCTCAGAGCCATGAATTCTTCTGTTCTAAAAGGTATGCTAGCGCCAATTAGTTGGGTGTGTAACCGGTTGCCCCTCCTGGTAAGTTAGAGTACTCTAAAAGAGAACCCTGACAGTGTATGGCTTGGACATGCCAATAAAATTAAAAAAGATAATACCACCTAAATTAGTCTTCAATTTAAATGTTCTACTAATCAAATTGTCAATGGGAAACTTTGGTGAACTTGATAAATTAATAAAATTTGGTTGGAACAATAAAAGATTTAGAATATTGAGGGATTTTTTTTAATGTAAGGGAAAAGGGTTAATATGTATATATGTGTATAATGTATGTGTACATACATACATACATATATATATACATATACATACATACATACATATATATATATATATAGTGTATGTGTGTGTATGTGTATGTATAATTTTAGAATAAAGCAGCAGTCATTAAAACTAAAGGAAGTCATTGTCACAGTAGATAGAGTACTTGGACTAGAGTCAGGAAGACCTGTGTTCAAATTCAGCCTCAGATATATACTAGCTATTTGACCATTGCAAGTCACTTAATCTCTCTTTGCCTCAGTTTCCTCAACTATGAAATGGGAATCCTAACATCACCTACCTTGCAGGCTTGTTTTGAAGATGAAATAAGATAAATATTTGTAAAATGCATAGACAGCTCCTGGAACATAGGTGCCATATAAATGCTCATTCCTTTCCTATCCCTTTCCCTGTAAAACCATCTAAAACAGGGTTAAAAAAATAAAGAGATATATCAATGGAAAAGCATAGAGAAAGAAGAATGAAAAATACTGAAACACAATAACCTAGTATTAAATAAATCAGAGAGCATGAATTACTTAGTAAAGAACAGCTTAATTGATAAAACTGCTGGGAAAACTAGAAAGCAGTCTGAGAGAATTAGGCTTAGAACAATATATATACAGATAGGGGAAGAGTTCACAACAAAATAAGTGATAGGATCATGCAAGATAAAAAGGGCAATTTTTATTATATAAAATTTAAGTTTTATTAAAAATCTAATAGTTAAAATGAGAAGGGAAACAACTAATAAAAATCTTTGCAGGAAGTTTTTCTGATAAAAGGCTCATATCCAAAGTATATAAGGAACTTTTTCAAAATTATAAAACTAAGAACAACTCCTCAATAGATAAATGGTCAAAGGATATGAATAGATAATTTTCAGAGGAAGAAAGTCTAACTATTAATGATATATGAAAATCTTTTTTTTCTAAATCACTATTAATTAGAGAAATGCAAACTAAAGCAACATTGAGGTTCCACTTCACATTCACCATATTGGCAAATATGGGGAAAATGAAAATGATAGACATTTCAGGGGCTATGGGAAAAGAGGTCCACTATTATACTGTTGATGGAGCTATAAATTGGCCTACCCATTCTAGAAAACAGTTTAGAACTATGTTCTCAAACTTACTCACCTGTGCATATCCTTTAATTGAGCCCTATACCCCAGAGAAATCAAAGAAAGTAGAAAAGAACTTTTATTTACAAAAATAATTTTTGGTAACTATTTTCATCTTAGTCCCTAATTGGAAATTAAAGGAGTCATCCATCTTGTGGTGAATAACTAAACAAATTATGGCATATGGATATAATGGATTATTGTTTTGTAGGAAATCACGAAATAGTGTCAGAGAAAATCAGGAAGGCCTCTATGAACTGGTGCAGAGAAAAGTAAGAGGGGCTACGACAATGATGATTTTAAAACTTTGATCAATTCAATGAATCTACACTATGATTACAAAAGAATAAAGACTGAAATATGTCTCTCATTTTCTGACTGAGAGGTGACCAACATAAAATTCAGAAGAAACATCCATTTTCAATTGACTAATATGGAAATTTGTTTTGCCCAGATATAAATGTATGTATTAAGTGTTTTGTTTGGGGTGGATGTAAAATTTATTTAAAGAGTGGACATTGGAAAGGACAAATTTTAAAAAAGAAAAAAAAATTAAATACTTTCATTTTGTACTGTTGTGGTTTAAACCCAAGGCCACCAAAAACTGTTGAGATTAGGGCTTTGCCCACCCAAAAACCATTGCAGTTTCATGCCATGTTGTTGTAGAACCATTTCAAAGAATTCAGAGTCAGACCACCTCTAATCCAAGTATGGGCATTTATTCAGATTGATGCCTTTCATGAAGCAGGCTAAATTCCAAGAGGAACCAGCAACTTCAGAGAAACCAAGATGGATTTTTATAGGGTAAAGATGCAATTACATAACAGAAATTATGAATATTAAAAAGGCAGGAGGGGTTTATTAAGGGATTAGGTAATGGAGGAGTGGTTCCATCTATGGTTCAGTGGTTAAACATTCTGGTCGCCCTCCAATTGGCTATTGTGGTCCTGTCTGGTCAAGATAGATAGTTAGGAATTGTGGACCTGTCTTGGGCTAGATGGATGATATGATTGTGATTAAATATAAGAACATACCTGTTTCTGTGGGAATGGGTCTGGAGGCAGTGAGCAGGTACAGGCAATGGCTGTGATCCCATCATGAGATCATGGATACACCTGCCATTCTGAGAACTAAGAGTTCAGGGACACACCTGTTGTTCTAATGAGCAGTGAGGCATATATGAAGAAATTAGGACATTGCCAGGGGGCTAGGTAGGTGCAATGGGCCTGCTGTTCAGTGAGGCCAGGCCTATAATGTTCAAATTCCATCAGTACCAGTACTATGAAAGGGTTAGAGTAGATTAAATCAATCAATGACCCCACCCCCACATCAAGTCGCCACATTAATTGGCTGAGAATATCTCTATTAAATCAATCAATCAAAGGCGTTAAGCTAGATGTGAAAATATAACTAAATGATACTACATGGAAAACGTATGGGAATTGACTGAAGACATTCATTCAGACCCTCTGGGTCACGGATAAAAGAGGAAGTCTTTTTGGAATCTAGGAAAATAGTAGAAAATATAGAGAACACAAAAGTCTAGTGAAACTTTTGAAAAGAAATTTCTTAATGAGGAGTAAAGGAGAAAAATCTCTTTCTCATTCTCTTCCCTTTGAACAGAATGATGAGAAGATTTTAGATTTCCTTTGGGCTTCTGACTAGTCTCCCTAGAACAGCAGTAGCTGCTGGCAGCATCTGCACCAGGAGCCAAGGAACAAATAGATATATGGAAAAAAAAAAAGATATCTTTGGGATTTTACAAGATTTCAAGCCAAAATCTCTGCTATACATAAGAGGAACATTATGAGAACTCATCAAAAGAAGAAAAGAAAGTTTGCAACCAGGAGCTGTGACTTAACCTATTACCCCATGTTCCTTAAGCCTGAGACCACTTTCACCTTCACTTTGTATGTACTTACGGGAAAGTTTGCTAGGTTTTGGGGTATATCTTTTGCATCTATTCTTCTTGTAATAGGCAAACTTATTAAATACCTTTTGTCTAAATGCTAATTAACTGGTTGGATAATTGATATCAACTGATAATAAATGAAGAGTCCAGTGGGGTTTTGTGAGTTATAGTACTAAAGAAACTACCTTTCAAAATCCCCACGGTACCCCTAGAACCCTGATGAAAGAAGTATCCAACTGCTCTCTGAGGACATAATCTCCTAATGGGATTGGGGATGGGAAAGTGAGCCCCAGAATCTGCATTTCAATTACATCACAAAAAAATCTTGAAACAGATTTCACCAGTTGTAGGCAATGGATTCATGCTGCTTTTTGTCAGTGGTACTCTCAGCTACATGTCCCACAATATTACATTACACTAGTTCAGGTCCACTTAAAAAGTATCTTCATGCATAAGTATTGATTAGATAAAATAAAGGATGAAACCAAGGTGCTCCTAAAATCTTAGGAAGGAAAAACTGAAGAGCCCCAAGTCATTGAAAAGCTTCAGGTAATATAAATTCCAGAAATTATACCTAATAATAAAAGTGATTGTATATGACTTTGACCAGGTGGATGAACAATTTCAAAAAAATCCTTTTTGAATAAGATGGCATGAATCCAACTAACAGACCAATTATACCAAAACAATAAATTTAAAAGCTGGTATCTGTTACAGCTGTCATGAATGAATATATCATGTCAAAGAATTTGGCAGAAAATGCAAAATCTTTTTAGATGCTACACAGAGTAGTATATGTGGTGGCCATTGCCATAGGAGATAAGGTGGAGCAAAGAACTTAAGGACAGACATCAGATACCACCATGGCAGAAGTGACTTTGTTGTTGTTTGTCCTTCATTCTCCAAGAGGGCAATGATATAAAGAAGGTGATTTCTTGACTTGCAAATGAATTAGATTTAAGTGAGCCAGGGATGTGCAAAGTCCCAGTCTCACTCTCTCCTCTGGAGCCATCTGGGTCCAGTGACAAGACACAGACCAGGACTGCTGGAAATTGCCCCCATGCAGTGGGAGACCTTGACCTTTCAAAGCTAAGGTCTTTCCCAGGTCTCAGTTTATCTGAGGCAACACCCATTCAGTGATTAAGGCTAGGTAAGAAATGAGGCAAAAAAGTGATCTCTTTCACCTATTGAAAAAATCAGCTTGGGCAGAGGAGACACTCAGGGTTTCTGGCCAGAAGAGAAACAATTGTTGATACTCACTCTGGATCATCAAAAACTAAACAACGACCAAGTGAGGCTTGCGCTGGGACCTATTGTTGGCCTATCAGTAAGAGTCAGAGTGATTGGGTTTAAGGTATGGTCAATATATCGATTTGAATCCCAATGGGATTTATCAAAGCCTCATTTTCCAGTACTGCATTTTAAAAAATCATAAAAGAAATTACTGAGAGAACTGACTTCATAGAACTATTGAAGATCTACAGAAAGGCACTGGAAGATTACTTTAATATCTAGTTGGTACTCAGCAGAAAAATGTAATGTCATATTCTTAATCAGCAGCAAGACTTTAGATGCCCTTAATTAGCTATTGAAACTACAATTTAAGGAGATACAAGAAATCAAAGCAGTTCAAAGAAAAAAAACAATTCAACATCAATCACAAACTATGTGACAGAGAATTAACAAATAAAGAAATCAGATAAAGGAACAAAACCATGAAGGAAGAGATGTGGAAATTTTCTTGGTCTATATATGATTAAAGAAATCCAAAACAATAATAATCTAAGTAGGATCAAAGAAGAAACAAAAAGGAAATGCATCATTAAATACAATGAATGACAAAGGAGTTAAACCAAAGGAAATGGATAATTTTAGCTCTCTGTAAAACTGGAGAACAGTGGGCTCAGGTGAGATCTACCATTATTGGCCAAAAAGTGTCCCAGGGATGCATGAATCACTAACAAGACACTTTAACAGCTTCCTTTCAGAAATAAACCTGATCCCTTTCTTAACAGAAGACAACATATTCCTTATAGCAAAATACAACAATAGTGACCTTTACAATGTACTATATGATTATACAGTTTATATAGTTTTCAAAGTTTGCATTGCAGAAAAAAAGACCTTTAAACACTCACTACAGAACAACATTATATTGCCTGTGAAGGAAAGGAGGTGTGCCAAAAAAATTACAGATGTATAAAGAACAGAGGTTTTTTTTTTTTTCCAGGTTAGTAGTTATTAAATAAGATGCCTGCACACAGAATATCCTTTAACTCAGATCTGCACTCATATCTTAGTCATACATTAGAAAACAGACCCAATACAGTAAAATGCTAAATTATTTAATATCTATACAGGAAAAATGTTTCACATATAAAACAGTATGCCAATACAATAACATCAAGAGCAATCAATTTAAAAAATGTAATATTTCAGGCAGACATTTTTGTCCATTATGGTTGTGACCAGCCTTAAATCAATTGTCATTTTTATGAAATAGAAGTAAATATTACTTTCAAATTAAAAAGAGAGTCAAATTAAAATACATTTTAAGGACTTGGGAAACATAGATGAAATAAAGCTATCTGATCTCACTGAAAAACATAAAAATCAGCTGCTTCTCATAGAATCATGCTCCAATGTTATCAAAATGTTTTATGTGCTCAATAAATATAAAATTATGTGCACTAAAATTAGGATAGAAAGTTTCAAGGTCCAATCTATGGGTCAAATTGAATAAATGAATGACCCTTACAAATACTTTGGTCTCCTCAAGGCTCAGTATATTAAGTATGAAAGTACCAATGAGGTTAAACAAAATTGAAATCAGATAACCAATTATAGACAAAAGCGTCTTTCAATAATAACCACAAGTCCAAATCTTCAACAACATATTGCAAGTAAACATAGAGTAATTATATTTTCATTACTAATATTTCATTAGGTGTGGAAATTGAGAAATTACTTAAATCTGAATACGGGAAAAGATAAAGCAGTTCAAGGCAGTGAAAATCTATATTTAACATATGAACTCCAGAAATGCTAACTTATTATGCAATGGGTATTAAAGATAATTTTGACATCTTGAATGCATCTGAAGAAGTTATGGACATACTTCAAATGGAATTCCAAAAACTTTTTTAGAGTTTGAAGGAAAGAATCTAAATAATAGGCTAATAATCATTTAACCTATTCTTGCCTTTGTTTCCTTATTTGTAAAAATGGGGATAGCAATAGCACACAGGATTGTTGTGAGGATAAAATGAGAAACTATTTATAAAGCATTTTTCCAACCTTAAAGTTCTGTCTAGATACTGGCTATTATTATCATTATTATTATAATTCATAAAGTTATCTGATATAATAGACATGAACACAAACATTTTCTCATCATAGCTAGCTAGCTAGATAGCTAGATAGCTAGATAGCTAGATAGATGGATATAGACATAGACATAGACATAGACATAGACATAGACATAGACATAGACATAGACATAGACATAGACATAGACAGAGGCAGGTAGATGGTGCAGTGGATAGAATACTGGGGACCAGAGTCAGGAAAATCTGAGTACAAATCTAGCCTCAAACACTTATGTTGGTATAATTCTGGGCAAGTCACTTAACCCTATTTGCTTCATTTTCCTCATCTGTAAAATGAACTAGAGAAAGAAATGGTAAACTACTCCAGAATTTTTGCCAATAAAACTCCTCTGCATACACACACACACACACACACACACACACACATGCAGCATAGGAAAAAAGATGGAACTATCTAGTAATAGTCCAATAAGGAGTTTCAAATACCACCATGGCAGAAATGTTTTTTGAAAACTGCTAAAGGCTTATGAAAAGACATTGGAATATTGTATCAACTTCTAGCTTATAAAGCTTGAAGATCATTTTGCCCAATTAAAGGTATCAAAAATGAAATATGTAGAATGGAATCTGGAAAACAAAAGTATATTAGAAATTCTTGATATAAACTGTAATTGAAAACAAAATCCTGAGGCAGAATGACAGTAAAAGGAATCAAAAGAACACAAATGAGATAACAGTTAAATGTCAATGAAACACTGTACTATAGAGGTTAAAGATGGAAAAAGAGGAGAGAGAAAATCCTGTTCTTTATGATTGAAAGAAGCCCAATAGAATGAAAATATATGTTAGATGAAATGTGAAAGAAAAACTATACATCATCGTTATAAGGTAAAACAGAATGCTTAGAAAAAAGAGAATTGAATGAAACTAGATTCTCTGCAAAATTGAAAAACAGCATTGGTTCAGATCAGATTCATAATTGCTGGCTCAAATTCTTCTATTACTAGCAAAGCACTTTACCACTCTGATTAAAGCCTGATCTCAGTTTTCTTAACATAAGACTTATCACCTAAGGAAAATACAGATGCATTAATACTTCCTCATTAAAAAAGAAGGAAGAGGATTGATAACTCCTGGGGAACAAAATAAACAGAAAAAAAATTTTACAGTCATACTTTTCATAAAAATAGACCCTTCTTTGAAAAGCTATAATGGTAACAATTGATAACAAATATATCCAACTCATTTTTTCTTTTCACATATTTGTTACAAATATGAGTTTATAGTGACTCCTCAAATATAGATAAATTACAGGGCATTAAATTTATATTAATCATCAATAGCTTGCACTTCCCCAAATGTGAATAAATCTTAATTATAATAGCTAGCATTTATATAGCACTTTAAGTTGCATATACAAAAACCTGTTAGAGAAATACATTTCACTCAACAGGGAAACAGGAGGGAAAGGGGAAGAGAAAGGAGTAATAAGAGGGAGACTAGATTAAGGGAAGGATTAGTACTAGTCCTGACCAAAACAAACTCTAATTACAGATGTACTAATCAGCCATAGTGTCTAGCAGCAGAATTATTTGCCCAGAAGTGGAGATCCCATCCAACATTTGGAATGTCAGTTTGAGAGTTCAAAGCAGAGATAAACTCAACAAACAAGCATAATTACAGAGAGATAGTCATTCAATTTTGAGAGCAGCTTCAAGGAATGTGATACCTGACAGTTAAAAGGAGAGTCAGCTATGGATTCAGTAAAGAATCATCCCTGGCAACTTTTATTAAATCTGCTTGGGGGCCTAGCTAAGCAACTTGCTCAGCAGAGATTCTGTACCCAGTGGGGAGCTTTGTGAAGTCTAGACAGCAGATAAAAGACTTCAAGTTCCAATAATACTAGAAGAATGAGTAGCCAGTTATTTTTATTCCTTACATGTGTATCTCACTACTATTATACTCTGTGTCCATGGCATCTTTCCACAGAGGTCACACACACACACACACACACACACACACACACACACACACAGAGGTGTGGGAGAACGGGTATGTAGTATAGGTTTTAGAGCTATTGTTTTACTGTGCCATTTCAAAGTCAAGAATAAATGACAGAAAATATCTCCCCTTTAAGGGAGACAGTTGAATTCCTTTGTGTTTTTGCCTTCAACTTATACCCAGTATCACTGCTCACAAATGGAATGGAGTAGTTCTTACTTTCAAGACAAAGAGAGCATCTTATTGTACAATTGATCCTCCAGTGTACATACATGCCATCATTATATGACTTCACTGAAAAAAAATGTTGAATAGCTATTTCATCTCATGGAAAATTTCTCCAATGATATAAATCAAAATATTATTTGGCCTCAAGAAATGTAAAATTCTTTATATGCTTCCAGGATATTTAAGCAGATTCAAGGCAATATCCCTTATTTTCCAGGAAAACACCAACAGCAACAACATACTGAGCTTTGGTTTATCAAGTAGAAAGCTGAGGCTCTGTATGTTAAAAGATCAAGATCCAGAAGTTGAAGCTTAACTGGAAAAATACATTTAAAGTGAGTAATCTTTATGTGACATCAACCTTACTGTATTTTTTGGGGGGCATGTTGAACAGATACTATATCTAGAAGGTATGAAAACAAAAGTCTATACAATGTTAAGGAAATGTGAGATTTATCACCTAAGGAAGTATTAGATGCATTAATACTTCCTGACTGAAAAAGAAGAAAGAGGATTGATAGCTCCTGGAGAACACGATAAACAGATAAAAAAATTTACAGTCACAATATTCATAAATATAGATCACTCTTTGAAAAGCTATAATGATAACAGTTGATAACAGTTATATCACACTGGATTTGTCAAATGTAACTAAAGGTAGATTATCTCCATATGTTGCTTATGAAAGGGCTAACATCCAAGAATGGAATCAAAAGACACTCCATGGGTGACACCCACACGTATTCAACCCACAATATTTTGACAAAGAAGTACTGATCAAATGGTTGAGGCAGGAAGATTTGTGTATAAAATGGGAGAAGTTTATGATAACAAAATCAAGATCAGTTCATTTTAAATAGATTTTATGGAGAGTTTATCTTCAAGGAGTTCACAATCATTGAATTATGCAGAATATACAATGACATAATGAAAACTGTATAATGTATATAGCAAGCAGCAAATAGTTAACATCCTATGGATACCTAGAAAGCAAATACTATGTGGCTAGACTTAACCACCGGAAGCTAACAGATGATAAATACTCATACTATGCATACAAACTTAAAATGTATTTGCTAATTTAACTAAATATATGTCCTAAAACTGAAGCATCATTATAAGAAGAACCACTCTCCACAAAACCTGGACATAACATAGATCTATAAAAAATTAAGAGTAATGTTTTAAGCACATTTCTCCATATCAAAATACTTCTAAGTGTCAAACTTCATGGCGTGAAAAGCTTTCCATTTATTAAGACCTAGCAGGGATAATAAAATCTGCTTAGAAAAAAAAAGTTGAGGTACATATCATTCTTGATTTCTGTCTGGTGCTGGAGTTGTTTTGAGGATGCTCTTATTGAATCTACAGCAGATGATCTTGCATCCCAATACTTGATTACAAAAAGCAGTGATTTTATACACTTGTTCAACCATCTACAGAATATTAAATATAAAATGAGAATAACAGAATAGTGATTAGTCCTCAATTCATTTTTTCTAAACTCTGCCAAAGAGATGAGAATTAAACAACACTTTCAGCTTTTGATTTGGTTTACTCGTATAATTCAGTTCTCACAATAATTTTTTGAAGTAAATACTATTATTATCCCCAGTTTTCTTTCAGATGGAGAATTTGATGCCTACTCACCCAGCTAGTAAGTGTCAGCTAGGTAGTATGATAGATAGAGTGATGGATCTGAAGTCAGAAAGACTCATCTTCCTGAGTTCAAATCTAACCTCAGACATTTACTAGCAGAACCAAGATGATGGAGTAAAAGCAGGGATTTACTTGTGCTCATCCACAAACCCCTCAAAATACCTGTAAAAATGAGTCTAAACAAATTCTAGAGCTGCAGAACCTACAAAATGACAGTGAAACACATCTCTGACCCAAGATAACCTGGAAGGCCAACAGGAAGTGTATATCACGTTGGGTTGGGAGTAGAGCAAAATCTGGCATGGACTGTGCCAGGCACAGACTAGGCCTGAATAGGCCTCAGGGGAATGAATTGCTAGCTGTTGTGATTTCCAGACTTCTCAAACCACAAATGGCCAAGAAGGTCAGTGGGGGATTCTGTGGGACCTGGGTGAAAGAGGACTTGGAGGTGGCAGCAGTGGCAACAGCGGCAGCAGAAGCAGAAGCATATGGTGAGGGATCCAGCAGCTGATATAAAACCCCTGAAGACTGGGATAATACACCTACCCACACCCCCTGAAAGAAGAGCCCTGCCTTTAGAGGGAGTTAGAAAGTCAGGTAATTGGAAGGGAAGATAAGACATTTACTAGCTGTGTGATCCTGGGTGAGTCACTTAATCCTTTTTGCCTCAGTTTCCTTATCTGTAAAATAGAGAAGGAAATGCAAACCACACCAGTATCATTGCCAAGAAAACTCCAAATGGGATCATGGAGAGAGTCAGACACAACTGAAAAATAACTATTAGTTGGTAAGTGTCAGAGATGGAATTTGAAAGCATTGCTTACTGACCCCAGGAAACAAAGGTATCATGGAGTTAGAAAATGGGCCTTGGCATAGCAAAGCACATTTTACAAAGCAAAAATTTGCAATGGAGATGATGAAAATAAAAGTTCAAGATGGTCTACTAAAAGTATATAATTTAAAAATCATAGAATCACCAATTTAGAACTAGAAAAAATTATTAGGTCATTGAATCCAATTCCTTCATTATAACATGAAGAAATTCAGGCAAAGAGGGGGTCAGTGATTTACCCAGGATTGCTTATTCAGTAAGTACATAAGGCAGGCTTTAAACTCCCATGTTCCTGATTCTAGCCTTCTAGTTTATTCTCCTTCTCCTAACTCAGTGCTTTAAAGTGAATTAATGAATCATCTGAGGTCAGCTAATTTAATATCCAAGTCATGAAGGAATTCTTTCTCCAACATCTCCAGCAACTAGTCATCATTTCAACAAAATCTTATGTTAAATTTTTTTTCCAATCCTACATTCTACAGAAAATCTTCTAGATTAAGTGAAGTTTCATCCTTGCATCTCCCTTCAATTACTGGTATGAAATGCTTAAGGGTAGGGTACTCACTCTTGGGTATCTTTAATAAGAAGAGGCTTGTTATTGTTGTTGAGTTATTTCAATCTTGTCTAATTCCTTGTGACCCCATGAGATTTTCTTGACAAAAATACTGTAGTGGTTTGCCATTTTCTTCTTCATGAAGAGGCTACCACCAAAATGTTAACCCACCTCCCCCCATTTCAAATGAAGCAAAGTGAACACAGCTGGAGAAAAAGAAGGTACAACCAGCAACCAAAGGGAAGCATGGTACACTACTGGGAGAGAAAAGGAGATGCTTTTCTTTCTTGTTTTTACATAATGCAATCTCCATATTTGTGTATATAGTGTTCTAGGTACTGTAGAGCCTGAGGCACCTAAGAGATATCAATAAACATTAGTTGATTATAGCACTGTATATGGAAAAAAATGAGCAAAGATGTTGAAGAAAGGAGATTTTCTAGTTGTGGGAGGAAAAAAAAAACATCCAAAGATCTCAACTCTAATTTTAAACTGGGCTTCCTGAATTGAGGGTCACCTTAAATTGGCATTTTATACTTCTTCATTTGAATGATTAGATATTAGTATTGCAAAGGCCCTAAGGATGTCATATAATTAAATTTTGAAAAGTTTGAATCCCCTCTAAAACATATCTAACAAAAGGTTATCCAGATTCTGCTTTAAATATTTTTAATCGTGGAGAATCCTTCTGATAATTTTCCCTGGAGACTTTAAAATTCTTCTGTTCTTGATTCTCTTTGTTATATTTTGTATTTCAATTTTTTGTCTCATAATTGTGCATTATGCATATAATTGACAGATGAGAAAAAAATAGAACATTTGGAAGGAATTTGGATATGTCTCTGAGCTGGTGATATTGAAAGCAGGGACTGAGGAGAAGTGGGGTGAAGAGAAAGAATGTGAAAAATTACCCCAGTGTGATGAATCTGGAAGAAGCAAAGAGAAATGGAGTCACTTATACAAATCCAGAGAAATGGGATGAGGGAAGATTTAACATAAACAATATGGTACTTAATCTTTCTAGTGATGTTAAATTTGAGTTAGTCATTAGTCATCAGGAAGAAATCAGAGAATGAGATACTGAAATTTGAGATTATTAACTATGCAGATGGCAGTTTAAGCTGTGATCAAAATGAAGTCACCTTGGAAGAAATTAGAAGGAAGAAAAAGGGAGATAATAGACTGAGTAAAGGAAACCTCCTTACTATATCTTTTGTAGCTCCCAACTCATAATGAGGAAAAACACTAAGTAATATTAACACCTGCCACCTATATATTGCTTGAATTTTATATATAGTATCTCTTTTGAGCCTTGTGATATCCCTGTGAGGCAGACACAGCAGGTGTTATCCCCATTTTATAGATGATTAGATTAAGGTTCAGAGAGGTGAAGTGACTTGTTCATGGTCATTCATCTAACAAGGATATTTGAGATAGAATTTAAACTCAAACCTTTCTGATATCACAATTAACACTTTATTCACAGCATATAGGATATTAATTAATTTATTCCTTCCATAAATACTTGTTAAATACCCAAAATGTGACAGGCACACAGGGGTTTTAGGGATATGAAAACCAAAATTAAAGTCTTTCAATAAGAAACCTACAATTTATTAGGGAAGGAAGATAGCGTGTATTTACAAAAATAAATACAAAATACATGCAAAAATTTAAAAGAGATTTCCAGCCATGAGAAAATGGCATTAGCAACTGGAAGACAGTGCTGATCATGAAAGACCCATAGTAGGAGGTGGTACTTGCATTGATGCTAGCTGGAAGCTAGGGGCTCTCTGAGGCAAAGGTCAACATGGAGTAGTTCCAGTCATGGGGAAGTGGAATGCATAGCGACTGAAAGCACAAGGATAGACCTGTGTATGTGTGTATGTATCATACATACTCTAAAAACACAAAGTATACCATGCAGGGAACAGCAAATTCCCTAGTTTGACTTGAATATAGGGTACATGCCTGACAGCTATATTCAAAAAGCTTAGAGGGGGTAGACTAGAGCATACTGTGAAAAAGTTTAAATACCAACTAGAGTATTTACTTGTTTATCCTGGAGGCAATTGGGAGTCAGCAGAACTTCTTTAGTGAGGGAATGATGTGATTACAACCACTTTAGGAATATCAGTTATGGAAGGGGAGAAAATTGGAGGCATAAAGATTAGTTAGGGTAGGGGAGGAAGTGAAGAGGACTGGATCTGGGCTAGCAGTTTTGTAGATAGAAAGAAGACAATTATGAGATGTTGAGGAGGTAAAATCAGTAAGATTTACCAAAAAATTAGACAATAAGGGAAAAGAATGCAAAAAAGTTGAGGATTACTCTGCAGTTCTGAACATGGGTGACTGGAAGGATGGTGGTTTCCTTTACAGAACTATAAGGAAGTTTGGGACAGAGATGAGTTTTTTGTTTGTTTTGAGGGGAGAAGATAAAGAGTACTCATTTCTACATGTCGAGGTTATATGTCTACAGAAAATCCAGTTTAAAATATGCAATAAACACTTTGTGATACAGTATTGTACTGAGATTATGGCTGAGAAAACATCAGTGAATCAAGCAATCAAGTATTTATTAAACACCTACTATGTGCCAGCACCATGGATAAAATGACATAAACAAAGCTATCCTTGCTCTCAAGGATCTTATTTTCTCTTGGTGGAAACACACACATAATAAACATAAGACCATTTGGGGGAAGAAGGCAGTAGCATTTATAAGAATCAAGAAGGTCTTGATGCAGAAGATTTCATTCAAAATATGTACAATATGTACAATATTCAAGGGACTATGTTTAACATTTCACTTCCCTTAACCTAGTATTCAAGACTCACTATTATTTGGTTAATTTTATTTTTACCAGTTTCTCACCTGATAACTTTTGAACCAGTCAGGCCAATCTCCTCACTATCCTCCAAAATCCATTCTCAAGCTAATACTAAAACTTGCCTCGTTATAGATATAGATCTTATAGTCATCTGCATAGTAGATGATACTACAGACTACAGGAAATTATGAGATCACTTAAGAAGAGTATAAAAAGAAAAGGACTCAGACTGGGTCCTCCTCCCCTGAACATTTGTACTATGGTAACTCATGAACCCCCACTGGTATGCTTCCCATTAAAAATCAGCAAGCACACAATTAGCTTTTAGCAAATGCGTTTACTAAGATTGTATGATAAGAACAGTTAGAACAAAATGTTTCCCTCCCAAAGGCTTGAGTACACTTGTTGATATGCTCTGTGTTCATGGGCAGAATTGTTTACCAAGCTTTTTGTATCATTTCTAAAAATGTAATTATTTATTCATAGTGATATATTTAGATATCAATTAAACTTTTTAATGTTTCCTTTGTATAAGCAAGATAAGCTACATGAAAGAGTTCTAATGCAAATTCATCAAAATATGGCACGTAAGGCAGGAATAATTTTATGTCATAGCTAATAGAGATAAAAGAGAGGTGCATGATAAAGTATCAAAATCAGATGAAAACATAACTTTTGTCCTTAGGGTATTTATTCCCAATGGGATATATGAAACTTCTTAACCACATGGATTGTACCAGAATGAAAGAAATACAATTTTAATTAAAATCTCATGGTTTCATATTTTTGTACAATTAAAAACTGGATTTTTCATATTTTTAATGACATCACTTACATTTTTAAATGCAAGTATAGCAAAAATACAAATTTGGTAAAATGCAAACAACTAATAATTTTAAATATTTTCCTTTAGTGAATAATTTAATATGTATATAATTAAAATGTACTTTTGTTATCTTTATTTGTATAATGAAAGAAATAATACAATTTTAAAATAAAGTAATGAAACGCTATTATGAGAAGTATCTGTGACCATCAAAATGGTAAATTTTTTAAAGCAAATCTACTATTTGTCTGTTATTGAATAGGGAAATCTTAAGAAGTTTTCTATGCCTCAGAGGTGTTGTGATTTGCCCAGGGACACACAGCAAGTATGTGACAGAGGATTTGACTCTATCTCTTCCTATTATTTAGTCAAACATGGTATCTACTACTCCAAGCTGCCTGTCACACTTATGAAGAAGATCAACAATGGAAGAAAATATGTGCATTCATGAAGAACATGAGAGTAAGTTACCATTAAATATAAGTTCCAAAAAATATGGATAACTCAAAAAATAAGCAACAAGAATAAATGGGGGAAATAACGTAAGAAACAGAAATATAGTGTTTTCAGTTGCCCCAGTACTTCAATTATATTGCTGATAATACTATATCTTCAGGCACAAAATTTCTGTTGAAATTTATTATTAAAAACTAGGCTGTGGGACCTGACATTTCTCTTTTTTTTAAGATTCCTCCATGTTCTTTCTTTCTAAGTGTAATGGTCCCAACTTGTTTCTGTAATCAAAATACAGAGTCCAAGAGGAAAATCAAAGAATTAGAGAAAAGATAGGCCATTTGCTATAGAATCAAACTAATTCCTAAATGGGCTACATTTCCATGATTGTGAGTGTGCCTGTGAGTAAATTAATTATGGGTATTTTCATGGTCCGGAGAAGCACGATGGTTCAATGGATAGATGGCTAGCTTTGGAGTTAAGGAAAACTGGGTTCAAAACCTGATTCTTATGCATATTTGCATTGTGACCAAGTTACTTTAGCCTCCAGCTCCCCCAGAAAACTCCCTAAGACTGTAAGTTAAAGATACCAGTTTGCATTCATAGATATTTTCTATAGTAGTTTTTCCCCTCACCAATGGATAATCACTCTGTGTGGTTAAAAAAAGGGGAGGGAAGAAGTGTCATGGCCCTAGTTCCAAGTGGCAGACCCAATGGCAACAGCATTCTTGGAAACTTTACAACCGGTATATCTACATGTTTTCCCATATTACACCGGAATAACACTAACTTCGTCTCCATGGTGATATCACCTCCACTACAGAGACACAAAAGAGGCAAATGCAGGACATGGCTGACTGATTTCTCTTTACACTTGAAAAGTGTACCCTACAGAGTTCAAGAGTATAGTCAGAGGGAGAGTTGCACTGAGTGGACTTAAGTTGCTGTGCCTAAACTATTTACTTTCCTATAACAAGAGTCCTAATAATTCCTTACTTCTTTTTTCTTAAATTGGATCATTTAATGTCAGTAGAATTTTAAGGAGTCACTCTCAGAGATCCCCAGGAAAAGCGTCATTGCCTCTCTTACTTAAATACACCAGGTATGGGAGCCTGTGAGTATGCAGGAACACCAAAGTACTCACCCTTCACAAACTTAACTTGCTTCCTTCTTGCCTATGAGGCCCCCCCTAAGGAGCCTTCTCTGCTATATTACCATGTTTGCAGAACAGGATATAACCAAATGTCATGTGCCGTTTTTAGTCTTTGCAAGTATGTTTTCTGTCATGTATAGAATACAATTATTCTAATAGTTTCCTAGCTGTTTGGAGAAATGTAGCAGTGTCTGTAGGGGTTCTTTGAAAGAAAACTAGTGATATTTAATCTGTGTCAACTTTGTCTTATTCACAAGCATTACCATCTGCATTCTGTTTTTGTGGTATCTGACCTTTCAGTCACTGCCATTCTCTGCTGTTTTATTCTAAGGATCACCAGACCTTGTTATTTGCCCTGCACCTAAAGCTTCCTTCTTCTCCTCTTTGCCTTCATCTCCTTCTTCCTTCTCTCTCCCTTTCTCTTTCTTTCTCTCCTTTTTTCTCTTTCACCTCCTTGTCATCTTTCTATTTTCTTCCCTGTTGTAATGTGAGTTCTTTGAAAATGTGAATTGTCAAATTCCAGGAGCCAAGATGGTGGAGTAAGCAATAAGTCATTCTCCCTCTCCCTTACCAACCTTGAAAAACCCAGAAAATACCACCCTAGAAAAATTCCAGAACAATAGGGCCAGCAGAAAGAGGGGGGGGGGGCGCAACACTTTTTTAGCTTATGAGGCAAGGAAGATTAATGATAAAGGTCCCTCTTGCTGTGGCTGAAGGGGACCAGTATAGGACAGGAGTTGTCCCATCAAGCCAGCATCAAGCCCCACTTTAGCAAACTAATGGGAGATCTTGAGCCCCAGGGTGGTAGAGCAGGCAAACACCAACACCATTATACCCCCTACCCATCCACATGCTTTCACACAGCCAGGGGAACCAGCAGACACCATTGCACAGAACTACCACTTGCACAGTGGGTGAGTGTCCACCAGTGCCTGAACCTAACCAATGCTCTAGCACAGCCCCTGGTGAGGAGGCAACCTCCAGTGGCCAGACCACCCCAAATCCACACCTGACACTATGAGCTTCATTGTAATGCCAGGGAAATACAGAAAAACCCCACCTGTCCTTGGCGCATACCAGACAACACCACCAGCTCCAGCTCAGCACCAGGTAAGCTACAGCCTTTACAGCCACCAGCTGCCAACACCTGAGGCCCCAGCACACAAAGCCAGTAACCAGGCCTCTATACCCCAGCACAAGAAATGTGGAACAGTGTCACTTGTGTGCCAGAAGCAGAGATCAACTTTAAAAGCAAGGAAAAAGGCAAACATCATGAGCAAGAAGAAACATAGATAAAAAAAAATCATAGATTCTTACTATGGGGACAGGGAAGATCAAAATACAAATTCAGGAGCAAAAAGCATTGTTACTATAACCGCATCTGAAAGCTCAAAGGGGAATATGAATTGGTCTTACGCCCAAAATTCCTTGTTGGAAGAGGTCAGGAAGGATTTTAAAAGTCAAATTAGAGAGGCTGAACAATTCCTTTAAGAATACAATTGATAAAATGAGGGGAAACGTACACTGAAGAAAACAACTCCTTAAAAAGTAGAACTGACCAAATAGAAAAGGAGGTACACAAGTTAACTGAAGAATACAATTTATTAAAAATTACAACTGGGCAAGTGGAAGCTAATGACTCTACGAGGCATAAAAAATCATTCAAACAAAATCAAAAGAAAAATTCAAAAGAAAAAATAGAAGAAAACATAAAATATCTCATTGGAAAAGCAACTGATCTGGAAAATAGCTCCAGGAGATATAATTGAAGATTTATTGGTCTAACTGGATCCCTTAAAACGTTTTTGCACAAACAAAGCCAATGTAACCAAGATTAGGAGTGAAGCAGAAAACTGGGAAAGAATTTTTACAACCTGTATCTCTGATAAAGACCTCTATTCTAAAATATATAGAGAACTGAGTCAAATTCATAAGAATACAAGTCATTCCCCAATTTATAAATGGTCAAAGGGTATGAACAGGCAGTTTTCAGATGAAGAAACTAAAGCTATCTATAGTCATATGAAAAAATGCTCTAAATTACTGTTTAGAAAAATGCAAATCAAAACAGCTCTTAGGTATCACCTCACACCTATTCCATTGGTTAATATGACAAAATGGGAAAATTATAAATGCTGGAGAAGATGTGGGAAAATTAGAACAGTAATGCATTGTTAGTGGAGTTGTGAACATCTGATTGAGTCATTCTGGAGAGCAATTTGGAATTATACCTAAAGGACTATAAAAATGTGCACACCGTTTGATCTAGCAATGTCACTTCTATCCCAAAGAGGTCATAAACAATGGGAAAAGGACCCACATATACAAAAATATTTATGGTAAGTTTGTTTTTTGGTTTTTTTTTGTAGTGGCCAAGAGCTAGAAATTTTTAGCTCTATTCAATAATTTTTTGGTAGTTTCACTGATATGACTAGTTTCAGTATATGAATGTAATGGAATACTATTGTGCTTTAAGAAATGATGAGCAGGTGGACTTCAGAAAAAACCTTTGAAAGATTTATATGAAATGATTCTGAGTGAAGTTAGCAGAACCAGGAGAACATTTTATACAGTAACAGCTGCATTGTATCATGACTGACTTTGATAGACTTAGCTTTTTTCAGCAATGCAAGGACCTAAAACAACTCCAAAAGATTCATGTTTGAAAATTCTATCCATATCTAGAGGAAGAAATACAGATTCAGCTTCAAAACAAACTAAACCAACCAACCAAAAAGAACAACTCAGTGACTTAAAGCATCTTTCCCTACTTTATGGGAATAAACTATAACTATACTATATGTCAAATATATTTTACATATATAATATATAACTATAATAAATTAAAATAAACACTATATGGGAATACATGAAAGATATATGACTACTCATTTATGACTTAATAATTAAATCCTGTGGAGTTGTTTGCAGTACATAGAAAGTATTAATTGACTTGCTCAGGGTTCCTGAGATAGAAAGTGTCAGAGGCTAGATTCAATCTCAGGTAGGTCTTCCTGACTCCAAACCTGGTACTCTGTCAGTTATGCCACTCAGAACCAAAATGAAAAGGCAAATCATGCAGCATCTTTCCTCTTCCTTTGTTTTAAGAGATCTGATGCTTAGTGATAGGGAAAATAATGTTAACATGAAAGGATTTGTTCCTTATGAAACCACATGCTTATTGCTCAATATGTGATAATCCTAAAATGGTATTTATTATTTTTCTAATTTAACACACACACACACACACACACACACACACTTTATTTTCAGGTCTAGGAATCATGTTTACATTACTTACATAAACTTTAGACTCATCTATATTCCTTTTTATTAAATGCAAATAATTTACTATTTTTTTTTATTTTTTGGTTACATTTGAGCTCCAAGCTACTTCCCTTTATCCCTCCTAAACCTGTATTCCTTTATAAAACTAGTAAGTACCTTGCATTTATTTTATATTTATTTTGTCTATTCATTTTTCATTTATAAACACATGTTGTCTTCCCTGATAAAAGTAAAGTCCTTGAGCGTGAAGTCCTTTTTTTTTTTGTAACCACTATGCAAGGTACAAGCACATAGTAGGTGCTAGTTTACAGCAATCAATGTTTATTGGTTGATTGATTACTGGCTGCCTTCTACTTTTCAGGAAACAAATCATTTCTTCATGGAGTATCAGGAATTGTTTTGACCAATCTTTGGAGTGCCCATGCTATAAGACTTTTATAATGGACCTATAGAAAAATTCAGGCCATGGTATATTTCCAAAAATGAAATTCTACCAAAGAAATGCAATCAGAATCTCTGCTACAAAAGAAAAGGGATGATCATTGATTAGGTGTTGGATGAGTTTACAGTAATGACCTAAGTAAATGAGGAGGGGATTCGCTAATTTTCTGCCTGAGTAAATACACTAATACCAAGCATCACATAGGTAGCTGTTAATCAACTCCCTCTGGCAGCAATGTGATGGAGACAAATTGATCCAACCATGACTATATACTTCTAACATATGCAGTGTGGGCCCAGGGATTGGTTTCTTGCCACAGAATAAGTAAGGCATATTTCAAAGTAAATAGGAAGCAGGGAGGGATGCATCAGATAACTAGATACTATCTGAAGTCTGATGCAAGGAGCAACGTTACCTTGGTCTATTTTTTTAAATTACTGAACAAATAGCAAAGATTTTTAACATGTTTTGGAGGGATTATCTGCTTAATTGAATATATCTTTCTGTCATTTTTTTGGCCAAGAATCTTTTGGCCATGATTTTCACCAAATGTATACATTTTACACACCTCCTTTATATCACACACACACAAAAAAATCAGTGTTATTTTTTGTATGTTAAGTCACAATTCATGCTCTAACATTGATTACTTTCATTATATAATAAAGGACTTGGAATAGGTAATTAAAAAAATCTCTTCCAACTCTAGATTTCTGATCATATGAGACAATCTTTGGGAAAAAAATTCTTATTAAACATCCATTTAACAGTGCCATTAGGTGAGGTCCTGTACCAAGTGAATTAAATATTCCTGCCCTGAAGGGTTAAGAACCCAAAGTATACATGGAAGCAATCAGTCAATCAATAAGCATTTATTAATCACTTACCATGTGCTAAACCACAGGAATAGAAAGACAAGAAAAACAAATACAGTCCCTGCTCCCAAAGATACTATACCTGAAAGAAATCTAACATGTAAAGGAAAATCTGCATGACAATCAGATGAAAAAGTCAAGGAGAAACTATAAAGAAAAATAAAGGCACATTTTTATTAAAGGGAAACTGTATACAGAGTACTCTTTAGTTTTGGGGAGAGAAATGATGTTTGGATAAGACATAGTCCTTGCCCTCAAGGAGTTTACAGTCTAATATGAGGAAAAGACATCAGCATAATATTACATGTCAAGTGCAATTGTTGGTTAGTTGTTTTCAGTTATATCCAATGCTTTGTGACTCCCTTTTTGGGGGGGAGGGGTGTGAGTTCTTGACAAGGATACTGGAGTGGTTTGCCATTTCTTTCTACAGTTCTTTTTATAAAAGAGTAAACTGAGGAAAACAAGGTTAAATGACTTGCCCAGGGTCACACAGCAAGTAAGTGTCTGAGACCAGATTTGAACTAAAGTCTTCCTGATTTCAGACCTGGCATTCTATTCACTCTATCGCCTGGCTCTCTTGTTTAGTGCAGAAGAGAGATGTAAAACAAAATGCTAGGTGAAGTGTAAGGAAGAAGGCCATTACTATCTGGGGATGTCAAGGAAGCCTTCCTGTAGAAGACAACATTGGAGATGTTTTTTTTTCTTCTTTTATTGGGTAGGGTAAAAAGGAGACAGAATGAGGCATGCCCAGTAAGCTGAGGTGAAGATGTGGAGATAAGAAACAATGTATATAGAGAGTCAAAGAACTGTCTCTTGTTTGGAGTACAGAAATGAAATTTGTCTTTGACTAAAATTTCTTCCACCAATGACACTCAATATAATTGTATGCTTTTATGTAAACCAAAAGGCTGCTGAAATACTTTTGGCCCTCTTGACAAAGCATGGGGTTATTTACCTCATCTATCCCCTGTATAGACCAAAACAAAGATTCAGGATGTCAGATCCTATGACATCTTTCTCTCTCCTCCCAGATTAAATCTTTCCTATCCTTTGCATTCAGTTCTGAGAGTGTGGAATTCCTTTGAATGGAAACTAATTTTAAGGTCTAGAGCTTTCTAGAAACAATACCCTCCCATTTAAATATTTGGAGGACAGTTGTTCAGTTATTTCTGACTTTTCATGATCTCATTTGGGGTTTTCTTGGCAAAGATACTGAAGCGGTTTGCCATTTCTTTCTCCAGCTCATTTTACAAATGACAAACTGAGGGAAACAAGGTTAAGTGACTTGTCCAATGTCATATAGCTAGTAAGTGCCTGAAGTCAGATTTGAACTCAGGAAGATGAGTCTTCCTGAATTAGGTCCAGCACTTTATGCACTGCACTATCTTGCTACTCCTGGGGAAGAGTACTCAGAAGAATAAGTGGATTTCAGAAGAAAGAAACAGAAAAAGTAGGCTCTCTAATCTCAGTAATAAACTTGTGTGTCGCTTTCAGCATTCAAAAATGAATAAAAAGATTGAGAAGATGTTCAAGCAACGACATTACAAAAATTTATTAAGCACCAAATGGGGATATACAATGCTATAATATGCATATAGACCATTCATATAAACAACATAGTTAAAAGTCTATACTGTAGTATTCTGCAAAAACAGCAAGGAGAGTGCTGTGGACAGAGAATTTATATTGATAAGTTTTGGAGGCATATTCAGGTGATGGGTTTTTTGCAGAGGAAAATTGTTCAGATGGGAAAGAAGAATAAAAAATATTGGAGAAAAAAACAGGTACTTTTATTGGCTGATGCTAGGCAACATGTTACAGGCCAAGGGTAAATATATATTAGTCTTAGAGAGACAAAAGACCCATCAACAATATCACAATTTTCTCCAATCTCAGAGAAGTAGCATGGTGTGGTCCAGGGGTGACCTTGAGATAACATGTGGCCTCCTAGGTCCTCAGGTGCAGTCCTTTTAGTGAATCCAAACTTCACAGAACAAATCCTTTTGTTAATAATTAGATGCCCACCCCCCTGGGAGTCTATAGGGCATTAGGCTTAGAATCAGTGAGTCCTGGGTTCAATTCACATATTAGACTCATTCTTAATTAACCTGAATTTATATTCTCTGTATATTGCTTTCTCCCTCAGCAAAATGAGGAGGGGAGTGGGGTGGGCTTCATAATCTCTAAGGTCCCTTTCAAGTATATATTGATTATTCTATGAAATCTTCCCTATTCTATGAAATGATTCCTGATTCTCGAAGTGAACTGATTTTTGAAGGAATTACTGAGATTGATTCATCAAGTGAATTTCAGAGGGAAAAGAGGAAACTAGTCTTAGGGTTTAAACCCCCCCCCTCACCCTTTAAATCTAAATACACAGAGTAGGGACTGATAGAACTCTCAGCCCTCCTTTCTGGAATCTCCCTTTCTTTGCCATGCCACCAGAAGGCATAGAGAAATTTGGCAGATGAAAATAAAGAGCGCTCATCAGCTTCCAGAACTAAGAGAGGGACCCAGTTGGCTTATACAGGCCCTAAACATTAGCAAGTTCCTAAAGACTTCTTTGGCAGAGAAGTATCATAGCAAGAAAAGTGTAAGTGGGGAGGGGAGGAGATGCTGGAAAGCTGAGGATCTGCCCTGTGTACCTTGTAGGAAAGGCCATTCAATTTCACAACATAGGAGCCATCTGAAAGACCAGGTTATTATTTATCCTATCAATAAAATGCTATCAAAACTGTTAGAAGGAATATAAATGGAAGGAAGCAGGAACTCTAGATTACCCTTCACAAACAAAAGATGGATTACTGAGAGTCCTGAGGGAAACATGAGAGCAGGCAATAGAAGAATATTTTCCAAACAAGACTGAATGTCACTAAATTAAAAACCATATAACTAGAGGAGTCAAAGAATCAATGAACACCTACCTGATTTTAGAAGATGTTTTGTGTTTTTGTCTTTGTGTCACCAGAACCCAGCTCCATACCTTGTACATAGAAGGCACCTAATAAATGCCTATCTAATTGAAATGGATTGAAAACACAATTATGTAGAGATAATCATCAAAGTGCGGTTGTCTCACTGATGTGATCTGTGGGACCTTCTAAGTTCCATTTGACCATAAATTGGACAGTGGAAGTCCCTGAAATTCCCAATTTCAGTAGCACTCTTTTAACCCTTTCTGGGTATGTGCATATGTTTTTTAGGCTACAGCTTGTTGCAAAAGAAAAAAAACACAATTGTTTGTTATTTGTCTTTCATCTTTGAAGACCAAAGATGCCACAAGGTGATATCTCTACTTGTGGGTGAAATGTATTTAAGTGAGGCAGAATTGCATAGTCATCAGCCTCATCTCCCTTCCAGTCTCAGTGAAGTCCAGTGGCAAGACAAAAGTCACAACTGGTGATAAACCTGTGATGCAGTGGATGATGTTGGCCTCTTTGATGTGTGTCTAAGCTTTCAGCATTCCGCATTGTCTTGCTTTAGTCACCTTCATGACTGTTGGAACAAATTATTCTCATCTGCCCATTCCACTGGGGAAGTCTATACATGCTTGTGGTAGACTCCCCCTTAACTCACTGACGAGTTTATGGCCTATAGGTTACCCTCAACCTGATTTGGTTCATCTGCCCAGATGATTTACTGGGGTGTGCATGATACTGCTTCCTGGAGCCACAGTGGCATGTCACATTAAGTGTCAAGTGGACACCAAACGTGGAGGAGCAGCCTTGAAAAGGGCTCAGCAAGTCCTCACACCAGAGGTGCTAGTCCTCTCTGAACACCCATAACATCATAATATAATAATTTAGATTAGATTATCTGATTCAACTATTACCACCCACTGACATCTATCAAACTCAGTGACCTGAAGGAATGGTAGACTGAACTGGTCGGCTTACAATGCTGATGTCAGAGGGAGGAAGTAGGAAAAGGGTGTAGTATTTAGTCAGACCCAGATGGGGCACGTTTCCTGGGGGCAGGTCATATGAGGACAATAGGTCTGTCCTGCAAATTTGAAGGTCAAAATCCAAACATTCACTGTTTTTTCCTTAGGTAGACATGTTAATATCAAATAGTCATAGATTTTTGGAATTTAGGGAGCCTTAGTAACCATCTGGTTCAACTCAAACCCCTCCCCATCTCTCTCCACCAAAAGAATCTCCATCTAACCTTTGCTTGAAGACCTCTTAGTAGGAGAAACACAGCAGCTACTTTGGTGGCCCATTTCATCACTGGACAATTCTACCTATTAAGACTTTTCTGACAATCAAGCCTAAAAATTCCTCTTTTCAACTTTCACTTATTTTCTGTGTGGGGTCACAAAACAAGTCTTATTATTCTTTCAGGATGGTCAGGGTATCTCAATTAGAGAATTACGGTGTCCCTGCTGAAATCTCCTCACCTTTCACGAGAATTGTTTGAGACTTCACTGGTATGGAGAACTTTGGGAAAAAAAAAAAGACAACAATCTACCAATTCTGGTTAATATTTGCTCAGGAGCTCACAATCCAAAGAAGAGATTCTTAATTTTTGATGCATAAATTTTTTAAAATGATAATAAATTTCAATATAATTGGTTTTTTGTAACCCTACATATTTTATTTTGTCCATTTAAAGACATTATTCTGAAAAGTAATTTGTGGGCTTCGCAAGAGTATTAATGTCAGGGAAAATAAAGTTTAGAACCTCTGGTATAGAGTTGCCAGAAGACTTAAGGAGTCTTTAGTCTTCTGACAGTAATTGGGCTAGAGAGAGTGAGGGTTTCCCTGTCGTGGTTAACTGGTTTCACATTCTTGTCGTGAGAATGGTTGAATGTAGAATAGCTGATGACAAATATGCCTTAATCTTCACTTTGGAGCAAGTGAAACACATTTTAGAAATGATTTCTGTTATTCTGAGCAAAACAGTTTAGTTGATTTCTTGTTTATTATTGAAACAACTTGGGGGTGATTGTCACTACCCCTCATTCATTATAGAAAGAAGGTATGATTATCTGGTTTATGATTCATCTCTCTTCCTTCCTGCAAAAGAAAAACAAAGAGCAGCTATACTGGGAATTATGCTGGATGTCAGAGAACAAAACATTTAAATTGATAATAGCATTTATTTTTCCTAATCATTTTTGATTCATCTGTTTTTTCCACTCTTACTCTCTTTTTGTCCCATCCCCTGCATCCCAAATGTGGCTTTTTTTCCCTAGGAAATAAGTTCTATCCGGTACTATTGTTGTTTGGTAATTTTGAGTTGGGTCCAACTCTTCTTGATAACATTTGGGGTTTTCTTGGCAAAGATACTAGAGTGGTTTGCCATATTCTTCTCCAGCTCATTTTATGATGAGAAACTGAGGCAAACAGGGTTAAGTGACTTGCCCAGGGTCACACATCTAGTAAGAGTCTGAAGCCAGATTTGAACTCAGGAAGATGAGTCTTCCTGACTCCAGGCCTGGCACCCAGCCACTGGGCCACCTAGCTGTCTAACCCAAGTCTGTGATGTAAGTACTATTATCATCATCATTATTATTATTAATTGTAAGTTCAGACACAAGAAAGTAGGAAATCAAAACATCAAAAAGTAGGTTTAAGACTCCCATGGTAAATCATGTGGTTACATATGGTACTAGGTTAGGAGTTGAAAGACCTGGAATCTAGACTCAGTTTTAGTACTAACTAGCTATGTGACTTTAGGCCAGTCACTTCCTCTATCTGGTACTTATTTTCTGCATTTGAAAAACAAAGGGAGTTGGGCACTTTCCAGCTCTAAGATTTTATATTATGCCATCAGAGAAAGGTATCATATTAATGATAGGTGTCTAAATGAAGTAGACTGAATTGGGTGCTTCAATGGTATTTTAAGACAAATTCTCCATCCAATGGGTTGATTTTTGAGGGTTCTTGAGGGGAAACATATCTATTATAGAAGAGGTAGTATAATGAATTAGATAGAAAACTGAGTGACTTGGTTTCCAGTCCTACCTCTGACCCATATTGATTTTGTGACCCTGGATCAGTCACTTGCCTCAGTGCCCCTAACCAATAAGTTACAGAGGAGTTATGGACCTGCAATGGTAGTAGTCAAGTCTGCACAGATAGTTCTTTACATTGATAAAATCACAGGTCCATACTTCCACAACAAACAAAAAAAATTCTGCAGAAGGCCTACGCTGAGATTCTGAAGCTTCCTAGGTTCAATCAGATCCTTTGGGCCAATAGGAAGGAACATGCTGAGACTTCTAAGATATCACAATAAATTCCAATAAAGTCTAAGGAGCATGAGGAAGGTTTGTCTCTTCAGGCATGGGTTGGAAGAAAGCTCAGACTTTCAGGGATTGCTGCTCAGAGATCAATCTAACTACATTCCTTTCACTTATTTCTAATACCACTTGTGTGTGCTATTTAATAACTTTCTCTGGGGGTGGGGTGGGAGTATGAATGGCATACTTTTAAGTTTAATCTGCATTATTAGCACTCTAGACAATTAAGAAAAAAATAAATCGAGTTTGGATTTGTAACATTTGCAGAATTTCAGGGTGTAAATTCCTACACTGGAGATTTCACAACTGGCTTTCCCAAACTGGTTGGAGATGGATCCACCACACCTTTGTCAGTGAAAGGAGAACATGCTTGTTTTCTTTTCCCTCCTGTAGGTGATGTGGCAGTAGCTGGGAAGGTCCTTCTCTTTCTTCCATTTAATCCAATACTATCCATACCCATACTCCAAAAGCCTAAAACTTTTATATCCACAGTCCAAAATATCTAGCACAAGATGAGTTTCTCTTCCCTTACTTAGAAAGGGATTCTACCCACTAGCTGCTTCAAATAAATCACAGCCAATGTTTAGAGTTTTATGATCTGTGGTTTTCACGAGTTCAAAAAGTGCATTTGTGATCCTCCAAAAGGCAGGAGCCCAATACACAGAGGCAACGTATGTCCTTATCTCTATTAATAACTTGCACTGTCTTACCAAAATGCTTATTAGTGCAATTTTTAAATGGACCATCTTAAATACACACAGACAGTGGAGATTATGTATAAATAGTGTTGTTGAATAATTAATCTATATTTTTCTCTGGAAAGATATATTATTTATAAAGCTGTCCCAGGTATGTTTTTATTTTTCAGTACTGGTTTATGCAAATAGCATAGTAATTGCTGCAGGTGGCTGCTTGTAAGGAAAGGGGACTTACCAGTTTGGAACATGGGTTTCAAAGCCTCTCTTATTTATGCTAGGTAATGTGATTAGAGTTTTAAAGGTTTAGAATTTGTCTCTGTTTTGTGGGATAATATCAATCCATACTGGCTGTAAAGCTCAGTACTGGAAAAAAATGGTATAAATATTTCTTACGCCATTCAGAAAGAATCAATTTTGATTTGCATGATTTGGAATCAGTTTGGCACTATGTGTTTTCTAGGGAATAATTAGTAATTGGTTGGAAGGCAGAGATTTGGCTGAAAGCTGCCAACTCAATATGTTAATTTAGAATGCTAATATGGAGGACTGATTTCAGAGGGGGGGGGGAGAGGACATTTTCAAGCAAGCCCCATGAAGGAGCCTAAAATGGTGAAGACAAACAATGAGCTGTTCTTTTTTTGGTATGTGTTTTTTGTAGACATCATCATCTCTTGCATTAGGCAAACTACCTTCATCTTCCCTTTTCTACCACTAAATCTGGAACCAATCAGCATTATTGAAAATTGCCTGAACTATCTGTCTTACTGGATTTGGGGAGGAATAATTAATGAATATAAAGTGCTTTGCAAATGGAAAATGCTATTTAGATGCAAAAAAATCTTTTCTTGTGCTAATGAACAATCTCCTAATCAGTTCCATATAGTAATATAATGTTTTCCCTTGATCAGTCAGTGACTTATGGAATATCTTTTGGTAGAGAGTGCTGCATGATTAGATGCAGTTTATATTTATCATTTATAAATTTTCATTCTCAATACTACATAAAGGGTGTCCCAAAAGTCTTAGTGCATTTCTAAGCTTGGGATGCTCAGTATGTATCTCTGGCCATAACATTTGAACGATGACCCTGCTGCAAGGTATTGAATTCCACTGGACAGTATTATTATCTGTCATCAACCATGTCTAGTAAACACTGTGGAAAAGTACAAATCACCCTTGTCATTTTAAAAGCATCAGATATGCTCTGTGATTTATTCACTTAATAGCTAGGTTAACTTAGCATTCAATTAGTGGATAAGTAAGCGTCAGTTGACAGCCTAGTTTCTGAATAATGGGACTGGTTTATTAGAGCTTGGAATTCAGATGCCAGCTCCATTACAACTCACTCTCATTGAGGCCCCATTTTCCATACACGAAGATGAGACTACTATTTGCTTTACTCTATGAGGATATTACAAGGGAGGGAGGCGTTATGGCATAATGGCTACCATGCTAGACTTAGAGTCTGGAAGAAATGGGTTGGTATCCTGGCTCAGATATGTATTGCCTGGGTGATCCTGGGTCAGGCATTTTAGCCCTCTTAGCCTCAGTTTCCTCACCTGTAAAATGGAGGTGATAATGATGAGAATGCCAATCTCACAGGGTTGTTGTGAGGTTCAAATGAGCTTATGTATATAAAACATTTTGAGAACCTTAAATTTCTGTACACATAGCATCTGTTACTAAAGCTTTCAAAATAGCTTTTTTGAGGGAGTAATGTTTTCTTCTGGGATGCAATTGGATACAGACTGGAACATGACATTTAACTTGTCTTTAGTTAATTGGGAAGTCTAGAAACTTTTCAGAGGGAGCAAATTAAGAATTTTTAAAGTTTTCTGTAAACTGTATTTGTGGGGGTAGAGCTAAGATGGCCGAGTAAAGGCAAAGACTTGCCTGAGCTCTCCCCCAAACTCCTCCAAGTACTTGTAAAAAATTATTGTAAACAAATTCTAGAGCAGCAGAACCCACAAAAAGACTGAATGAAACAAATTTCCAGCCCAAGACAACCTGGAAGATCTACAGGAAAAGTCTGTTGCGCCAGACTGATATATGAACACAGTACAGCACAAACCGTTTCAGCACAGATCAGGCCCCAGTAAACAAAGAACAGGCCTCAGAAGGACTGAATCAATGGCAGCACTGATGGTATCCAGACTTATTAGCCCACAGACACCAAAGACAACATAGAAAGTCAGCAAAAAATGTCTCTTGGACCTGGGTAAGAGAGGAGCAGAGTCCAGCACAGGCTGCACCAGCACAGCTCCAGCCCCAGAAAACCAAGAGCAGGTCTTAGGAGTGACTGAAACAGCAGCAGCGCTGGCAGTGGCAGCTTTTGGAACTCTCAGCCCATACATGGCAAGGGGATCAACCAACTGGTCAGAAGGACATTACAGGGGTCTCTTTGCTCCCATTGAGGACTCTGTTGCTTTGCCCATACTTGGGTCTGGGTTTCAATCCTGAGTGGCAGTCCTGGGGTGAAAAGGAGAACTAGCAAAGCAGAGTTTGAAGCAGCAGTGGAGAGGGGACCCTCCTCACAGTTCTAGGACAGAAGAGAGTGCTTATGGTTGCTCACAGACCAGAGCACAGGCCAGGAGAGAAGTAAACACCTCTTCTTAGATCATATCACCTTGGAAGAACTGAAAACTAATAGATTCCTAGAAATATTGCAGAAAACAGCTGTATAAAATACCTGAAGCTTGGGACAGTGACTCTTCCACACTGGAAGCAGAGTCCTACCTTAACAAAGAGCTTAAAAAGTCAAGTAATAGACTGGGAAATTGAGCAAACAATGGGGGAAAAAAACTTACTATAGAAACTTACTTTGGTGACAAGGAACATAAGCTCAAAAGAAGACAACAAAGTCAAAGCTACTATATCCAGAGCCTCTAAGAAAAATATGAATTGGTCACAGGTCATGGAAGAGTTCAAAAAGGATTTTGAAAATCAACAAGAGAAGCAGAGGAAATATTGGGAAGAAAAATGAGAGTGGTGCAAGAAAATAATGAAAAATGAGTAAACAGTTTGCTAAAGGAGACTCCAAAAATACAGAAGAAAATAACCCCTTAAAATAGACTAGACCAAATGGTAAAAGAGGTCCAAAAAGCCAATGGGGAGAAGAATGCCTTAAAAAGTAGAACTGATCAAATGAAAAGGGAGTCCTAAAGCTCACTGGAGAAAATAATTCCTTAAAAATTAGAATGGGGCAAATGGGAGCTAATGATTTTATGAGAAATCAAGAAGCAATAAAACAAACCCAAAAGAATGAAAAAAATAGAAGACAATGTGAAATATCTCATTGGAAAAACAACTGATGTGGAAAATAGATCCAGAAGAGAGAATTTTAAAATTATTGGATTACCTGAAAGCTGTGATCAAAAAAGGAGCCTAAACATCATCTTTCAAAAAATTATCAAGGAAAACTGTTGATATTTAGAACCAGAGAGTAAACTAGAAATTGAAAGAATCCACCAATTACCTCCTGAAAGAGATTCCAAAATGAAAACTGTCAGGAATATCATAGCCAAATTCCTGAGCTCCCATGTCAAGGAGAAAATATTGTTAAATGGCCAGAAAGAAACAATTCAAGGACTGTGGAGCCACAATCAGGATAACACAAGATTTAGAAGCTTCTACATTAAAGGATTGGAGGGCTTAGAACATGGAGGGCCAAGAAGATAAGACTACAACCCAGCAAAGCTGAATGTAATCCATGAGGGGGAAAAAAATCCATATTCAGTGAGATAGAGGAACTTCATGTGTTCTTGAGAAAAGACCAGAACTAAATGCAAAATTTGATTTTCAAATATGAGACTTGAGAGAACCATTGAAAGGTAAACAGGAAAGAGAAATCATAAGGGACTTATTGAAGTTCAACTGTTTACATTCCTGCACAGAAAGATTTATTTGTTAACTAATAAAACCTTTTTCATTATTAAGGTAGTTAAAAAGAATATATCTGAGGACACATGTGTGAGTTGAATATGAAGAGATCATATCTAAAAAATAAAATTAAGGAGTGAGAGAAGAATGTATACTTGGAGAAAGAGGTACAATGGGGCAAATTATCTCACATGAAAGCATCAAGGAAAAGCTTTAACAGTGGAAGGAAAGATGGGGGAGATGAGAGCGTGAGTGAACCTTACTCTCACTGGAATTGGCTCAAAGAGAGAACATACACATTCAATTGGATATAGAAATCTATGTTATCCTACAGGAACATAGTGGGGAAGGGTATAAGGGAAAGGAGGGTTATAGAAGGGACGACAGATTAGGGGAGGGAGTAGTCAAAAGCAAAACCCTTTTGAAAAGAGACAGGGTGAAAATAAAGAGAGAATAGAATAAACAGGGGGCAGGATAGGATGGAGGTTTTTAAATAGTTATGTCTTTCATGACATAACTATTATGGAAGTGTTTTGCATGACCAAATAACCTATACTGAATTGCTTGCTTTCTAATAAGGGGAGTCAGGGAAGGAAGAAATGAGAGCATTTGGAACTCAAAGTCTTAAAAATGAATGTCAAAATTGTTTTTACGTGTAACAAGGGACAAAATATAAATATTTTTTCAAAAATGTGTTTGAAAGGAAGATTCTTGGTATAATCTCAATCATTAGGAAGCTTGAAAGGATTTAAATAAGGGTAGTAATGGGGGGGAGGAGACTTTAAGAAAAGTACCTCCCGGAACAATGGTTCTCAACCTATGGGTTGCGACCCCTTTGGGGGTCAAATGATCCTTTCACAGGGATCACAGGGGTCGCCTAAGACCATCGGAAAACACATATTTCCGATGGTCTTAGGAACCAAGACGCCACTCCTCTATCCATCTCCAGCTGGATCCACCCACATGCAGATATGCCCATATATGAGTATTAAAGGGTCGTGGCATTAGGAAGGTTGAGAGCCACTGTCCTAGAGGGAGCTGGTGCCAGCTCCTGCTGTTTTGTTGGATATTCTTTGAAAGTGACCTTTGGTAAGTCACTTTGTTTTGCTGGTCTTCAATCCTCATTGCTAAAAATCAAGAAATTCTATTAGATGAACTCTGAGGTCCCTTCAAAGCTCTGATCTCTGATATGGTGAAAGAACAAAGAAGGAATATCAGTTCATAGCTATGTGGAGGATAGTTTGGAGGAGAGGAAGGCTGGATGTAGAGATACTAATTAAAAGCTTTTTGCAGTAGTCTAGATAAGAAGTGATAAGAGCCTGGACTAGGGTGATTGTGGTGACAAGGGAATGGATAGAATTTATGTTGAAGGTGAGAATTGATGAGATTTGGCAACTTATCAGATATAGGGCCTGAGGAACAGGGATGAGTTGAGGATGAATCTTAGATTGCAAACCTGCATGACTAGAAGAATGAAGTTTCCCTTGACAGAGATAGTGAAGTTAATATCAGAGGTGACGAAGTCATAACAAAAAGAGTAGGGCCAGAGCCAGATTAGAATGAAATTGGGAAATGTTTAACAAAATAAAAATAGAACACAATATTTAAAAAAGAAAGGAGTGGATGAGTTTCATAGAGGCTCAGTGACTGAGAGAGGAAGGAAGAGTTAGAAGAGAGTGAGGAAGGCATCTCCTTGCATTGCCTAGGATAAATGAAGAGAATATGTGCATGAGAATTTTTAAAAACCCAATGCAGGAGTCAAAATGAACATTCTGATAAATTTTGATACTGAGAGAGAATGTGAAATTCAAGGGAATTGTGATAAGTATATTAAAATTCAATTCAGAGTCATCTACTGTATTTAAGGTAATGTTGATGGAGAGTTGCTCCTGGAGCCAAGGAGATCTGACTGAAATGTACTGGGTGTGTAACCCTAGATAAGTCACTAGACCTCAAAGTGCTCTAGGCAGCTCTTTGAGATTATAAATTGAAGAAAAGGCATCAACTTGTATTGGAAGAAGGAGTTTCTCCCTGAGAACCTTCTATATCAGTGAAATCACAATTCCTGTTCCAATCCCTATCCCTGTCTTCAAGGCACTGTATTAGGTATTAAAAATGTAAAGAATGTCTTGACTCTTGTAAAATTTAAATTCTTACAGGGATTGCAACTAAGTATACACCTAATGTATGCAACTAAGTAAATACAAAGCATCTACAAAGCAATTGTACTACAGAGAGATCATTAACACATGAGAGAGATTGGAGAAATATTTTCACAGAAGAGACGGCACTTGAGCTATGCTTTAGAGAAAGCTAAGGTTTTTAAGAGGCAAAGATAAGGAAAGAGTGAAATATAGACATGGGGTACTTTGAGTGCAAAGCCACAGATATGAAAGATTGTATATTGTGTGTGGTGAGCAGCAAAGAGCAAGTTTGACTAGAATGGAAATTACCTTTATGGGAGTCATGAAAAATGAGATTGGAGGTAGGAGCTAGATTTTGGAGGTTTTTAAATTCCAGCATGAAGATTTTGTACCTTAGAGGCAATAGGGAGTCAGGAGATTGGGGAGAGGTAACATTGTCAGACTTATTCAACTGGGTAATGACGTGGATTGAAGAGGTGAGAGGCTGGAAGCAGGTAGACCAAGTAGAAGGCTATTGAAATAGTATAGAGGAGAGGTGATAGACAATGTAACCAAGATAGTGGCTGTGTGATTGGAGAGAAGTGGGTGGATATGAAAGATGTTATGGAAGTAGGACTGACAAGTCTTGGCAACTGGTAAGAAATCTTGGCACCTACACTGAAAGCATTACTCAGTTAAAGTGGGAGAGGCTGAGATCATTAAATATTCTCCACCTGTGAAAATTTTCTAAATCATATACAATGAGCCTATCCTCTCAAAAGCTGGCACTGGATACGCAATTAGGAAGTGAATTGTATCCCAACTCACACTTATTCAAAGGCATAAGTAGCTGGCTGATGTTGACATTTTCATGTCTGAAATACAAACACTTTGCCACTTTGATCGCTGTGTCGGGACCCACACAACAAACACACAAGTGATCTAGACTATACTATGCCAATTTTGAAGAATCTAATTTATGGGGAATTTCAATACAAGGTCTGGCCAAGATTTGTTACTTTGAAACAAGTTACTAGAAAACAGGAGTTTCAGAGCTTGAACATCAGAAGTCTCCTATTGCTTAGAAAATATGTAATTCAATGACTTATAATCACAAAGTTTGTCTTCAAGCTCTCATTCAGAAAAGAAACATTGGAAATGACCTCTAGATCAGTGGTTCTAATCATTGGAATTCAGACCATGGGGATTGCAGTAATTTCAAGGGATATATATGTACTTAAATATTTCCTGAACCAATAAGACAAAAATATAAAAACAACAAGGACAAGTATTTATATAGCACTTTAAGTTTTAGAAAAATGTTTATTTATACACAGAGAGAGAAAGAGAGAACGAGAGAGAGAGAAACAAAGAAACACACACATGTTCGTTTAAGCTTCACAAAAGTCCTGTGAGATGGGTGCTATATATGTAAAGCACAAATATAATGACTTCACTGACTTAGGTGCCCTCTTACCTAATTTAGATCATAACCCTTAAATGCCTTCTTTTTTGTAGAGGAGACATCATTTGTTTTTGTTTGTTTGTTTTGTTTTGGGTGATCCACTTAATAGTGTTTCATTTTTTTTTCAAACTACATGTAAATATAGTTTTTAACATCCACTTTTATGAGATTTTGTAGTCCAACTTTTTTCTCCCTTCTTCCCCTTCCTCCTCCCCAAGAGGGTAAGCAGTCTGATATAGGTTATACATATACAGTCATATTCAACATATTTTCACACTAGTCATGTTGTGAAAGAAGAGTCAGAACAAAAGGGAAAAAAACACAAGAAAGAAAAAAAACAACAAAAAAAGTGAAAAGACTATGCTTCGATCTGCATTCAGACTCCATAGTTCTTTCTTTGGATGTGGATAGCATTTTCTGTCCTGGATCTTTGGAATTGTCTTAGATCATTGCATTGCTCAGACTAGCTAAGTCTGTCATAGTTGGATATTGCACAATGCTGCTGTTACTGTGTACAATGTTTTCCTGGTTCTGCTCACTTCACTCAGCTTCAGTTCATATAAGTTTTCCAAGGTTTTTCTGAATTCCTCCTACTCATTTCTTATAGGACAATAATATTCTATTATATTTATATACCATAGCTTGTTCAGCCATTCCCCAATTGATGGGCATCTCCACAATTCCCAATTAATTGAAACCACAAAAAGAGGTGCTATAAATATTTTTGTTCATGTGGGTACTGTCCCATTTTTTATGATCTCTTTGGGATACAGATCTGGAAGTGGCATTTCTGGGTCAAAGGGTATGCAGTTTTTTTAAAAATATATTTTTTAAATTACTTGCTATTTGTTTACAGCATTCAGTTCCACAAGTTTTTGAGTTTCAAATTTTCTCCTCCCCCTTCTACTCCCCCAGCCATCGCAGCATGCAATCTGATATAGGTTCTACATATACCTTCACATTAAACATTAGTCAAGTTGTGAAGAACAATAATTACTAATGGAATGAATAATGAGAAAGAAGAAACCAAACAAAATAAAATGCAAAAGATAAAGAGTAAGCAGTTTGCTTCAATCTGCATTCAGACACCATAACTATTTCTCTGGATAACCTTTTCCCTCATGAGTCCTTTGGAGTTTTCTTATAATCTTGCATTACTAAGGGGAGCCCAGTGTATCAAAGTCAGTCATCACAGATATGATGTGTCTGTAATTATGTGCAACGTTCTGATTCTGCTCCCCTCACTCAGCCTCAGTTTATATACGTCTCTCCAAGTCATTATGAAGTTTGTCTGTTCCTCATTTCTTATAGCACAATAGTATTCCATTACGTTCATGTATCACAACTTGTTTAGTCATTCCCCAGTTGATGGGCAACCCTTTGATTTCCAAATCTTTGCCATCACAAAAAAGCTGCTATAAAATTTTTTTTCTACATATGGGTCCTTTTACCCCTTGTATGATCTCTTTGGGATACAGTCCTAGAAGTGGTCTTGCTGGGCCAAAGGTTATGCACAGTTTATAGCACTTTGTGCACACTTCTAAATTGCTTCCCAAGATGGCTGAATCAGTTCACAACTCCACTAGCAAAGTGTTAGTGTTTCAATTTTCCCACATTTTCTTCAGCATTTACCATTTCCTGTTTTGTCATGTTAGTCAATCTGATAGATGTGATATGGTACCTCAAAGTTGTTTTGAGTTTCATTTCTTTTTCTTTTATTATATAAATATGCATATCATATTTTATTTAATCCTCATGGCTTAGGGTCACACAGCTAGTAAGTATCTGAGGCTGGATTTGAATGCAGGTCCTCCACACTCTAAGATCAGCACTCTATCCACTGGGCCTTCTAACTGCCTTCAGATAAGAAAATAAGCCAATTTTATACAAAGAATTTTACAAGAAGAAAATAAACATTCCATTAATGAGGTGCTATTTTAAAAAGCACCAAATGAATACCTAAAGAACAAGGTAATACCTATGTGAAAGACTTCATTAAAGCATTATCAATATTTAATATTAAAGAGTAGTGATGCAAAATATTAAAATATAAATATTTTTATTCAAACATAAAGTTATATAGGTCTCTCATCAATATTCCATTTTTTATTATTTAGGGTTTTTAGCAAAAATGGAGCAGTAGTTTTTAATTAGGAAAATAATCAGTATTTGCAACCTCACTTTAAATTAATCAGCTTCCTAACTAAGCTAGCCTTCTTTCTATCTCTCATACATTACACTCCATCTCCCATCTCAGTTCCTCTGCACTCCCTTTTTTCCTTCTTTTACCTCTTCCTTTCCATTCTTTTCCCTTCCCTGTCTCCTTCTCTTCACTCTCTTTTCTTTCTCCTCTCTCTTATCCTTCCTTCCCTTTTCCTCTCCTCCCTTCCCTTCCTTTAATTTTCTTTCTTTTTTCTTTTTTTAACTTTAGTTTATTTTTTTATCTTTTGGTTTACATCATTGATTTCCACAAGATTTTGAGTTACAAATTTTCTCCCCATCTTTCCCCCACTCAGCACTACAAAATAGAGATCCCACTGCAAACCCCATCCACCAAACTGCTCTCTTCTATGTCCTCCCCTATTACCCCTCTGACTTTCTGGTAGGGTAAGATGGATCTTCCTATCCCAGTGCCTGTAAATCTTATTTCCGAGTTGCATATAAATAATAATAATAATAACTATTATTATTATTGTTATTATTATATATGTGTATATATATATACGTATATATATATATTTATAATTTGATTTTAGAACTTTAAATTCTGGATTCTTTTCATTCCTCCTTTGTCATCCACCCCCACTGGAAAGTCAGGTAATTCAATACAGGCCATACATGTGTAGCCATTCAGAACAGCTCCACAATGAACATATTTTGTAACACTGACTATATTTCCCTCCTTCCTATCCTACCCCCCCCACCTTGTTCTATTCTCTACCTTGTCCCTGTCCCTTTACTGAAGTGTGTGCTTCTAACATCACTCTCCCCCCACTCTGCCCTCCCCTTCATATTCCCCCCTCTTATTCCCTTCCCCCCTACTCTCCTGCGGGGCAAGATACCCACTTTAAAGTGTATGTCATTCCTTCCCTAAGCCAAATTCAATGAGAGTAAGGGTGACCCATTCTCTTTTGCCTTCCTGTTCTTCCCCTACATTGTAACAGTTATCCCTTGCCTCTTCTGTATGAGATGATTAAACCCATTCTGTCTCTCCCTGTTTCTTCTCATTCTATTCCTCTCCCATCTCTTAATTACACCTTTTAAAATATCATCCCTAGCTATTCAATTGATCCTATGCCCTTTGTCTACACACACATAAATACCAGCACTCACATATGTGTTCATATGCATATATACCCTCCTTTATATATATGTATATATACATTTATATTCCTTTCACCTATCCTCATACTGAGAAAAGTTTCAGAAGTTACAATTCTCATTTTTCCATGTTGGCATGTAAATAGTTCAACTTTGATAAGTTCCTTATGATTTCTTTTCCATGTTTACCTTCTCTTGCTTCTTTTGTTTAATGTCAAATTTTCTGTTCATTGCTGGTTTTTTCCTCAAGAATACTTGGGAGTCCTCCATTCATTGAATGACCATATTTTCCTTTGTAATATTATACTCAGTTTTGCTGGGTAGGTGATTCTTGTTTTTAGTCCTAGTTCCCTTGATCTCCAGAATATCATATTCCAGGCCCTTCAATCCCTTAATGTAGAAGCTGCTAGATCCTGGGTTATCCTGTGTGTTTGCACAGTATTCAAATTGTTTCTTCTTGGCAGCTTGTAATATTTGCTCCTTGATCTGGGAACTCCAGAACCTGGCTATAACATTCCTAGGAGTTTTCTTCTTGGGATCTTTTTCAAGAGATAATTGGTAAATTCTTTAAAGTTCTATTTTGCCCTCTGCTTCTAAAATATCTCAGAAATTTTCCTTGAGAATTTCTTGAAGGATGATTTCTAAGTTCTTTTTTTGGTCATGGCTTTCAGGTAGTCCAATAATTTTTAAATTGTCTCTCCTGGATCTGTTTTCCAGGTCAATGGTTTTTTCAATGAGATATTTAACATTGCATTCTATTTTTTCATTTGTTTGGATCTGTTTAATAGTATCCTGATTTCTCATAAAGTCATTTGCTTCCATTTGCTCCACTATAATTCTGAAGGAATTATTCTCTTCAACAAGCTTTTGAGATTCTTTTTCCATCTGGCAAATTTGACTTTTTAAGGCATTCTTCACCTCATTGGCTTTTCAGGCCTCCTTTGCCATTTGAGTTAGTCTATTTTTTAAGGTGTTATATTCTTCAGTCAGTTTGTTGACTCTCTTATGATTTTCTTGTGTCATTCTCATTTTGTTCGCCAATTTTTCCTCCTCTTCTCTTATTTGGTTTTTAAAATGCTTTTTAAGCTCCCGTATGGCCTTTATCCACTTTGTATTTTTCTTGGAAGCTTTTGGTGTGTGAGTTCTGCCTGTGTTGTCTTCCTCCCATTCATGCTTTGGTCCTTTTTGTCCCCAAAAAAGGAATCTAAGGTTTGATTGTTGAGCTTGCTTTGCTTCTTTTGCCTGCTCATGTTGCCAGTCAGTTACTTCACTCTTGGGCTCAGTAGTAAAACTCAGAGGGGAGTTTTCAGAGTGGAGAGCTCTGTCCCAAATTGCTGGGGTTTTCACAACTGCCAGAGCTATTAGGAGGTTGCCATTTTTTGCAGCCTCCACCACTTTACTTCATGGAAAATGCACCTCAGGACCACCACCCAAGACCTCAATCTGATCCGGGTAGCTCAAGGAAAGAACACTTAGCCTCTGAATGGTTGCTTGGCCCCCCTGCAATCTGCAGGCTGGGAGCTTCTGAAGCAGCCATGTGGAGGTGGCTACAGGGTACCACTTTAGACTGCTTCTAGCTCTGGAGGCAGTTTGGCCAGACCATGTCCCCCAAATTTAGCTGAGTTCCACTGACCTTTTCCCTTTGTCCTTGGCTCTTGTGGGCTGGTGATTCTGGAAATCACCACAGCTGCTGATGATCCACTCTCCTGAATGCTACAGCTGCAGTTTCTCCTGCACACCCTGGGTCTGAAACCAAATGGGGCTGGGCTCTGCTTCCAGTGTGCTGCCTTGACTGCTTGCCATGCTGTCTTCAGCAGGAACTTTGTTATTCTGCCATTTTTGTGGAGTCTGGAGCTCTAAAATTTGTTTAGAGTCATATTTAATAGGTATTTGAGGTTGTATTGGGGAGAGCTCACAGAGTTCTCCTGTTTCTATGCTGCCATCTTGACACTGCCCCCCAATTTTCATTTCTTTAATCAATAGTGATCTAGAGCATTTTTTTCCATATGACTACAGATAGTTTTAATTTCTTCCTCTGAAAACTGCCTGTTTATATCCTTTGACCATTTATCAATTGGGGAATGATTTATATGCTTATAAATTTGACTCAATTCTCTATATGTTTGAGAAATGAAGCCTTTATCAGAGACACTGGTTGTAAAAATTGTTTCCCAGTTTTGTTTCTCTTCTAATCTTGGCTTTGTTTGTGCAACAACTTTTCAACTTAATGTAATCAAAATTATCCATTTTGCATTTCATAATTGTCTCTATCTCTTGTTTGGTCATAAATTCTTCTCTTCTGCATAAATCTGATTGGCAAACTTTTCTGTTTCCTAGTTTGCTTATAGTGTCAGCCTTTATATTTAAATTGTACACCCATTTTGACTTTATCTTGGTACACAGTGTTGGTTTATGCCTAGCTTCTGATATACTATTTTCCAGCTTTCCTCTTCTCTTAATCTAGGCAATTAACATTTTTGTAAATATTTATTCATTTCATGAAGATTGTCAAATTTATTGACATACTGTTGGACAAAATAGCTCCTAATTATTGTTTTAATTTTCTCTTCATTGGTGATGAATTCACCCTTTTTAATTTTTGATACTGGTGATTTGGTTTTCTTCTTTCTTTTTTTTAAAATAAAATTGAAAAAAGGTTTATCTATTTTATTTTTTTTCTCATAAAACCATCTCTTTGTTTTATTTATTAGTGTAATAGTTTTCTTAATTTCAATTTCATTAATCTCTCCTTTGGTTTTCAGAATTTCTAATTTGGTATTTAATTGGAGATTTTTCATTTGTTCTTTTTCTAGCTTTTTTAGTTGCATGCCCAATTCACTGATCTCCTCTTTCTCTATTTGACTGATGAAATTTAGCTATGCTATTCCTTGAAGTTTTTGTTTTGGAGATCTCTTTCAAGGAAGTGATTGGTGGATGCTTTCAGTGCCCCTTTTATCCTCTAGTTCTAGGATATGAGGATGGTTTTAACTTGATAATTTCTTGAATGATGCTGTCCAGGTTCTTTTTTTATCATGATTTTCAGTTAGTCTAATATTTCTTAAATTGTCTCTCATGGATCTATTTTCTAGGTTAGTTTTTTTTTCCAATGAGGTATTTTACACTCTTTTTCTATTTTTTTCATTATTTTAAATTTGTTTGACTAATTCTTGATGTCTTGTAGAGTCATTAGCTTCCACTTGCCCAATTCTAATTTTTAAGGAATTATTTTCTTCAGTTAGCTTTTATGCTTCCTTGTCCATGTAGCCAATTCTGCTTTATAAGGACTTGCTTTTTTCCAGTAGATTTTTTCCCCTATTTGCCCAATTGCATTTTTTAAGGAATTATTTTCTTCAGGCAATTTTTGTCCTCCCTTTTCCAAGTTTTTGACTCTCTCTTGCATACCTCTCATTTCTTTTCCCAATTTTTCTTCTACCTCTCCTTTTAGATTTTTATAATCCTTTTTGAGCTCTTCCAAGGAGGCTTTTTGGGATTGAGACCAATTTCTATTCCCCTCTGAGGTTTCATAGGTAGGCATTTTGACAGTGTCTTCTTCTGAGTTTGTGTTTTAATTTTCCCTGTCACCACTTTTTATGGTCAAGGCTCTTTTTAGTTTTTTGCTTATTTTTTTGTCCATTTCATGGCTTTTAAAATTGGGCAAATTGCTTAACTTTTCTCAGATTCTTTTTCCTCAGTGGAAAACTCAGACTCAGTTTCCTCTTCATTTAAACAGAGATAATAATGGCACCTACCTCATAGGATGATTCTGAAGTTTGAATGAGATAATATAAGTAAAATACTTTTAAAAAACCCTGAAAGCACTATATGTGTTAATAATGAATAAATAAATAAATGAAATTATTATTATTATTATTGCTGTTGTTATTATATTAACATTTATCAAAGGCAGGATATGAACCCAGGTCTTCCTAACTCTAAGACCATCCTCCTACCCACTTTCCTTTATACCTCTTCACATAAGAAATAGAAGGAGACAATGTAAGGACTTTCTAAATGTTTTCATGTAAATGAATCAATGAAATATTTGTATTTCATTTTTTCACTTAAAAGCATTTATTAAGGGCTGCCCAACATGTTTCTAAGCAGTAGAAATACTGATACAAAAGTGAGACAGTATATTTAGCATACATTCTAATAGGGGAAGGCAGCATATACAAGATGGTGATGGCTAGGGATGGTTCTTTAGGTGTGGGCAATAAAAGGGATATTAAACCTTGTAAAACATTTCTAGAAGCAATAGTAGCATTTATTTGATTACTGTTTCCAGGGTAAGAGGTGGAAAAGAAAAAAAATGGTTGGGGTTGAAGAGTAGCAAGGGCATTTGCCAAGGCAGATTACAAAAAGAGACGGGGAGAATGTCTGGATGGGATATGAGGCTTGGTTTCATTTGAGACTGGCTATTTATAGTGGACTCTGTGAGTTTGCCACTCATTCATCATTTAGGACAGCTCAGCCTCAGGGTGGGAGTTACAAAGATGAGTCGATTATATACCCCCAGAGTATGGTATTTGGATATCCAGTAGTCCTGAGAATTCAGTAGCAGGAAAGATAACAAGAAGTTGGTCGGGGAAGATGATTGTATGACAAGTGAAATTCAGTTACTTAGCTCCATATTATGCCACTTTTATATTATCTTTCTATGAAATACTTTATGTAAACATATGCATTACTGTGCAATGTAGAAGAAAGTTGATCTTGAATGGGAAGGTGAGTGATCAAGGCAATTTCTGACTATAAGAGCTGAAGTGAATTAGAAAATTGGACAGGAAAACATGAATAACAAATGAGGGAAAAAGGAAGAAGGGTATGGAAAAGTTTTTGGGTATCAAAGGAAGTAAAAATAAAATCAAGTAATTGAGGGTAGAGCCAAGATGATAAAATATCAACAAGTTGGGGGGAGGGGGTGTATCAGCAAGCACCCCAACACACCCAGGGTGGCTGCTAGCACAGGTTCTTAGATCTGCTTTTCTAAAGGAAAGCAACTCAAAATGGGTTAACAATCTTACTTTAATCGATCAAATATCATTTACCTAGTTCAGGGGGAAAA
>CM053584.1:233441772-233472681 GCA_028627135.1 Pseudochirops cupreus
AACTGATGAAACTTTTCTCAGTATGAGGATAGGTGAAGGGAATACAAAGGTATATACACTTATACATACCCATATATCTATATAAGAGGGTTTATATATGCATACAAGCACATATCTGAGTATGTGTATATATGAATACATAGAGGGCATAAGATCAATTGAATAGTAAGGGATAATATTCTAAAAGGTGAAATCCTGAGGTGAGAGAGGATTAGATTGAGAGGAGACAGGGAGAGACAAAAGGGGGTTGAGCATCTCATGGAAGAGGCAAAGGATAATTGTTACAATAGAGGGGGAGAACAGGAGGGCAAAAGGGAAAGAGTCAACCTTACTCTCACTGAACTTGGCTTAGGGAAGGAATGACATAAACTCTAAACTGGGTATCTTGCCACACAGAAGAATAGGGGGAATGGGGATGAGAGGTGGGATGATGGAGGGGAGGGCAGAGGGAGGGGGAGGGTTGATGAAAGTGCACATTTCTGTAGAGGGATAGGGACAAGGTAGAGAGTGGAACGGGGCGGGGGGTTGAGATAGGAAGGAAGGACATTTAATCAGTCTCTCACAATATGCCCACTGTGGAGAGGTTCTGTGTAACTTCACATGTTCAGTCTGTATTTGATTGCTTGTCCTTCCAGTGGGGGTGGCTGATGAGGGAAGAAGAGAAAGAATCTAGAATTTAAAGTTCTATAATCAAATGTTAAATGTTAAAATATATATATATACATAATTATTATTATTTTTATTATTATTATTATTAACTACATCCAACTGGAACTTAAGATACACAGCAGTGTGGTAGGGAGATCCATCCTGCCCTACCAGAAAGTCAGAGGGGTGATGGGGGAGAATAAAGGAGAGAATAGATTGGGGGAGGGGTTATACAATGGGATGGCTGTTTTGGGGTGGTGGGTAGGGGAAAGTTGGGGAGAAAATTTGTAACTCAAAATCTCATGGAAATGAATGATGTAAACTAAAATAAATAAAAGTCAAAAAAAAAAGACTGCTTCAAAGATGAGGAAAACATTGATCTGAGGTTTTATAACTTAACCTGAAAGGAGAATAATTCAAGGAAGGATAAAAGAAAATCTTAGTAATGACAGAATATTAGCTTAACAAAGATGAAGCATTCTGGTGGTTAAAAAGTTCTATGTGTGATGTGGAAACAATAGAGAGAATCTGGGGTAGTTGGGTGGTATTGAGGAAAGGACTTTAATCATGTGTGCTTTTAAAAATCTAAAATGATGTGTGTTTTCCCCTCATAATGTTGTTAAATTCTAGAATTCCAGTAAAAACTGTTAGAACAGAAAATACAAATGATTAACTGTGTGAGCAAATGCATCTTCAGGTAGCAGTCAGCCAAATGTCAGCTCAACCCTCTTCTTTGGGATGAGAGCCAGTGCATATGGTCATCTATTAAGGGGGGGGTCTCAAAACTGTGGGGATCTTTGTGTCCATATGTGCTGCAGTACCTAGGAACAACTGGGACTTGGTTAATGACGTGACGAGACCCTAAATTTGTGTTTCCCTTCCTTTTAATGAGTCTAATCCAAATCTGACTGCTATTTTTACCACATGGCTTAAACTTTACAATTTGTTACCTTTTAAACGTGGTGGCAAAAATAAATCTCACCCACCTGAGACAAATATGAAGTGATCTATGCTACTTATGATACCTGCTCTCTAATCATTTGAATGAAATTTTGAAGATAATAAAAACACCAAAAATAAACTTACAGGAATATTCAGAGAGGAGGAATGACAAAAATGATTCTGTAACTATATTAATGATGAATGAATGAATGAGCATTTATTAAATGCCTACTATATATCAGGCATTGTACTAGGAATCAAAATACAAATAATAAAATGGGACAATTCCTTCCCTCAAGAAATTAACATTTTATTGGGGGATTCAATGAGTCCAGAAAAGAAGGGACCAAGGAAGGATGCTTTGGTCTGGCAGATCTCAGAGACTGTGAGTAAAGTTACAGGCTGATTGTCATACTCAAGAATATCATTTGGTTTGATTAAAATTGGTGAAAAGGGAAAAAGGGACATACTTAGGGGTAAGCAATATGCTTTTCTAGGTAGACCCTGATTTCAAATGGGATCATATATGAAGCATGGTCTGGGTTTTAAACACTTACTCAACCATGAATTTTGATAACTTAGCCCTATGATGGAGTGCTAAAGGTGAACAAATTAACTCCTCTAGGGCTAGTGAAGGGTGGCTAGTTTCCTGGAAGTTCCCATTTACGGGGTCACTTTACCTGGTGGGGAGAAATGGGAATGGGAATAGCGGCAAGAAACTTGTGCTGGGAAGGCTCTGGTCTCCTGGTAGATATACCACTATCTAATGGCATAGCTAGGGAACAACTTTGGTGAGAGGAAGGACTGACATTTCATGTGTGGTATTAAGGTAGAAGAAAACAGAGGAGTGACAATTGAGATTATAGCAGAAATGTGGAAAGAAGAATAAAGAACAGAGGCAACAGGAAACAAATGGAGGCCTGAGAAGTTAATAGTTGAGTTTCAGAAATGCAGGCATTTATTTAGTGAATTATCAACTCATTCTTTCTCAGCTCCCCCAGCAAAAATCAATCAATCAAACAAACAAACAAAACAAAACAAACCCTCCACCACTGTGAATTAGTAAGACATGTTTGGCTCTTTGATCTTCACAATGTTGTGCTATTCCCAGTCTGACTGTTAAATGAACCAGGTCCTCTCTGTTTTCTAGTGCCCTCTCTGGCTTCTGCCTTTATTATGTAAGTCTTTCAGAATGATGCTGGATGTGTGAAGTGGGAGGAAAGCAGCAGGGCATTTTGTGAAAGAGAAATAGTTTTAAGTTAGATTGCCTGCTTGTGTCATGAATCACTAAGAGCTGATGTGTGACCTTTTGTTTCATACTGTTTGGGTTAGACCCAATCTATTGCAGTCAATAATAAAGACGCTATCATTTTTTTTGTTTGCATAATGACTGGACTAGATGGCCTTTGAAGTACCTTCTAACACTGTATTTCTAGGATACTTATTCTGTGACCTAAAAAGAATCAATCAAAGACACCCAGAAGATGTTTCCCTCGCTAAGCCTGCTACAAAACATATTAAAAGAAGGAGGCATTAAAAAAAAATACTTGTAGTTCAGTGCATCAAGGATATTCTTTTTCATCATTATGTATCCTCCTTCAACCTACACAGATTCAGAAGATACCACAAAGATAGAGGGTAGGGGGTTGGCCTTGGAATGAGGAAGTCCCGGGTTCAAGTCATATATTAGCCACATCATAGTTATATAATCATAACAACCTCACTTCACCTCCCAGTCCCCCCCTACCCCACTACTCTCAGATTATAAATCATGGAAGAATATGCATTCTGCATCAGTAGAAGTAAAGGTTATTTCTCACAACAAAAAAAGCTGTAGATCTAGAGCTCTTCCATCCCCCTCCTCCTATTTCTTCATTGTTCCTCCTAATCCCTTCCACATACAGATAATATCTGTTCTATGCCTTGATGAATAGCTTTTGTGAATTGCCATGGTCAAAATGTATCACTTGGTAGCCATTATTCTGATGTTGAGCCTCTCTGGGCTCTCAGGGCTGTTCTTTGGACAACAGATTGCTATTATAAACCTAAAATGAATCCCTTCCAACTTGGTAGGATCTGTCTCCATTGGCATATCTGTTGAGAATGTATCACCTGATACAAAAAAAAATGTTACTGAAGCCCATTTATTTTCTTGGCTGCTGCCTGCAGTTGGAAGAAACCATAGCTCTTAAATACGAATAAAGATCTTTTGCATGTGTTAATCCAGTTATCAAGCATTTATAAAGATCCTACTATGTGGCAGATATTGTGCTAAGTCTCGGGGATACAATGCAAGTGAAAAATAAAAACAATTCCTGCTCTCATGGAACTGATAGTCTAATAAGAGAAGGGAAGTCCAATTTGTTAAAAAAAAATCCTATATTTACACAAAATGTATTTGACAAAGTGGATATAATCAACAGAGCAGATAGAAATCTGTTATTCTGCTTATGTGTCTCTGTACAGTTGCTTTGAGCTTTAGTTTTCTTATATGTAAAAGGAGGAGAGAGGACTAGATGGTCTCTGAGTTCCCTTCCAATTCTAGATCTGATAATCTTCCTACCTGTGTATCTATTAGGACACAGTTTGATAATCATTATGCCATACAAGGGCTAAAGGAAGCATTAACTCTGATCCTCCAAGTGAGAATCCTTACATCAAAGATTTAATTTAACTGGTAAGAAACCAATTAAGTGTCCAATTAAGCTTTAAGTAAATGATCCTATCTATGTAATTTCTTTGACATGGGGCAGAAACCAGAAAGGCTGGAGGCTTTCATTGAATTTATATTATACATTACAGACACACACACACACACACACACACACACACACACACACACACACACACATCTGAATTCTGGAATGCCTTGGGTTGTGATCTGAGAAACTGGAAAATGTGTCTGTGACATGATATATTTAAATCATTGATGTGTTCTTAGCTCATTAAGTGGCAAGCAGATAGGAAATCATTTGGGGAATATTAAATTTTATGTTCAACATTGACTTCGTTATTCTGAATGTTGTTTTTAGTAGAGAGCATGTAAAAGAGAGAAAACATATTTTGCTTCATGGGAAAATTTTGAACAGGCTGCTTTTGCTTAAGGTCTGACTTTTTAAAAGTCAAAAAGAGGGGATGGGAAGAGATGATTTTTTTTTCTTTTTGATTATTCTAAATTCATCTACTTAATCAGAGGATTGAAATAAGCGCCAGGATTTGGTAAATAGAGACAGAAGGATAGGAGCTTGTTAATACAAATAAATCTCAATCTTTTGAAATACACAGGGAGATATACCAAGGGAGGCAGTGTTGATGGCTCTCAAAACAGTATAATATAGATGTGGGATACCCTTTTATCTAGGACCCTATTTTCTAAAAAGTAGAGTTAACTGGTTTTGCAATGAAGGCTAGTGTCTGAACCCTGGCTGATTCTAGTCACCTTACTATGTCATTCCAAAAAACCTCCTGAAGTAGAACCCAGAAAATATGGGACTCCTGTTTTTTGTTCTTTTGTTTTCTTGTTTCTTAAAAAGAGAAACTGCTTCCTGTTTAGAGTAATATTCTGTGATTGCCTTATGGATTTCTATATGGTTTAATATTTAGTGATTACCTTATGACTTTAGACTAGCCACTAATGTCTCTGGTGAAAGAGAAGCTAAAAAGTAAAATGAGGAGTTAGGTTAGTTGATATCTAAGTCCTCTTATAGCTTAATGATCCTAAATAACTTACTCAAAATAGGCAATGCAAGATGTTAGCCAATAATGGAGGACAGCCTTTTAACTTCTATGGGCTGTAGACCCTGAATGTTATATTGTTTCTTGAAATTAACAAAAACTTTGTCTTCTCCCATTACAATTCAATCTCCTTCAGGTGGGGTCATTTTAAAAAAATTTTTTTAGCCAAAAACTTAGATGAATGGATGGGCTAGTAGTAAATGTCTAATAAATACTTGTTGATTAAAACTTCTCATTGTTTTGGGCACATTGTTATAGTGGGAGTAGTAAGAAATGAAGAAAGGCAGCATGAAGGTTCCAAGTCACAAGAACAGATAAATCAATAAAGATTTTAAGCACCTGCTAAATACCAGGCATTGTGCTTTTGCAACACCTTCGTACAATAACTAACTCCTTAGATGTTTGTCCAGCAGTTTTCTTCCTTTCCAGGACTTTCTCCATCATGTCAGAGTAGCTTCCTCACCCTGGAAGTTTACTCTGCCCTACAGGACCCATTTCTTTGATTTATCAGTTACTTTCAGAAACTCCATTTTAAAGAAAATGCCCAGAAAAGCTATAGGTCCATTCCTTTCTGGTTTCTAATCAGTCAATCAATACATATTTATTAAGCACTGTGTCAGGCACTGTGCTAAGTACTGTGGATACAAAATAGAGGCAAAAAATTATCCTCGCCCTCAAAGTACTTAAAATCTAATGGATAAGGCAACAAACAAATAAATCTGTGCAAACAAGCTATATATAAGATAAATAGGAAATAACAGAGGAGAGGCACTATTATTAAGAGATTGGGATAGATTTCCTTTAGTAGATGGGATTTTAATTTGGACTAAAAGAAGTCATAGAAGATAGTCAGTGGAGATGAGGAGGGAAAACACTCCAGACATGGGGAAAGCTAGAGAAAATGCTCAATCAAGAGATTCATTGTCTTGCTTGTGGAACAACAGGGAGGCCAGTGTCACTGGATAGGAAAATAATGGTGAGGGACTATGATCTAAGAAGATTGGAAAGTAGAAAAGGGTTAGGTTATAAAGAGCTTTGAAGACCAGAGAATTTTGTATTTCCTCTGGGAGGTGATAAGGGCCACTTGGAGTTCATTGAGTAGAGGTGGTGACATGGTTGAACTTATACTTTAGGAAAAGTCACTTTAGTGGCTGAATGGAGGATGGATTGGAGAGGGGAGAGACTTGAAGCAGGTGGGCGTACCAGCAGGTAGACCTACAGTGTGAGATGATAAGTTCTTGTAACAGAGTACATGGTAGCATGAAAGGAGAGGATTTGTGAGAGATGCAGTGTAGGTAAAATTGACAGCCCTCTACAAAAGATGGAATATGGAAAGGTGTGAGAGATAGTGAAGAGTAAAAAATGACACCTAGGTAGTGAGCCTGAGGAACTGGGAGGATAGAGTTATGCTCCATAGTAATAGGTCATATAGGGAAGGAAAGAGTGGTAAAAGGTTTAGGGGGAAAGATAATGAGTTTGTCTTTAGATGTGTTGAATTTGAGACACCTACTGGACATACAGTTCAAAATGTATGTGTCAGTTGAAGATGTGAAATTAAAGTTCATCTGAGAGTTAGAGTAGCATAGGTAGATCTGAGAATAATCAGTAAAGAGATGCTAATTGTATCTATAGAAGCTGATGATATCACCAAATGAGCAGTATAGTATAGAGTAAGAGTAAAGAGAGAGAAGAGAAGAAGGCTCAGGACAGAACCCTGAGGGACACCTATGGTTAGAGAGTGTGATCTAGATTAGGATCTAGCAAAGGCAACTGAGAGCAATCACTCAGGAGAAGAACCAGGAAAGAGTGTTAAGAAAACCTAGAGAGAAGTGAATATCAAGGAAAAGAGGATGAGTGAAAGTGTCAAAGGTTGCAGAGAATGAAGAGTAAAAAAGGCTATTGGATTTGACAATTTAGAGATCATTAGAAACTTTGGAGAGATCAGTGGAATTATGAGGTAAAAACTAGATTGTAAAACCTAATTAAAGGGTGCAAAGGAATTGCAATAAAAAAGAGGAAAGAAGGAGGCGGAAAAGGGTAAATTGCATCACATGAAGAGGCACAAAAACATATTATAGTAGAGGGAAAGAAGGGAGAAGAGCACTGTTTAAGATTTACTCTTATCAGATTTCATTCATGGAGGGAATAACATACTTTGTTAATTATAGAATTCTAATATGCCTTACATGCATTAAGAGGGGTAAGGGGAAAGAAAAGTGGGGGGGGGCAGGGTTAGCAGGAAGGGAAGAAGTAGTAAAGGAAAAGGGTAGGTAAAGGAAGGGAGAGTGATAGGAAGGGAATATTGAAGGAGGACGTGGTCAAAAGCAAAACTCTTTTGAGGAGGAGAAGGGAAAAGGGAGAAAGAAAATCATAAACAGGGGAGGAAATAGGATAGAGAAAAAGACAAAGATAGTAACCATAGCTGTGAATGTGAATGGGATGAACTTTCCCATAAAACAGAGGCAGATAGCAGAATGGAGTAAAAACCGTACTTTTACAATATGCTATTTACAAGACACACATTTTAAAGAAGGGGATACACATAGCGCAAAGGTGAAAGGCTGGAGTAGAATATATTATACTTCAGTTAAAGTAAAAAAAAAAGCAGAGGTAGCAATCCTAATCTCAGACAAAGCAAAAGCAAAAATAGATCTAATTAAAAGAGATAAGGAAGGAAACTGTATCCTGCTAAAAGATACTATTGACAATGAACTAATATCATTACTAAACATGTATGTACCAAGTGGTATAGCAGCCAAATTCTTAGAGAAGAAGTTAAAGGAGTTAGAGGAAGAAATAGATAGCAAAACTATTCTAGTGGGGGACCCCAACCTCTCCCTCTCTGAAGTTGGTAAATCTAACCTCAAAATAAACAAGAAACAAGTTGTGGGGGTGAATAGAATTTTAGAGAAGGTAGATATGATAGACCTTTAGAGAAAATTGAACGAGGATAAAAAGGAATATAACATCTCAGTGGCACATAGCATATATCCAAAAATTGACCATGTACTAGGGCATAAAAACTTCACAATCCAATAAAGAAAGGCAGTAATATTAAATGCATCTTTTCCAGATCATGATGCAATAAAAATCATATGTAATAAAGGGCCACAGAAAGACAGACTAAACTTAATTGGAAATTAAATAATCTGATCCTAAAGAATGAGTAGGTAAAATAACAAATCATAGAAACAATCAGTTACTTCATCCAAGAGAATGAAAATAATGAGACAACATATCAAGACTTATGGGATGCTCTGGAAGTGGTTCTTAGGGGAAGTTTTATATCTCTGAATGCGTACATGAATAAAATAGAGAAAAAGAAGATCAATGAATTGAGCATACAGCTGAAAAAGCTAGAAAAAGAACAAATTGAAAATCCCCAATTAAATACTAAATTAGAAATACCAAAAACCAAAGGAGAGATAAATAAAATTGAAATTAAGAAAACTATTCAAATAAAGCTAAGAGCTGGTTTTACAGGAAAAAAAAGCAATAAAACTGATACACCATTTAGTCAATTTGATTAAAAGAAAGAAGAAAAACAAATTACCAGCATAAAAATAAAAAGAGTAAACTTACCTTCAATGAAGAGGAAATTAAAACAATAATTAGGAATCATTTTGTCCAATTGTGTGCCCATAAATTTGATAAACATTGAAATGGATGAATATTTACAAAAATACAAATTGCTCAGATTAACCAAAGAAGAAGTAAAATACTTAAATAACCCCATCTCAGAAAAAGATATTGAACAAGCCACTAATGATTTCCTAGGAAAAAACTCCAGGATCAGATGGATTTATCAGTGAATTCTATAAAACTTTTAAAGAACTATTAATCCCAATACTTCATAGACTATTTGGAAAAATTGGAGGAGTCCTACCAAATTCTTTTTATGATATAAATATGGTACTGATACCTAAATCAGGGAGAGCCAAAATGGAGAAAGAAAGCTATAGAGCAATTTCCCTAATGAATATAGATGCAAAATTTTTAAATAAAATATTAGCAAAAAGATTACCACAACTTATTACAAGAATAATACACTTTGATCAGGTGGGATTTATTCAAGAAATGCGAGGCTGGTTTAATAAAAGGAAAACTATCAGTATAATTGATTATATCAACAACAAAACTAGTAGAAATCATATGATTATCTCAATAGATGCCGAAAAAGCTTTTGACAAAATACAACACTCATTCTTATTAAGAACACTAGGGACCTTAGGACTAAATGGAATCTTCCTTAAAATAATAAGTAGCATCTACCTAAAACCATCAGGAAGTATTAGATATAATAGGGATAAGCTAGATATATTTCTAAAAAGATTGTGGGTGAAACAAGGATGTCTACTATCATCCTTGTTATTAAATTTGGTACTAGAAATGTTAGCTGTAGCAATAAGAGAAGAAAAAGAAATTGAAGGAATTAGAATAGGTGAGGAAGAGGCTAAGCTCTCACTCTTTGCGGATGATATGATGATATACTTAGAAAATCCTAGAGAATCAAGTAAAACTACTTGAGATAAATAAATTTAGCAAAGTTACAAGATATAAAATAAACCCATATAAATCCTCATCATTCCTCTTTATTTCTAACAAGCCCCAAGAACAAGAAATAGAAAGAGAAATTCTATTTAAAATTACTGTAGACATTATAAAATATCTGGGAGTCTACCTGCCACAACAAACCCGAGGCCTATATGAACACAATTACAAAACATTTTTCAAAGAAATCAAGTCAGATTTAAATAATTGGTAAAATATCAGTTGCTCATGGTTAGGCTGAGCTAATATAATAAAAATGAAAATTTTACCTAAATTAATTTACCTATTTATTGCCATACCAATCAAACTACCAAAATTATTTTATAGAGCTAGAAAAAAATAGTAACAAAATTTATCTGGAAGAATAAAAGATCTAGAATATCAAGGGAACTAATGCAAAGAAATGCCAGGGAAGGTGACCTAGCCACATCAGATTTTAAACTGTATTAAAAAGTAGCAGTCATCAGAACCATTTGTTACAGGTTGAGGAATAGAGTGGTAAATCAGTGGAATACAATAGATACTCAAGAAACAATAGTCAATGACTATACTAATCTACTATTTGATAAACTCCAAAATCCAGCTTCTGGGATAAAAACTCATTATTTGACAAAAAATTGCTGGGAAAACTGGTAAACAGTACGGGAGAAACTGGGCATAGACCAACATCTTATACTATATACCAAAATAAAGTAGAAATGGGTTCATGATTTAGATATAAAGGCTGATAGGGTAAGCAAACTGGGAGAGCAAGGAATAGTTTATCTGTCAGATTTATGGAGAAGAGAAGGATTTATGATCAAACAAGAGTTAGAGAGCATTACAAAATGCAAAATGAATGATTTTGATTACCTTAAAGTGAAAAGATTTTGTACAAATAAAACCAGTGTAACCAAGATTAGGAGGGAAGCAGAAAATTGGGAAAGAATTTTTACAACCAGTGTCTCTGATAAAGGCCTCATTTCTAAAACGTACAGAGAACTGAGTCAAACTCATAAGAATACAAGTTGTTTTCTAATTGATAAATGGTCAAAGGTTATGAACAGGTAGTTTTCAGAGGAAGAAATTAAAGATATATATAAGCATATGAAAAAATGCTCTAAATTAATATTGATCAAAAAAATGCAAATCAAAACAACTCTTAGGTACCATATATCACAGGTCAGATTGGCTAATATGACAAAACAGGAAAATGATAAATGCTGGAGAAGATGTGGGAAAATTGGAACACTAGTGCATTGTTGGTGGAGTTGTGAACTGATCCAATCATTCAGGAGAACAATTTGGAACTATGCTCAAAGGGCTCTAAAAATGTGCAAACCCTTTGACCCAGCAATACCACTTCTAGGGCTTTAACCCAAAGAGGTTGTACAAGTGGGAAAAGGACCTGTATGTACAAAAATATTTATAGCAGCTTTTTTTGTGGTGGCAAAGATTTGGAAATCAAGGGGGGGATGCCCATCAATTGGGGAATGACTAAACAAGTTGTGGTATATGAATGTAATTGAATGCTATTATGCTATAAGAAACAAGGAGTAGACAGACTTCAAAATAACCTGGAGAGACCTATATAATCTGATGCTGAGTGAGGTGACCAGAACCAGGAGAACATTGTACACAATTACAGATACATCATATCTGCGATAACTGACTTTGATAGATTGGGCTCATTTCAGCAATGCAAGGTTATAAGACAACTCCAAAGTACTCATGATGGAGAAGGTTATATCTACATCCAGAGAGAAGAATTACAGAGTCTGAATGCAGACTGAAGCAAACTATGAGCTCTGTCTCTTTTTAATTTTGTTTTGTTTCTTCTTCCTTGTTATTTGTTCCATTTGTCATAATACTTATTTACAACTTGACTAATGTTTAAAGTGAAGGTATATGTAGAACCTATATCAGACTGCATGCAACCATGGAGGGGTAGGGGTGGGGAGAAAATTTGGAACTCAAAAATTTGTGGAACTGAATGTTGTAAACTAATAGTAAATAAATTTAAAAAGAAATAGATTGTGAGGAGCTAAGAGAGTGAGAAGGGAGAAAGTAGAGACATCTAATGTAGTTGTCCTTTTCAAGAAATGTAGCCCAAAGGGCAGAAGAGTTATATGATGATATTTAGTGGAGATAGATGGAGATCACATGAGGGTTTGGGGTAGAATAAGAAAGACAAGGGTACATGGTAAGCAATGAACCCACACAGAGGGAGAGATTGAAAAAAGTGATAAGAGTTGGGGTGACAGAGCAATCATGTGCAGGATTCCTGAGTCTCCAGATTTTCTCTACTGATTCCCCCCAGTGAGAGTATTTTTCCTTCCCTCCCTTTTCAACTTCATTTCACGTTTGTTCTTTTTCCATTAGAATGTATGCTCTTGTTTGGAATTATGGGGTGATGGCAGAATAAGGGAGGAATCTACTTGGCTCTCAAAAATTCAGTGTGGGGTTTGCGTGGCTAATTAGAAGACTGTAAGGCCCTTTGTCAGTGCTGGACATGTGGCCTAGGGGCACTGACCAGACAGGGTTCCATTCATCATTACCTAAAAGAGATTCCAAAATTAAAACTCACAGGAACATTATAGCCAAGTTTCAAAGCTCCCAGCTCAAGGAGAAAATATTGCAAGCAACTAGAAAGAAAGAATTTCAATACCATGGAGCTACAGTCAGGATAACACAAGGTTTAGCTACTTCTACATTAAAAAATCAAGGAGTGTGGAACATAACATTCCAAAGAACAAAGGAGCTTATTTTACAACCAAGAATAACCTATGCAGCAAAGCTGAGTGTAGTTCTGCAAGGGAAAAAATGGATATTTAATGAACTAAAGTACATTCTGGTATTCTTGAGGAAAAGACCAGAACTGTACAGAAAATATGATTTATAAAAAAACAGGAGAAACATGTGAAAGTAAACATGAAGGACTTATAAGAGATTTAATAAGTTTAAACTGCTTACTTCTTATATAGGAAAATTACATTTGTAACTCTTAAAAATGTTATCACTACTAGAGCAGTTCCAATGAATATATATATAGAAAGAAGGCTAGGGGTCAAGTTGGTTATGATGGAATGATCCTGAAAAATAAAATTAGATAGAGAGAGGTATGATGGATCAAATTTTCTCATACAATGGAGAAAGGAGAGACTGTTATAATGGACATGAGGATAGGGAGGAGGGCAGGTAGCGTGGGAAACTTATTATCATTGGAACTGGGTTAAAGATTAAATAACATATACACCTAGTAGGATGTAAAAGTCTTCCTAACTTATAGAGAAATAGAAGGGCAAGGGGATCATATAAGGGAGGGATTATTAGAAGGAAGCACAGATTAAGAAATAGGAGGGCAAGGGGATAGGAAAGAGTAAGAACTTTTAGGAGGGTGTATCATTAAGGAGGCAGTAGTCAAAAGTAAATTGAATTTCTGAAGAGGGATATGGGAGAGAGAGAGACAGAGAGAGAGACAGACAGACAGACAGAGACAGAGAGACATAGACAGACAGAGAGACAGAGCGAAAGAGACAGAGAGACAGAGAGACAGAGAGACAGAGACAGAGAGAGAGAGAGAGAGAGAGAGAGAGAGAGAGAGAGAGAGAGAGAGAGAATAGAATGGAGAGAAATACAAAACTAGACATTATAGCTTTGAATGATAATGGGATTACCTCACCCATAAAGCAGAAATAGATAGGAAAATTGATCAAAAACCAGAAATAGACCATATTTTGTTTATAGGAAACACACTTAAAAATGAGAGACACACAAAGAGTAAAAATAAAGGAGTAGAATTATTATTCTCCAGCTGATGTAAAAAAAAAAAATTAGGAGTAACAATCATGACCTCAGACAAAGTTAAAACTAAAATAGATTGAACATAAAGAGATAAATAGGAAAACTACATTATGCTAAAAGTACCCTAGATAATGAAGTAATATCAATGCTAAACATACATGCACCAAATGCTATAACATTCAAATTTCCAAAAGAAAAGGTAAATCATTTACAGGTAGAAATAAATGGCAAAATTACAATAGTAGGAGATTTTTGCTTTTCCCTCTCAGAACTAAATAAATCTAAAAAAAAAAACAAATAAGAAAGAAGACAAGGGAATTAATAGAATCTTAAATAATTGACAACAGGAGAGAATTGAATGGTAACAAAAAGGAACATACATTTATTCTCAGCAGTACATGGCATCTTAAAAAAAGACCACCTATTAGACCATAAAATCTTTTCACTTAAATGCAAAAAAGCAGAAATATTAAATGCATCCTTTTCATAGCACAACACAACAAATTATATTTAATAAAAGGTCAAAGCAACACAGACTAAAAATTAATTAGAAACTAAAAAATCTAATCTTAAAGAATGAGTTGGTTAAAGAACAAATCATAGAAACAATAAAAAATTTTGCTAAAGAAGGATAATGAGATAATGTATCAAAGCTTTTGAGATGCAACAGAAGCAGAAATCTAAGAAAAAATATCTAAATGCTTACATCAATAAAATAAACAGGTGACCACTGAATTAAGTATGCAATTAAAAAAAACTCAAAAACAAACAAATTAAAAATCCCCAATTTAACATCAAATTGGAAATCCTAAAAATTAAAGGTGAGGATAATAAAATTAAATAAGAAAACCATTCAATTAGTAAATAAAACTAGGAGTTGATTTTATTTAAAAAATGAAGAAACCATTGCTTAATACGATTTTTGAAAGAGAGAAGAAAATCAAAACATCAATATCAAAAATGAAAAGGATGAATACACAACTAATGAGGATAAAATTAGACCAATTTTTAAGATTTATTTTGTGCAATTATATGTCAATAAATTTAACAATTTAATGTGAAATTTAACAATTTAAATGAAATTTAAGTGAAATATAAATTCAGATCAACAGAAGAGGAAATAGAATATCTAAATAGACCCACTTTAGAAAAAGAATTTGAACAGGCCATAAATGAACTCCCTAAGGAAAAAATGCATCAAGACCAGATGGATTTACAAGTGAAATCTATCAAACATTTAAAGATTAAACTCATTCTAATATTAAATAAATTATTTGGAATAATAGGCAAGAAGGAGTTATAACTTTCAGGAAACAAATATAGGGCTGATACCTAAACCAGGGAGAGCATGAACAGAGAGGAAACCATAGACCAATTTCAGTAATGAATATTGATGCAAAAAATCCTAAATAAAATACCAGCTAGAAAACTCCAGCAATATATCACAAAGATTATACATTATGACCAAGGAATATGAACAGGAATGCAGGGCTGGTTTAATATAAAGAAAACTATCAGCATAATTGATTATATCAATAACAAAAATCATATTATTGCATAAATAAATGCAGAAAAATTTAGGCAAAATCCAACATCTATTCCTATTAAAAATGCTTGAACCATAGGTATAAATTGATTTTTCCTTAAAATGATGGAGCATCTATCTAAAACGATCAGCAAGCATGATCTGTAACAAAGATAAACCAAAATAGAAGCCTTCCCAACAAGATTAGGAGTGAAAAAAGGATGCCCATTATCACCAATATTATTTAATATTGTACTAGAAATGAATAATAAGAGAATTAATAATAAGTAGTAAGAGAAGAAAAAAGAAAATTGAAGGAATCAGAATGGGCAATAAGGTCATAAAACTCTCTTTTTGCAAGTGATATAATGGTATATATGGAAAATCCTAGAGATTCAACTAGAAAGCTAGTAGAATGTGTATTCATTGAATATAGGGGCCAATTAAATATTTTGTTTTTATTTGTATGTCCAGTGGTTAGCACAGTGCCTGGCAACATAGTAAGAGCTTTAATAAGTTCTTGTTGACTGACTGACCCTTTGAAGTTTAAGTGACAATTATATGTTCCCTAATCTTCACATGATTCCATCTTCTTCAACACCAGGCAGTTTATTTTAGGCACAAAGTTCTAATTCAGTTATAATCACTCCAAACACTCTTTCAAAAAGTCTCCTAACATTTAACTGGAAAGACAGGCTCTCTGTCTAACTTTACATTTGAATCTGTCTCTGGTTAACTCTTGGCCTCTTTTTGTTTGAGGTCAAATTCACCTTACAGAAATGTTTGGAAAAAGAACAAGTAGGGGAAAGAGCATATATTTTCTTGGAACTTTCCTCCAGGCAGATCTTCTGCTGTCATAGAGCCAATGACCCTTCTCTATGCCCCTTCTTTGCCAAAGTTAAATACTGCCTCTGGTGTTCCAAACCCATGCTTGTTTTATCCTCTCTGCCTCAAACTTCTTCCTTTTGTACAAATTCATTAGGGCATGACCAAATTACTCACAGAGGAGATTGATTCAAGTAGTTATAGAGTCCCTTTTCACACTTGGTTCTGATTAATTCAGTCAAGAAGTGCTTCTTCTCAATAAAGTTGATTTATTTTAAGTGAGTGGGATAATCAATGAAGCTGTACTTTACACTAGGCATTGGGAATACAAAGACAAAAATGAAATTTAAAAAAAGGCAGTCCTTGCCTTCAAGAAACTTACATTCTCTCTGGGAAGATAATGTGTACATATGTAAGCAAGGTAAAATATATACTGAATTAATACTAGGAAATCAGGGAGGTGAGATACCAGTAGCTGAGAGGGTGATGATCAAGAAAGGGTCAGGTAACCTGAGTTGGCTTTTGAAAGTAGGCATTTTAAGAAATGGAAGTGAGAAGGGAATGCATTCCAGACATATGGTGGGGCAGGCAACGCAGATTACAGAAATGGAAGAGTGAGTGTTGTGTGTGAAGAACAGCAGGAAAGCCAATTTTGATGGAAATGAAGAGTTCGTGAAAGGGAATAATAGACTCTAGGACTTTAGATATTAAACAGAGGAAGGTACATTTGATATAGAGGTAATAGGGAGCCACTCATGTTCACTGAGTAGGGAAATAACTTACACTTACACTTTAGGAAAATCACTTCTGGGTAACTCTTTACAACCTGGCCCCATCACATGTTTTCAGCCTTATTGCACATTCTTCTCTCCCACACCACCTATAGTCCAGCCAAACTTTCCTTCTTACTGTTCCTTACTGTAGGACACTTTCTAATATCCATATCTTTGCTTTGACTGTCCCCTGTGCCTGAAATGCATACCCCCTTCATCTCTACCTCTTAAAATCCCCAATTTCTTTTGAGGCTTACCTGTAATTTCATCATTATGGGGGGTAAAAGAAAACTTGCTAAAAATGTAACTTTAGAAGTAATATGTTGTCCTTACTTAGATGTCTTAAGAAAAAGCTAGACTACAAGTTGTTGGGTATGTTATAGAATGAGACTGTCTTTCCTTTGTGGGTTGGACTAAAAGGCCACAGAGGTCTCTTCTAAGCCTCAAATTCTATGACTATTAGCTTAGAAATTCCCTCCATTTGTTCAGATCTGCAATCCATCTGTAACTTATATTCCTAATTATTTTCCTGTGGAAGTGAGCGGTTCAGTGGCTTGCCTGTGGTCACTTATCTGGGGTTAGACTCAGGTGTTTCTGACTAAAACCAACCCTTTACCCTCTATACTGCACTGACTCACATATTCCAGTTAGTCTTATTTTTCTACCCTACCGAAGCCTTTAAAGTCTAATAATGGATAGATTTGGAGTCAATTAAGGAAGACAGGAATGAGCATATTTCTAGTCTGTGACAACCAATACTCCAGATACTTCCTCTCTCTCCTTTTCCCTTCCCTGTCCCTGCTGTCTTCCAGCCAAATATGCACAAATCTCCCCCCAGAACCTTAGAAGGAAGTTGAGACTAGAATAAAATCTTGTCTATTTGCTGCTTCTCTACACAGCTTCCCTGAAAGGAGTAATTAACTCACCTTTGCCAACAAGCTCTTTCCCAACTTGTAAAACATTCAGCAGGGTTGATTCTATTAACAATGGCAAGCAAGTTCTGCAGGTTGGTTTTACCTCATACTGAAAAGCCACATATACGTATATATATGTATGTATCTTTGTGCCTTGGGCATGCTCTTCCTGTTTTATAGAAAGAGACACTGAATTGTTGAGTTCACTGTAACATGAACTCTTAGAAATTAAATGTTAAAAGCTACCACCATATCCCCAAGCCATATTGAAGTTGAAAGTAAGGGAACACCAGAGGAAAATAAATTTTACACACTTAAGGATAGACAAAATTATTTTTATTTCAACCCTAGTGTGCCTATCTTCTGTCTATCCAATCTGAAGGAACAGTGTTTTACAGTGGATAGAGCAAAGGACGTGGAGTCAAGAAGAGCTAGGTTCAAATCTCCCCATTGATACTCTCCTATGATTTCATCAAATTAGAACTGTATGACCCTAGGAAAGTCACATAACCTCCTGTTTTAGTTTCCTCATCTCTAATATGGAAAGGGAGGAGTTGGACCTGATGGCCTCTAAGAAACCTTTCAACTGTAGCACTATGAACTATTATTGACTAATCACAAATCCACACAATATCAGGAATTTTGACTCTTATCCCTCTACAATCCACCCTCTACATTGTTGCCACAGTATCTACCTAAAGTTCCAGAGTGAGTGCAGCTCCTGCTCAGAACTCTTCAGTACCTTCCCATTGCCTAGAGGATCCAATAAAAACTCTTTATTCTAACCCTTAAGGTCCTGCATCTTCTCATTCCAACTGCATTTCCCAAAATTATATTATTTTATGCCACTCCCCAATTCCATTCTGGTCTCTTCTGTGCAATTCTATATCACCACTACCATGACAGGAATTCACTTCATCTATATCTCCACTTGTTGAAGTCCTCTTCCTTCAAGATTATCTCATGTGGCACCTCTTTCAGGAAGCCTTCCTTGTCCCCTTACTCTCCCTCCATCCCCAGTTAAAAAGATCTTCTTTACATGTTATTATGGAATTTTTCCAGACCTCCTATATTCGACTCTATCCTAAATATTTGTGTGATTGCTGCATCCTCCTTAAATAGTAAGTTCCTTGGGGGCAGAGGCTGTGTCATTTGTCATCTTATAAGCATTTAGTAATTACTTATTGGATCCAATATCATGAAGAAATACATCAATAATGGCAACTTTAGAGAAGACTGGAATGGGTCATGGCCGCTATCTTCCTGGCCTTTCACTAGATGAAATCAGACACTATCAAGAAAATGTGACTTCCTGAGTATCTAAGTAGAAGGCAACCTCAACTGCAATTTATATTCCAGAGGCAGAAATATACACATTGATGTCCTTAAAGCTATTCAGTGATAATCATACAGTCATCATTTCATATATTTGGAAGTAGAAAGAACCTTGGAGGTCAACAAGTCTATCTCCCTCATTTTTTTTTTCAGATCATAAAACTGAGGTACAAAAAGTTTAGGCAACTTTCCCATGGTCACACAGGTGATAAGTGTCTAAATGGAACCCGACATCCTGACTACAACTCTGCATACTTTTCATTATATTATGTTGTCTCTAACTCTGATATAGCCTCAGGGTTTGAGGGTCTAGACAGGCCATCTTTTCTTCTTCCCATGAATTCTTTGTGGAACTGAAAGGGCTAGAAGGATGAGATGGAAGGGACTATTTCTCCCTCCCTTCCCTTTGGGGAAGGAAATTTCTGAATAGGCTAACATCACTAATTCCAAGTCTAGAAGACACCGCTGGAGGGGCAAGTAAGTGACAGATCTGGGTTGTTTTTCTACCGTGGGCCCTGGAAGAAATATTTCTATGACCAAACCTTGGTAGTAACTCCAAAGATTCTGAGACACATTGGATATGTTTAGTGTTTCCTGACAAGTCTATTCATGAGACTGCATTCCTAAGGACTCAAAAACACCTGTGGGATTATTTTATCTTAATATGGCTCAGTTTTGTTCTCAGTAAAAAAATGGACTAAGAGTAGCTTCAGGATACTGGGGACAATTTAACAGAGTGGAGAATTTGGGACATCCCCTATTCTTCTTTCATTAAGAAACAATCCAAGAAATCCATGCCTTCTCCAAGTTCTTAATTAATTCTTTCTATTAGTCTCTTACAGAACTTGTAATTTTCTATTCTGGACATGTATGGTTTTAAAAGTGAACTGATTAAAAGAAAAACCTGTATTCAAATAGTAGAAAGTAATCGTATTACAGTAAATCTTATATATGGCAACCCTCCCACTGATTTATTTCTCTCTTAACATTCTTCATGTGTAGTCATAAGTTGTTTTATAATGTTCCCTGTGCCTTCTGGTTAAGAGGTTACATATAGTGTCGATCAATATATTCAAGTATTTAAATAATTCTGCTAGTACTCAATAGTGTGAAATAAAAATAGGTGCTCTGCTCTTCAATTAGAGTGCCTGATAACAACAAATTCGATGCCCTAATCCCAAGAAAGTCATTCTGAAATGAAGATAAGACACTTACATCACTTTGCTTACTTTAAAAGAACCTAATAACAATTTATTCAATTGGATCGTAAAAATCATACTATGGAGATGTTATTGGCTCATAATGCAATGTTTCATGAAAACCTACATGACTAAAAAGTCTTGAAAGTCATCTGTAGGATAAGCTGAAGATTGCTACTAACAACAACAAAATTATACTGAGGAAGAATGATTGGAAATACCTGAAACCTAGTAACGGATTCAGTGTGAGAGCTTGGCTTCAATCTCTAAAAAATAATGTTTTACTTTACGCAGTTATACAATGGATGTTATTTCCTCTCTCTCCCAACCTATGTACATGTACATACCAACTCTACTGACATACTTCTATGTATGTATATATTAATCTTGCAAATAAATATTGTATTTTTGTTGAGGTCACATATTATCTTATGTTACATGTGAACTATGATGAGTATTGTAATATATGAGCTGTATATATGTATGTATATGTATCTGTGTGTATGTATATAGATACATATATATATATATATATATACACATATATATGAACATATGTATGTACATGATTTGGGAATAGAGGTCCTTGGTTCAAATTCTTGTTCTCTTACTTATTATCTGTGTGATCTTGGGAAAATCACTTAATATCTTTGGACCATAGCTTTTTTCATCCTTTGTTTGTTTTGAAATGATGAAACAACAGGATAAAGTACTTTTAATACAAATCATTTTTATTTCAAATTTTATTACAACTATAATATAAATAACTTTTAGTACAAATACTTCTTTCTATGACTAGTTATAGAATAGAATGCCTTATTTTTAATATTATGTTGTATCAGCTTCATTAGCAAGACAATGAAAAATGGATGTACAAATAAATTATTTGGTTCTTATAATTCTGAGCAGTGCCTGTCCTCTATTATATGGATAGGGTTCTTATTATGGTTTGTTGAAAGTTCACAGTATAGTAAAGATAGAAGCAGGACCTAGAATCTGTCTTGTAATTCAGTACAAATGCTTTACTATATACTGTATATTGGATGTGTTCTAAGATTGTTTTTATACAGTTATAGAATAAGAATTCTTCTATGTCAATTTTTAGTCTGTCAGATCTCTTAAATTAGTTTTCATATGTGAATCTGTGAAGTGACCTGATCTGGGAATACACACATACACACACAACACAAACACACACACACAAACGCGCACACACACACACACACACGCACACACACGGGAAGTGTTAAACAAAACAGAGAAAAATACAATTGAACATAGATAATATTAATTTGTGGTTTTCTAAGTCAGTATGAGGTTTGTGTGGATCTCTTTCTATTTGAGTTTGAAGAGTCTCAGAATAGATGACTTCCCTTTCATCTCTAAATCTTTGATCTTAGGATTTACTTTTATCACATTCTGACTGGCTGATCAGACAGATTCTTCCAATGACTTAGGAGTAAATAATGTGCACAGAAAACTACATTACTCTTCAGTAATCATGTAGAATTATACTCTGAGGAAAGCCAATGTTTAGTTATTTACTTTAGGACTGATGGCCTGAGTTAATGTAATTTCTAAGAGGTGTGGGAGTAGTTTAGACAAAAGGAAATTTTGGTTCAGAAGACACTGAATAACACTCAAATGAGGTTTTGCACCACAATAAAAAGAGTTGGGAGAATGTTCTTCTACATATTTGTCCTCATTTTCCTTTTTTTTTTTTTTAACCCTTTGTGGTATAGGTCTGTTTCTGGGTCCAAAAGTATCCCCAGTTCAGTAACTTCTGTGGCGTAGTTCCAAATTGTTCTCTAGGAGGACTGGACTAATTTATATTTCTGCCAATGGTAAAAATGGGGTGCCTATTTTCCTGAAGCCCTTCCAACAACTGACATTTTTCTTTTTTTTAATCTTTACTAATCTGATGGTTATGAAATAGGATCTCTAAGTTGTATTCATTTGTATTTCTTCAATCATTAATTATTTGGAACATTTTTAAAGTCTGGCTGTGAACAAAGTCATTTTGACTAAAAGTAAACAGGTCCATAGTTACTCTTATTATCTGTAAGAATGCAAACAACAGTGGAAAATTATTTTATTTTCATCTGGAAAGAATCATATGCAACTGTAAATTTGGATAAAGGACAATATACAAAGATCACAGATAATTACACCCCATTCTACAGATGAGGAAAATGAAGCACAGAGGAAAAAAATGTGGCATACCTAAGTGGTGAACAATAGAGGAAAAATTTGAACTTTAGTTCTCTGACACCAGAACCAGTGTTTTTCCACTATGTGACTAGGTTTCTGATGCTATCTTCTTCCACTGCCATTTACGGTAGATAGCAATCATCTTTTGAAGCTATCACCTCATGTTTATCTTCATTTTCTCAGACAAAATCCTAGAAAAAGCAATCTTTTTGTTACCTTCATATCCTCTCTTTTCACTCACTTCCCTTTCTTTATGCAGTCTAACTTCTGAGCTCATTCCTCAGCTACTTTTTTTTCCAGAGTTATGACTGATTTCTTAATTACCAAATTCGAAGACTTTTTCTAAGTTCTCATATTTCTTGAACTTTATGCAACAAGTATCACTGATGATCACCTTTTCCTCCTGAATACTCTCTCTTCTCTGAGTTTTCTGGACACTGTCGTCTCTTAGTTCTCCTCAGTTTCCTTGGCTTTATCAATATCCATACTCCACCCTCTAACTGCAGATATACCCTAAGGCTCTGTCCTAGACACTCTTCTTTTCTCTGTAATTCTCTTTCTTGATGACTTCACCATTTTTCATGAGTTCCATGACATCTACTGAAATGACTGCTAGATCTATCTATCCATCCCTAGTCTCTCTCCTGTGCCCTAGCCCCTCATCATCAACTCTATCAGGCATTTTGAATAAAGTGAACCATAGGCATTTCAACTTCAGCATTTAAAAAAAAATCACTATCTTCTCTCCAAATGTGTCCTTTTTTTTGATCTAGAATGCCACTATTATTCCCATCACAGAACATTACTAACTCAAAATCATCCTTGATTTTGTCTTGTTTCCTTGCATGGCTAAGATGAGATCAGTCTATCAAAGCTGGTTATCATGCATTGTGGATATGTGCATCGTTCTCATGGTTCTGCTCACTTCACTCAGCATCAGTTCATTCAAGTCTTTCCAGGTTGTTCTGAAGTCTGCCTGCTCATTATTTCTTTTGCACAGTAGTATTCCATTATATTCATATACCAACACTGTTCATCTATTCCCCAACTGATAGGCATCTCCCAGTCTGGTTACTGGTTTTGTATACTGGGGCCTCAGGTGCTGGCAATGGGAAGTTGGGAGCTTACCGGGTGCTGAGCTGGAGCTGGTGGTGGTGGCTGGTATGGGCCTACCTGCTCCATGATCCTGGAGCTCAGGATCTCTCGCTAGTTTGCTGAGGTGGGGCTTGTTGCTGCCTTGCTAGGAAGCCTCCTGTCCTATTCTGATCTCCTTCAGTCACAGCAAGAGGAACCTTTCTCTTAATCCTCTAGCCTCTGGAGCTAAAAGATTACAGCACCTTGTCTTTCTGCTAACTCCACTTTTTCAGGATTGGGGGCAATATTCTCTGGGTTTTTCAAGGTCAATAAGGGAGGAGGAGAGTGACTTACTGTTTATTCCACCATCGTGGCTCCCAGAAGTGGAAATAGGTGACTTCACCCATTATGTCTATGGGCTGATAGCTCCAGGAGCAGCCACTACTACCACGACCTCTGCTACTGATTCAGTCACTCCCAAGGCCTACTTCAGGTTTGCTGGGATTGTAGCTGTATTGGCATGCCCTGCACTGAACTAAGCCTCTCTCTCACCCAGTTCGAAAAGACCTCTCCCACTTACCTTCTAAATTGTCTCTGGTATCTATAGGCTGAGAAGTCTCAAAAGTGCCACTGCTGCCAGTGATTCAGTTCCCCGAGATCACAAAGCCTTTTCTGGGGCCAGGTCTGTGCTGGCAAGGGCAGTGCTAGACTTCCTTCCTCTCTCAGTCCCAGTGCAACACACTTTTCCTGTCAACTTTCCAGATTGTCTTGGGCTGGAAATCTTCCTCACTCTGTCTCTTTGTGGGTTCTACTGCTCTAGAATTTGTTCAGAGTCACTTTTTAAAGGTATTTGAAGGGGTTTGGGGAGAGCTCATGTGAGTCCTTACTTTAACTCTGCCATCTTCCACATGAGACCTTTCTTGGTCCTTTTAGTTGTTAATGCTTATCCCATAACATCCTCGCTAAATTACTTTGTACTTATTTCGCAAACATTTATTTTGTATACTCTAAGTGTACACATATTGTAGCAGCCTTTGGAATTTAAGATCATAGAGGTCAAGGGAAGTTTCATTTTTGCTTTTGTCTTTCTAATATTTTGCATAAAGCTTAGCTATTAGCAAATATTAGGTAGATGCTTAATAAATGCTTATTTGACTGATTAAAAACCATCTGGAAGTAAGAATTACATAACATACATGCTATACTCTTACTTGCAAAATTTGTAACACTGTTGATTGGGATCTTATGAGCAAATATTGAAATCCTGAATCATAAGAAAAATGTATCATTGAGATATGGTTTGATTGTACTTCATCTATAACAGATCCAAGGGTTTCAATGGGATTAATTCAAAATGATTCAACAGCATGAGATGTTCAAAAAAGCTTGTTATCATCTTAGGATGCATTAAAATGGGGTAATAGCTCTGTAGTATAATGCCCAACTGTGACTGAAACCGAAGTATTATGTTCAGTTCTGGGTATCACATTTTAGAAAGATATTAATGAGCTAGAGAACATTTCAAGGGTATTGTCTAAGATCATGATGTGCCTCAAGATGATGCCCATGAGGACCAATTGAAGGAAGTGGGTAAGTCAGTACGGAGAAGACTGGACATATTGATTGGGACAAGGATAAGAGCTCTCTTCAATAATATGAAAAGATGTCAAGGGAAAGGTGTTTAGACTTGTATTGCTTGGCCTAAGAGGGAAGAACTAGGAGTGGTGGGTGGAATTTGCCTACACACACATGGATTCAGTCTTGACCAAAGAAAATTTCTTAATAATCATAGTTATATAGACATAGATTAGGCTGCCTCATTAGATAATTGATTCCCCTTTGCTGGAGGTCATCAAGCAAAGATGGTATGATCACTTATTAGGGATGTAATTGAGGTGATCCTTGTTTAAATGACTGGATTAAAATCACCCCTGAGGCCTCTTTCAACTCTGAGATTCAGTGATTTTGGCTTGGTTGGTTCTTAAGAACCCTATAATTTCATCTATAAGCTCTAATACAGTTTTTGTCTTCATATTGTCTCCTTAATAATTCATGTACCCTCTTTCTCTTTTCCCTGGTTACTAATTTCTTTAGTGCAGATGGCAGTATCACAAGTACCAGCGTCATAATTGTTGTGATGGGTATTTTTTTTTTGGCAGTCATCGTTAGAGAAGGAAAATATCTATACCCTTTCCCAGAAAGAAACTCTAAATGAACCCTGCAAGAAACAAATAAAGGGAGTATCTCAATGTCATTAATTCTGGAGGAAATGCCAACCTTAGTCCCATCATACAATGGGACATTCGTGTAACTGTGTATGTTATTTTGGGATACTGACAGATTAGAATTTTTATTGGAATTCTTACACCTCCAAGGTAACTTTGAGCTCTAACTACCATCACAACCAGAAAAACAAGACAGTTTATCTGTGGGAGCAGATAGACAGCATCTGTTGTCTGTAGTCCTACCAAAGCATCAATTTCTTTTCTACTCTGAGGCTTCCTGTGGACAGCACAGAAAAACAGGGATAGTCCATACCTATAGGCTGGTCTTCCCAACTGGCCTTCCCACTGAAGCTATAGAATTCAATGTGCTAACAAGAGGAAGAACAAGGCATTCAAGTGAGACCTTGTTATGATATAACTGAGCAGTATTGTGGAGTATGGTTATATAGTTTACTGTCTTGATTTGTGTGTATTTCCATTTTGCTGCATTGTGTATATTCCTCAGAAAGTGTTGTATATAGACAGCACAGAAATTTGCCTGATACACCAAGCGAAGAATATATTTTAAAATTTGAGGGGATGATTACTATATCATAAGGTCAGTGGCAGTTATATCTTTGGTAATGTCTTCTGAGCCCTTACCAATTCTCTTGGGTCTATAGGGACCTTGTTGGGTGTTATCATGAGTCACTACAGGGCTTCTATAGTCATTGACAGATGGTATCCTGCTAATAATTTATCATAAAAAAAAATGAAATGTCTGCATTAGGAACCAAGATGAGATCTTATCCATAGGATCACAGAATGTTAAAGTTGGAAGGGACCCTAATGGTTATCTAATCTACCTTCTTCCTTCCATTTTTAACAGATAAGGAAATGGAGACCCAGAGAAGCTCACAAGTTGATTGATTTTATGATTGCCTGTGTATCAACACCCAAAGAGGCATAAAAAGGGACTGTTTGCCCTGGGGCAATCAGAAGTACTTTGAGAGACTCTTTTTAGATTATCTAAATCAAAGGATTCTTTATCAATGAAAATATTATCCAAAAAAGACATTCATGGATGACATTTATTTATTGTCTGCCAGGCTCTAAGCTAAGCACCATGAAAACAGACACAAACAAAAAGAAAGAGTTCCTTTTCAAGGGGCTCAGATTTTAATGAGGGAAGACCAAACATAAAAGAAAGGTAAAAAGGGGAGGAGAAGGCTTCCACATTGGGTCATGGTAGAGAAGTACAGAGTTGGGAATGGACCCTAGAAGGGAAACAAATATTATCACTGTAGATGTATATATGTATCCGTTTGTTTCTCTTGTCTATCCATCCATCCATCTACACAAGCCACAAATTCAGCACGGCAGTGGGAAGAGAGCAGATCTCAGATTCAGGAAGACTTGAGCTCAAGTTCTGTCACTGACACATGCTATTGCATGATTTGGGGCATGTTATCCTTGAAGATTTCCTCAGAAACAACTACTTAGCATTTTTCATGAGGAGAGATGTCATTTTCTTTCTAATATCCTCTGTGGAGATGCCTTTTGAGATATTCTAGACATGTAGTATAAACCCCATTACATATATACACACATGTACTCATGAATGTGTGGGATAGTTTCAACATAGATCTGAGGGTCAAAAAGATCATGTGTACAGTCATTCAATCCCTCAATGCCCTCAGGCAACTCTCTAAGATGATTAGAGAGGAATTGCCAATTTAAGCTAGTAGGTAGAACTTTGGCATTAAAAATTCTCTAACTTGCATAAAATCACAGATCCAGACTACATATCAATCTACATAGCTATCTAGCTATCCATCTGTATAAGAGATTATGAGGCTGGACTGGTTAACATTTGGGAAACAATATAGTGTTTTTCAATTATTCCTAATGTTTTCTGTCTCAGAAAAAAAAACACACCTATGTCTTTAGGACTAATTATGTTCTCATTGATTCTGAACAATTGTGAACTATGGAACGCTTTGTAGGTGATCTGAAGGATGTGAGAATCTAACCTGGGCCATGTTTATAGATTGTATATTTCTAGTAATAACATATGTAAAAGAATTGGTAAAAGATATCACCAAGGACCATGTGCAACCATAATTGACCTGAGTCCATGATGTAGTAAGAATCAGACATAACAGTAGAACAATTTGAGTATTCCATTTGAGATACTATAAAAATCAGAAGACAGCATCCACCAGAGTGGTCCAATGTGAAGGAGCTATAGGAAGACATGGATAAGAATCACACAAAACAGTGTAGTGTCATGGATTTCAAGGAGGCCTCAAGGCGAGGAAATCTGGGTTCAAATTCTGTCCTTTACTGGTCCAATGATTTCTCAATGTCCCCCAAGTAACTCAATAGAGCTAATATGTTGCAGAGAAGTTTGTAGAGGGAGTTTCCTCACCCCAAATTTCTCTATGTCAGTGAAATAATAATTTTGGTTTTAATCTCTATCTCTAAGAATCACACAGTAGAAGGAGCTTTGGAGAGCCTGTCATCCTTACCAATGGAGGAAATATTTTCACCACTGAGGTTCCAAATCTATTCAGTTAGTTTATATGAGATCCATTCGTTTGCTATTTGCAAAGAATTGTACTATACAGTAAGAGATGCAGAAAGGTAAATGAGGTAGTTTCTTCTCTAAAGTTGTTTACAATCTAGTAGATATAAGTTTTATATGTGTGTGTAAGTGTATATATGCATGCAATATATATTATACATACAATGTGTATATAATTTATGTTGTATGTATGTATATAACATGCCTACTAAATTGTAAACAGTTTTAGGGAAGATATTATCTAATTTATCTTTCTGTATCTCTTATTATGTTAAACTACACAGTGTATATGTGTGTGTGTGTAGATATACACATATATATTCCATAAAGGTTACAAATTAAATATGATAAAGGACTTGCAAATTAATTGGTTCCTATATGGAACTGTCAGGTAAGGAACCTGCTTCTATTGATGTTGGTCAGCACCTTTTCTGAAACTTCTGGTCTTAGAGAGTTGGCAGAGCATTGAAACATAGCCTGTGACGTATCGAAGATAAGAATTGAACCCAGGTTTTTTCGACTCTGCCTAACTCCTTGTCTCCACTGTGACATAATGCCTCTAAGAGTATATAAATACAAAGAAAATGATGAGCTCAGATGAGAGATAAATCATGAGCAGCTTGAGGTGGGGAGGAAGGGAAGGGTAGAACAGTGAGTTTCATGCAAGACATCGTATTTGGGCTATCCCTTATAAGACTGGTAGAATTTCATGCCACCCTTGGGGAAAAAATGCAGGATATTCTGCGACTATCAATTAGTGTAATTTACTGTTAATATTGAGTATGTGAAGGAGGATAATGTGAGAGGGAAAAACCTAAAAGGTGAGGCAGACACAGATTAATGAGCACCTCCAACGCCAGGAAATAGTTTGATCTTTTTTTTTTTCCCCAGTAGGTAATGGGGAGCTATAGAAGCTATTTGAGTTCTATAATATGTATGGTTAGAACTAGGTATTAGGAAGAGTTTCTGCCAGACATTCACAGGAAGAATAGAATAGTTAATAATTCAGTCAATCAATTCAATCAGTTGGTTCATTAACAGCCTACCAGATAGCAGGTACTGAATTAGGTACTGATTACTTAGGAGGCTATTTCAGTAGTACAAACAAGAGCTAAAAGGCTTGACCTATAGTGCTGATGGTAAGAATGTTAAAGAAGGGATGGATTAGAATAATATCACAGATAGAATTGGGAAGATGGTGATTGATTAAAAATATAAGATGAAGGAGACAAAAGAGATAAAGATATTTTTGAGAAGAGAAATGTAACCTTCTCATATTTGGAGTGATCTTGGCCATTACAGAGAAAATAACAAGACAAAACAAACTGAAGGGTTGACATTTTTAAAAGGAGTTGAACTAAATATAAGAGGAAATATTGGGCTATGGGGACCTGCATTCTTCCTCTTCAGGATGTCTGAGCACTCTTCCTCTTTGAATGCCTAGACAGAACTGAGATGCAGACTGTTTATACCCTGTCCACTTAAGAGAAAATTCACCTTCCCCTCACCTTGGCAAGTACTGCAGACTTGAAGAGTAAGGATCACCTGGTCATATGGATGAGGAATCAGCACACGATCAAGTCTGCCTGGTGCCAATCTGTCTGCCAGAGGCAGGCTGCTCTACAGGAGGAGAGAGACCAATTGAAGCCCCCCAAGTTCCCAAATATCCCCAATTGACTGGACATTGATCCCACAGGAAGTGAACTCTTGAGGTTTGGCTTGCCTTGCAAATGGAGGATGGCTGTCTATTCTGAGAAGAATTTGCAGGCTTGAATGAAATACATGTTCTGAGAGCTTTGGTGCACTGAGTTTTACTCCTTTCTAATATCATGCATAAATAACTGTGTAAGGCTATGCCTCATTGAATCGTCTGTTTAAATGCTATAGTGATGGGATGGATTGGGGTTGGAATTTTCCTATAGTAGATGATCCTTCCTTATCTTATTTCTAAATAGGCTATATCAGTATACAGCCATATCAATCAGATTAGATAATTCTCATCTAAACTCCAAGATTAACAAAATCAGCATTGTCACCATCAAAGTGACAGCTAATGGGAGGGAGGCAGCCAACTCTGAGATTCAGAAATTTTGGTAATTGTTTCAGAACTCTTTTGCTCAGAACATTTCTGAACTCACTGTTAAGAACTCAGTTGTTTCAGAGTGAGTCAGAATGAGGCTGGAAGTTAAGTTTCTAGTGTTGATTGCTAAAGCTGACAACAACTGATGTGGGTGTTTGCCTGACAATTCCAGGTTCTTACTGCTGAGGAGGTCCAGGCATCACTCTTAAGTCTTAATATCATTTACAAAACTTACAACTATGATTTCATTGATATAAGGATTTTCCAGTGAGGAAGCTTTCAGAAACTATTCTAGAATGAAAAGAGTTGCTAGGGGCACTAAGAAGGGACTTGCCCATGGTCACATGGTAAGTAGAGGCTGACTTGAACTCAGTTCCTCCTACCTGTTATGGGAATCTGAAGATCTTCCCTGCCCCTAGGCCCTTTGTTAAAGTGGCTACGTGACCCTGAGGACCCTTGGATATTTGAAAGTATACTCTGTTCCCTAATAGGCTGAATGTGGTCATGTGGAGCCTGTGGCGCC
>CM053584.1:233473181-233518516 GCA_028627135.1 Pseudochirops cupreus
ACTTTGACCACATGTGCCAACTTCATCACTACTGGGTTGGCTTTGACTTTCTGGTTTTGGGACTCAGTTTTCTGGTATTTAAATGAATGCACTATCTATATTTCTTATGTAGAGAGCCTGTTCCATTTTGTGATTAATAACTATATCAGCATATTTATAGTTACTGTAGGCATTGTGAATACTGCATTGCTGATACATATATGTATATGCACACATACATACCCACATATATACATTTCTATAGATAGACTAGAGATAAGGATAGGGATTGGATTTGTGATTTCATTTGTATAGAGAACTACCTATCTAAACTATTTTTATCAAAGCAGGTCAGACTTTCTCTTCGATTTATAGTCTGTTTTAAAATAATCAATTAATTAATTTTTAGTTTTCAACATTAATTTCCACATGATTTTTGAGTTCTGAATTTTCTCCCCATCTCTCCCCTCCCCCCACCCCAAGACAGCATGCAATCTTATTGCTCCTTCCCTCGTCTGCCCTCCCTTCTATCATGTACTCCCTCTTATTCCCTTCCCCCTTATTTTCTTATAGGGCAAGATATATTTCTCTACCCCATTGCCTGTATATCTTATTTCCCAGTTGCATGTAAAAACAATTTTTTACATTTGTTTTTAAAACTTTGAGTTCCCCTTTCTGGCTCCTCGATTGCCATGGCACCCATGAAGAAATCTGTGATGGAGGGAGGCAAAAAAAAAAAAGCAAGTCCTCAAATTTACCCTGTATTGTACCCATCCTGTGGAAGATGGGATTATGGATACAGCTAATTTCAAGCAGTTTTTACAAGAATGAATCAAAGTGAATGGAAAGGCTGGCAGCCTTGGGGGTGGAGTCATGACAATTGAGAGAAGCAAGAGCAAGATCAATGTGACATCAGAGGTGCCCTTTTCGGTTTTGTTGTTGTTGTTGTTTTTTGTTTTGTTTTGCTTTTTGGAGGGCAATTGGGGTTAAGTGACTTGTCCAAAGTCACATGACTACTAAGTGTGTCATGCGGCAAGTTTCTGAAGCTGGATTTGAACTCAGGTCCTCCTGACTCCAGGGCCAGTGCTCTATTCACCTAGCCGCCCCACAGAGGTACTCTTTTCTAAAAGGTATTTGAAGCACCTGACAAAGAAATACTTAAAGCAGAACAATCTTCGCTATTGCCTTCAGGTGGTGGCCAACAGCAAGGAGAGTTATGAATTACAGTATTTCCAGATCAACCAGGATGAAGAGGAGGAAGATGAGGAAGATTAAACCCTTTTGGGTCTGGAAATGTTTTGTATATGATCTTGAATAAAACTTGAACCAAAAAAACAAAACAACAACAGAAAAACTTTGAGTTACAAATTCCCTCCCTTCTTCCCTCCCCACCCACCCTCATTGAGAAGGCAAGCAATTCAATTTAGGTTATACATGTGTAGTTATGCAATACTTCCATAATAGTCATTTTGTGGAAGACTAACTATATTTCCCTCCATTGTATCCCATCCCCCACTTATTCCATTTTCTCCTTTGACCCTGCCCCTTTTCAAAAGTGTTTGCTTCTGACTACCTCCTCCCCTAATCTACCCTCCCTTCTATCATCCTCCTCCACCTTACTGCTTTCCCCTTTTATTTTCCTGTAGGGTAAGATACCCAGTTAAATTCGACAAGACTAAGGTTCACTCATTCCCTCTCACCTCCCTCCTCTTCCCCTCCATTGTGAAACTTTTTTCTTGATTCTTTTATGTGAGATAATTTACCCCATTCTATCTCTCCCTTTCTCCTCCCAATATATACTTCTCACACTCCTTAATTTTATTGTTTAGATGTCATCTCTTCATATTCAACTCACCCTGTGCCATCTATCTATCTATCTATATTTCTTTCTTTCTTTCTTTCTCTCTTTCTGTCTATCTATCTGTCTGTCTGTCTGTCTATTTACCTATTTCCCCCAACTACCCCAATACTGAGAAAAGTCTCATGAGTTACAAATGACATCTTTCCATGTAGGAATATAAACAGTCCAACTTTAATAAGTCCCTCATGATTTCTTTTTCTTGTTTTATCTTTTCATACTTCTCTTGAGGCTGGTATTTGAAAGTCAAATTTTCTATTCAGTTCTGATCATTTTAGCAAGAATGCTTGGAAGTCCTCTCATTGAATGTTCATGTTGCCCCACGAAGGATTATATTGAGTTTTTCTGGGCAGGTAATTTGTGGTTTTAATCCTAGCTCCTCTGACCTCTAGAATATCGTATTCCAAGCCCTTCAATTCCTTAATGAAGAAGGTGCTAGGTCTTGTGTTATTCTGATTGTGTTTCTACAATACTTGAACTGTTTCTTTCTGACTGCTTGCAATATTTTTCCTTTACCTAGGAACTCTGGAATTTGGCTATAATACTCTTAGGAGTTTTCCTTTTGGGATCTCTTTCAAGAAGTGATCTTACAATTTCTATTTTACCCTCTGGTTCTAAAATATCAGGGTAGTTTTCCTTGATAATATCTTGAAAGATGATATCTGGGCTCTTTTTTTGATCATGGTTTTCAGGTAGTCCAATAATTTTTAAATTACCTCTCCTGAATCTATTTTCTAAGTCAGTGGTTTTTCCAATGAGATATTTTACATTGTCTTCTAGTTTTCCATTCTTTTGGGTCTTTTTCATAATTTCTTGATTTCTCATAAGTCATTAGCTTCCATTTGCTCCATTCTACTTTTGAGGTAATCTTTTTCTTCAGTGAGCTTTTGGACTTCCTTTTCCATTTGACCAGTTTTGCATTTTAAGGCATTCTTCTCATTGGCTTTTTGAAAGTCTTTTGCCATTTGGGTTAGTCTATTTTTTAAGGTATTATTTTCTTTAGTATTTTTTTTGGATCTCCATTAACAGGCTGTTGACTTATTTTTCATTATTTTCTTGCATCACTCTCATTTCTCTTCCCAATTTTTCCCTACTTCTTTTACTTGATTTTCAAAATCCTTTTTGAGCTCTTCTGTGGACCGCAAACAATTCATATTTTTCTTGGAGACTTTTGATACAGGATCCTTAACTTTTTTGTCTTCTTCTGATTGTGTGTTTTGATCTTCCTTGTCACCAAAGTAGGATTCTATAGTCTGACTTTTTTTTACACTGTTTATTCACCTTCTCAGTCAAATGCTTGACTTTCCAACTCTCTGTCAAGTCAGGACTCTACTTCCAGTGGGTGAGGTGGGTAGGGGTGGGTATACTGTCCCAGGCTTCTGGGGTTTTTTATCAGCCATTGGATCCCGGACCATCTGTGAGCCCAGAGCTCTGGAAGCAACCACTGCTGCTGCTGCTGCCAGTGCTGCCACTGCTACCGCTGATGCCACCACCACCCTAGGGGTTGGACCAGACTTCATGCTTTCCTTTCACCCAGGTCCCAAAGAGTTCTATCACTGACCTTCCATGTTGTTCTTGATGTTTGTGTGTTGAGAAGTCAAATTGCCACAGCTGCCAGTGATTTATTCCCCTGAGGCCTGCTCTGGCCTCCTGGTGATGAAATCTATACCAGATTGTGCTCTGCTCCCAGCCAGGGGCAATATACCCTTCCTGTTGGTTTTCCATGCTATTGGACTGGAGATGTCTTTCACTCTGTCATTTTGTGAGTTCTACAGCTCTATAATTTGTTTAGAGCCACTTTTTATATTTATTTAGAGGGGGTTGGCAGTGGGCCCATGCAAGTTCCTGATTTTACTCCACTATCTTGGCTCCATCCCCTGATTTAGTCTCAATTTATAGTCTTAAAACATTGCTTTTAGAGCATTGCAAAATGAAATGGCTTGCCCAAGGTCACTCAGCTGATATATGTCAGAGACAGGATTTGAATGCAGTTTTTGTTCTTGACTTTGAGGCCAGACCTCTGGACACTTTGCAATACTACCTAGATATAGATGTTTATAGATCACCTAGACAAATATTATATATGAATATATGAAAAATAAAAGTTCTTTTACTTAGCCTAAACTCCTCTGTAAGATAAAAGTCAGTATTTTGAATACCTATATTCTCCCTTTGGTGCTGCACATCTACAAATTATGTTACACAGAAATTTCTAAAGAATTCTAGTTGAGAATTATCCAAAAGAAAATAGAAGGTTACACGTTGAGTACGAGCAAACTGGAGCCAAGAAGGTAGAGAAAAGGCAGAGATTCACCTGAACTCTCCCCCAAACAACCTTAAATAATGTTTAAAAACAAATTCTGAAGAAACAGGACCCACAAAAGGACAGGGTGAAACAATTTTCCAGCCCAAGACATCTTAGAAATTTATCAAGAAAGGTCTTTCACACTAAAGTGAGAATGAAGCACAGTCTAGCACAGGCCACCTTTCAGCAAAGCAACAATGGGCCTTGGTGGTGATTGAAACAGTGGCAATAGTGACAGTTTCCTGAGCTCTCAGCCCACAGTTGGTAAGGGGGTCAGACAACTGGTCAAAAGGAGATTACAGGGGTTGTTTTGCTGGCACCAAGGGCAGGACTCTGTTGCACTGAATATGAGAAGATTGTAGCACATCACACTTGTCAATCACCCACTATTTGGCTAGTGAAGTAGCAGTTTTGCATGATGGATAGAGAACTGGTCTCAGAACCAGGAAATCTTGGCTTCAGCTCCTACACATATTAGTTCTTTGACACTGGGAAAGTCACTTAACTTCTCAGTACTCTAGACAACTCTGTAAGATTGTAAATTGCAGAAAAGGTGCTCGCCTGCATTGGTAGAGGAAATTCTTTATCCTAATGAAATCATAGGCCCAGTTCATATCTTCTAAGTACTAAATGTTAGAGATACAACAACAAAATTAATCAGTTGGGTCCCACAAGGAATTCATGTTCTAATGGGGGTGTGAGAGGAAAAGGAACAACACATATTTTGGCTGAGGCATGGGGAGAGGGCCATGTGGGGGTGACACTGTGGTTACCCAAGTGGTGGTACTAGGAAGATCATTGGATACATATGGCACCTAAGGTGAGCCTTGAAAGTGGCTAGGGATTCTAAGAAGCAGAAATGAAGAAGAGTATTCTGAGGATTGAGGATAACCCAGGCAAAGAGATTAGAGATGGGAGATGGAATGTTTTGTGTTGGGAACAGCAAATAGGCCAGTTTGTCTGTTAGTGGAGTGCTGTGAGGGGGAGTGATGCGAAATCAGTCTAGAAAAAGAGATTGGAGCCAGATTGTAAAGAGCTTTAAATGCCAAACAGGAATTTCTATTTTATTTTTAAGGCAAAGGACCTCTGAAGTTTCTTGAGCAGAGGAATGACACATTTGGTAAAACTCCCTTATATTTAGTTGATTTTTCCTCTGCAACTTTAAAGTGAGACATCATGGCACAATGGATAAAAATAGGGTCTGCCTGGGAAGGGAGGAGGGAAGGGTCAGAAAGGAAAAAACAGTTATTAAAAGTCTATCATAGACCAGGCACTGTGCTAAGTGCTTTACAAAAATGATCTCATTTGAAACAACTTTATGAGGTAGGTATGCTTATTATCATCATTTTGCAGTTAAGAAAACTGAGGCAGACAGAAGTTTAAAGACAGGAAGTTTCAAATTTGGCTTCTGACATCTAGAAGATATTTGACTATGGGCAAGTTGTCTCAGTGATCCAGACAACCCTGTAAGACCATAAGCTGAAACTTACTCATTTGAAGGCTTGTGTTTGTGGAGAGATTTCCTCCATAGTGTCCAATTAAGTCACAGGCCCATAACAAAAACAAAGTTTTCTGACCATCGTTTTTAGCTTTTTCCTCTGGGGATTGACAAAATCAATCCAAGCCTTCTTCCATGTGACAGACCTTCAATCATTTGAAAATAGTTCTTTCCCTATGTCCATTCTTCTTTAGGCTATACATTTCTAATTCCTTCAGGTAATCTTCATGTGATAGAGCTCTGATTCCCTTCAAAATCTTGATTGGCCTTCTCTAGCTTGTCAACGTGCCCCTCAGAATGTGGCCACCAGAATTAAATCTAATACTCTATAAGCAATGTAGTATTTGAAGAGAAAAGTAAGATGGCTACATTTATTTCTGCTCATGAAGCCAAAGACCACTTTCACCTTTTGGAAGTTTTTTTGGCAGTTATCTTACCTTATTGACGTGTACGGAGTCAGCAGTCAGATAAATCCCCTAAATCTTTTTCATATAAACTGTTGACTAGTCATTTAATCCCCATTTCTTCTTTGTGCTATTAACTTTCTTTTTGCCCTAAATGTATAATTTTATATATTTTTAAATTAAACTTCACTTTGCTAGACTGCTTCATTATTGTAGTCTATCAATTTTTTTTATGGAATTCTAATTGTCATTCAAAATATTGACAATTTTTTCTCAGGTACATAATAGATACATCAATGCTATAGATCACTTACGACTTCAACTCAGTTCAACATATATTCATTACCTACAATGTGAAAGGCACTATTCTAGGTGAAGGTTATACTAAGACAGTCATGATACAGGATCTGTGCTCAAGGTTCTTACAATCTGAAGGTTGAAAGACTAATACACATTAATTATGAAATAAGGGAGAGTAGACAAGTGGAGAGCAGATAGGTGACACAATGGATAGAGTGCTGGGTCTGGAATTAGGAGGTCCTAGCTATGTGACCCTGGGAAAGTCATTGTACCCTGTTTGCCTCAATTTCCTCATCTGTAAAATGACCTGGTGAAGGAAATGACAAACTATTCCAATATCTTTGCCAAGAAAACCCCAAAAAGGGGCCACAAAGAGTTGGATACAACTGAAAATGACTGGACAACAAAGGTAATGATTACAAAAGAGAGGTCCAGAAAAAGTACTACCAATGACAGGGAGAAGATTTCCCTTGGGGTGTTTCCTACTCTCCTGTCTTCTAGGCTAGGCTTTCAGTCAAAGACATAGCCAATTCATGGCAATAAGCAGAGCTATGTAAAAGTAGGGAATTTTAACCAATTTAATCACATGAGGGACAAATAACATGAAACATAGTAGAGTTCTGGTTGTAGGGAGCTGGAGAGGAGAAGAGACCTGCCCAGAAAAAGGGAGACAGACCCCAGGGAATGTAAAAGGAGGTTGTTGTGGAGGATAGAAAAAGCTAGGTAGCACAGAGGAAAAAATACTAGATCTGGAGTCAGAAAGCCTGAGTTCAGTACTGAAATTCTACTTAATACCTGTGACTTTGGGGAAGCTATCTAAACTCTCTGGGCTTCCACTTACTCATCTATAATTACCTTCAGAGCAGAAGACTTCTGAGGTCCCTTTCAGCTTTGACTCTCTGGTCCTATGAATTAATTTTATTGTTGTTCAATCCTTTCAGATGTGTCCTACTCTTTCTTGGCAAAGATGCTGGAGTGGTTTCCCATTTCCTTCTCCAACTCATTTTACTGAGGCAAATAGGATTATATGACTTCTCCAGGGTCACACAGCTAGTTAAGTGTAGGAGACCAGATTTGAACTGAGGTTTTTTTGACTCTAAGTCCAGAACTCTATCCACTATTCCACCAACCTTCCCAATGAATTAATCATTCCTCTGTCTCTCAGTGATTGGTCAATACTAAATCCCAGCCCATGTTTCTGTTGGTCACTTTTTGGGTTTTGATGGCTCAGAGTGACTGTAAATAGCAATTATTTCTGATCTGATCAGAATTGCTGGCAGCCCACCCCACCTTGAATTTCTTTTCTTCTTTCTCTTTTTGTTTTTGAATATGCAGGGAAGGCCATCTTTTGCTTCATTTCCTGCCCAGCACTGAGTCACTGAATGGGTGTTGCCTCAGACAAAATGAGACCTGAGAAAGACCTTATAAGGAATATCAATTTCTTGAAATAGAGCTCTGGGAAACCAGGCATTGATAAAGCCACTGGGATTAACTGCCTTAAACAAATCACTCTGGGTCTCAGACTGGTCAGTAATAGATCCCAAACCAAGCCACAGTTGGTCACTTTTTGGGTTTTGTTGGCTCAGAGTGACTGTAAATAGCAACTGTAGGCTCAAACTGACTTTTTTTTAAGTAGGTAAAAGAGGTCATCTTTTGCCTTATTTACTACTTAGCCTTAATCACTGAGTGGGTGTTTCCTTGGATAAACAGAGACTTAGGAAAAGACCTTAACTTAAGAAGGTCAAGATCTTCCATGGTATCTGGGACCATCTCCAGTCATCCTGATCTATGTTTTGCCACAGGACCAGATGGCTCTGGAGGAGAGAGTGAAGCTGGTGATTTTGCGCAGCCTTGCCTCCTTTAAATCCAATTCACTTGCAAGTCAAGACATCTCTTTCCTGATGTCATTTGTCCCCTTCAAAAAGGATAAGCAACAACAAAAACAACAATTATTCCTGCTCAGTTCTGTTTCTAAATTGCTACAGAAAGTTCCCTCACTGCCCTCCTCAATGGTTTTTTGCTATCTTTAGCTTCTTCTTCCCAACCTCCACCAATTTTTTTGTTTAAATTTTCTTTACAAAAGTGATCTACCTCGTCAATTTGAAATCAACCCAAAGAACTCTTCCTAGGCTTCCACCCCTGCCACCCCCTTTCTATTTAAAAGTTCTTCTTGGACACTGACTTATACATTGGCAGAAGATGACACTGTTTATATCTTTCATTCAGTATTTCATTACATATACATTTCTTAAGTACCTACTATGTGCAATGCCCATATAGAAAAGACACTGGGGAAGTTCCCCAGACTAAAAATCTTTTTCAGCAGCTACAAAGCCTGACACCCCAGCATTCCATTTTAAGAACCACCTTTTCCCTTTAGGCCATTTAGAAATGCAAATGCTATTCTCTAGTGAGGGTAGCACAGTAAAGTCATTCATAGCAAGGTGTGAATGAGATTCTATTGCTTTCCTCAGGGCACTGGGGGAAAAAATGGACGAAAAAAAAAATTCAGTGGGTTGGAAGTTGGGAATCTGTAGCTTCCAGAGGCTTAAGACAGGCTTTGCCTTAACTCGGGCTGCCACTTACAATCAAGAACTGATTTTTCTTCCTTTGGTCTGCAGATCCTCTCTGAGCGGACACTGTAAGAAGCAAAACAAACAGCATTTCCTACTAAGATCCCTAGAAAGAGACAAGAGGTGGTTTTATTTATTTTTAAATGTCTACAGAGGCAAAAGGCAGAGACAACAAAAGGAGGTATTGGGGTCAAGTTTCTGGTTGGGATATTTATGGCAAGACTGGTGAGGATGTTTATAGTGAGGCTTTAAGCAAGCCCAGTACTGCAAAACCCATATTTACGAAAAAGGATACATTGGGAGAGGAATGTCATTAAAAAGGAATCATAGCAGAGTTTCTTTAAGGAGCAAGCTTCCTTAGTGAATTTAAAATGCAATAGATTTTGACATACATTTTTCAGGGGCATCTTAAGGGAAAATGAGGTAATCTCTTGTCAGGTTCCAAGATCACCCCTCTTTTTGACCCCGTATTTTCCAAGGCCCAGAAAGCAAGCTGTGCCCTGAGCTTGGCCTAACAACAATCCTTTCTACTCTGGGTGAATTTTGCTGCAACTAAATCACAGAAATGCAAGTCCCTGAGCTTGGGCTAGCACTGACAGGCCCAGACATGGAATCCTGTTCCGAATGGACTTTTTTGTCACTAGACAGCCTTGCCTTACTGTTGCTGTTGTGCCTCACTACTATTGCTAACACTACGCTGTTTGGTTCTTTATCTAGGCACAAATATATAAATCAAGGTTTAGCCCCACTGCCTGGGGTCTCAAAATGTTGAGGTTTAGGGTTAGGGGTGCTTGAGACCCCAAAATACCAACCGGGTCCTACTGAATAAATTTGACTCAAGCCTTCTCTCAGTCAAAGTAAAGCAAAGTTTATTAAAGATTCTCCATAATGGGTAGACTCTTAAGAAGCCTAAGTATCTGTGACACTTGTATTGGACAAGTAGGCTAGAATAATCTGACACAGAGTGAGTCTGCACTAGATTAATTTTAGCCCCTTCATGGAGCAAGATGGATCTCATATACAGAAAAGATTGTGGGAAGATTCAGGGGTGGTCTAGAGTTGTAATTTGGGGAGGGTCTTGGGGAGGAATCTAAGGAGGATCTTTGATGGAACTGAGGTCAGTCTCGAGGAAAAGAATTAAGGGTGGGAAATAGCTGAAGGCTACTTGGAGATGACAGACAATGGAGGGCTAAGCTAGTTTAAGGGTAACTGGTTTGAGTATAGATATTTTGATAGGAAGTAGCTGGACAATGAAGGGCTAGGTTAAGAGTAACAGGGATTTGGGCCTAGCTATAAGGAAAGGCTTATGGCCTCAAGCAAATGCCCCATCAAGTGGGAAGATTCAATCAGAGTTCAAAGGGTTTCCCAGAGCCTATACCCCCTCACTACTTAGAGGAGGCCCCATCACATGTCTGATTTCTCTCCTCCAGTGGAATAAAGGAAGCTTTTTGCTTTTAATCTGTGTGAGCTCTTTGGTATTTTGAGAGTTAAGAGTGGTTGCAAAACCTCTGTGACTCTTTGATCCTTTGTGACCAGAGTTGACCCCTTGACCAGAAGTGATTCAGCAAAAAGAAAGAAGCAGAGGGGCTACTGTTTTTACACCTTTTTTTCCTATCCCACCTCTGATCCAGGGGAAGAATATTGTTTCCATGGGCAATTGCAGGGAGACTTTTGGAAAAATACAAAAGATCAGAAAATGATCCACATCCAGGAAAGAAGCTCTTCTCCATCAGCCTAAATAATTCTTATGCATTAATAGTTTGGATTCAAAAACTTTGTAATGTGCACAACTGGAAGTTGGTCAATATTCATTAAGTACTTACTATGTACAAGGCACTGAGCTAAGCACTGGGGATACAGAGAAAGGTAAAAGCCAGTAGTTGGTCTCAAGGAGTTCAACATCTAACAGAGAAGAAATGACAAACAATTGTTAATAGCAAATGAAACATTACTTGCCGCTCCCTTAATGATCCTAGTAATGTCTTTACAATCCTGCTCTTAAGATATTTATCCTAAATTGGGTTGAGCTGAACCACACCCTAAATCCCCCCCCCCAAACAAAACCAGCTAGAGCTAACCTAGTTTCCAAAGTCACTCCTAAAGTCCCTGTCCCCTTCCATTGAGATTCATGTCATAAGAGGCAAAACATCCAGAATGAAACGGTTTTCCTTGCCCAGACTGCCAAAAGCAACTGGGGTCTCATGACAAGGCCTTGGTACCTCATAGTATTTCCTTCTCCTTTCCTCCTAAAAGCAGAAAAACCTTCTTTGGTGGTCTCTGACTTGGGAAATCCATTGTGCTCTGCACTCATGGGACATCCCCTAAGGTACCAATTTTCTACCCTGTTACCTCAATTAAAGACATTTTATTCCTCAACTCATGTCTTTATTTCAGGATTTGACACCTGAAAATGAAAATGTACAAAATAACTACATAGAGGATAAATTGGTTTCAGCTTTTGATCTCTTTCAACTATATCTGGCCTCATTGTGACGGAATGGTGGTAGCAGAAAGGGAGGCAGAGGGAGCAGGCACCTCAAGTTGATGAGGTGCAGGCTCTGGGAGTCCCCTTGAGCTCTCCTTGAATTTTTGAGATATAGGCTCTGGGAAACCCCTTGAGGTCTGATTAAATCTTCACACTTGATGAGGCATTTGCAGAGGCCATAAGTTTTTCATTGTGGCTGGGCCCAAACCTCTATTACTAGCCTAGCCCTCCATTGTCCTTCTACTTCCCACCCTTGAGCCTCTCAAAATATCAATCCACCCTTGCATTGATCTCATTAACTCCTCCTGAAGACCCTCCTCAAACTCATTACTGGAGTCTGACCCCATTGACTCCTCCTGAAGACCCTCCCCCAACTCCTTCTCTAGACCACCCCTAGATTCCTCTGTATATAAGACCCCATCTTCCTGCCATGAGGTGTGAGAGTGCTATAGAAAGACCTAGCACAGACTTTCTCTGTGTCAGACTTACCTTGGCCTGAGTCTACCCCATATGGTGAACTTTTAATGAACTATTAATAAACTTTACTTTTCTCTGGCTGAGAAGACTTGAGTCGAATTCATTCTACAGGACCCAGAGTGTTGGTATTTTGGCGTCTCCAGAGCAACCCTAACCCTCCTTATAGGTAACCTCTTCAAAGTGAGTGATGCACCAAGATCTTCAGGGAATCTTGATACTTGTATCATGGAATCCTAGATTAGATCAGGAAGAAACCATAGGCATTCTGAAGTCCAAGCCCTTCTTTCCACAGCTGAGGAAAAAGAGTCCCAGAGAAGTAAAATGAATTACTTACCGAATGAGATGCAACTAATAAGTAAGGATCTGAAGAGAGAGGTACTGACTCCCAATCCAGATGTCTATCCATTACACCATTGATTCTCAGAGTGTGCTTAATATAGTCTCTGAGACCAAGATGCAGCAAAGTATTACAATGAATGAAAAGTCTGGGAATATAATTTCTGGGTAATTAACAATCATTTTTTTAATTATGGCTAGAAAATAATTAATAAAAGAGGTCAGTGGCGTTCTCAGGAGCCAAAGGAGAATCATGGAGAGCTACTGAATTTTAAATACCCTTAGAGAGTGGGTGTTCCTGACAGGTAGAAATCAATTCTTATTGGTTAACCATTAATGAAGGTACTAATATTATAATGAGAGGTGGGTTTATTTTTTTTTTCTATTAATTGATTTATTTACTTTTAGTTTACAAGATTTAGTTCCACAATCCCTTGAGTTGCCAATTTTCTCCCCTCTCTCTTCCCCTCCCTGGCCCCTCCCCCATGGTGGCTTGCAATCAAGTATAGGATCTGCAAATACTTTCACACTGGACATTAGTCTGGTTGTATAGAAGGCTTGTAACCAATGGAGTGAACAATGGGAAAGAAGACACAAAATCAAACATGGAAAAGAACGATAGCATGTAGATTGCTTCAGTCTCCATTTAAACTCTGTTCTTTCTAGATCTTTCTCTGAATGTAGACATCTCCTTCCATCCTGAGACTTGTAGAGTTGTCTTATAACTGTGCATTGCCGAGAAGAGTCCAGTTTATCAAAGTTGGTCATCACACATACGATGTGTGATTGTGTACAAATTTTTCCTGGTTCTGCTCTTCTCACTTAGCATCAGTTTGTATAAGCCTCTTCAGGTAAATATTAACTCCATCTCCTCCCCATTTCTTATAGCACAATAGTATTCCATTACATTCATATACCACAACTTGTTTAACCATTCCCCAATTGATGAGCATCCCCTTAATTTCCAGTTTTTTGCCACCACAAAGAGAGCTGCAATAAATATGTTTGTACATATGGGTCTTCCTCCCACTTCTACAATCTCTTTGGGATACAACCTCAGAAGTGGTGTTACTGGGTCAAAGGGTATGCAATTATTTATAGCCCTTTGGGCGTAGTTTCGATTTGCTCTCCAGAATGGTTGTATCAGTTCACAGCTCCACCAAACAATGCATTAGTGTTACAATTTTTCCACATCCTCTCCAGCATTTGTAATTTTCCTGTTTTGTCATCTTAGCCAATCTGACTGGTAAGACGTGGTACCTCAAAGTTGTTTTGATTTGCATTTCTCGAATCAATAGTGATTTAGAGCATTTTTTCATATGCTTATAGATATCTTTAATTTCTACCTCTGAAAATTGCCTGTTCATATCCTTTGACCACTTATCAATTGTGGGATGACTTGTATTCTTATAGATTTTACTTAATTCCCTGTATATTTTAGAAATAAGGCCTTTATCAGAGACACTAGTTGTAAAAATTCTTTCCTAATTTCCCACTTCCCTCTTAATCTTGGTTACATTGGCTTTGTTTGCACAGATACTTTTCAATTTAATGAAGTCAGGATTATCCATTTGGAATTTTATAATGCTCTACAACTCTTTTTTGGTCATAAAGTCTTCCCTACACCATAAATCTGACAGGTAAACTTCGTTTCTTCCCCAGGTTACTTACAGTATCAGACTTTATACCTAGATCATGCACCCATTTAGACTTGATTTTGGTGTATGGCGTTAAATGATGATCTATGTCCAGTTTCTGCCATACTATATTTCAATTTTCCCAGCAGTTTTTGTCAAATAGTGAGTTCTTATCCTAAAAACTGTGGTCTTTGGGTTTATCAAACAAGTATATTACTATAATCGTTGACTACTGAGTCTTTTGTACCCAATCTATTCTATTGATCCACTACTCTATTCCTCAGCCAGTACCAAGTAGTTTTGATGACTGCTGCTTTATAATACAGATTAAAATCTGTTGCAGCTAGGAGAGGTGGGTTTATTCTAATGATGGACTGGGGGAACTTGACTCTGATCAAGTGACTCTTGGACAAAAAGAGACTTATTTCTACACACAGAGCACCTTTCACAGGGTCTTTGAGATGAACACTGTTTTCATAAGAATCCTTCCTGGGATTGCCAGGCTTTCTTTATGGACTTTCAGTTATTGTACAAAACAAGTTACCTTTCAAAATTGTGGGTTGTCCCAACCCCCTCATACCTGCAGCCTGGCCTTCTAAAAATTTTACCCCCCATCTTTCTGCCCTAATACTTTATAAGACCCCCTCCCATAACCTCCTTCTTGGGCTCCCTAACACTTGTTGTGTGGTACCTCAGTTCTAACTTCATTGCTTTGACTAAAGCTCATAATTTTTGCTGTAATGGCTACCTTCTCTTTAATTCAGCTTGACAATACTGAGATATTATTTACCTATTAAAATACTCTTTCCTTTTCCAATTAAGTTCTGAGAACAGAGTTTTTATATTTCCACCAAACAACAAATTGTAATAGACTGAATGAAGGAGATATGAGAATCCAGCAGTCTCAAGGGAAAATTTGCAAAAATATATAAAATAATTCCTCTCTTCTCATTTTTTTGTTTGGGAAAACATAATTATTTTCATAAAAATATAATTTATGTTAACATGTAATGGGATCATTTCAAATATTTTTAAAAACATTTTATATAATATATTTTAAAGTATATATAATAAATATTTTAAAATGTATCAGTTTTAAGGGGAGAAGAGTTAGAGATGAGAGGATGGAAATAGAAGGGAATAGGAATTTCTATATTATCTACTAAGTGACAGGCAATGTGCTAAACACTTTCTTTTTTAACAAATATTCTTCCTTTTTAATTTCTAATACAGTAAACAGAGACAGATATAACCCATAAGGATATAACTTAAAAGCTCTTTGGCATCCTCAGTAAATTTTAGATCTGTAAAGGGGCCTGACACCAAACGGTTTGAGAACCACCACCCTATACTACTGTATGATAGTCCACTAAAACACTAAACATTTCACAGAGCCAGAAAGTGTTAGCAGATACAAGATTAGACTCATTTTGCTGAAAACTTTTAAGTAGGTTATACAGATGTAATAGGTATTTTTTATTTTCTTTTCTTTCTTCCTTTCTGAAACTCTTAATTAACTGAAAGCCTGTCTTCTGTTAATATTAACCTTACCTGTCCAAAAACTGTCCCATGGGATGTGAAAATTTACTTATGGTCTTAAAGGTTTTTTTTTTTTTGTGGCTTTTTGGAGGGCAATTGGGGTTAAGTGACTTGCCCAAAGTCACACAATAGTAAGTGTATCAAATGTCTGAGGTCACATTTGAACTCAGGTCCTCCTGACTCCAGTGCTCTATTCACTGCACCACCTAGCCACCTCAATGCCACCTAGCCGCCCCTTAAAGGTTTCTTAGATAAGAAGCTAGATAGAGGAATACTCTCAACTGTCCATGTCTCCTTGGCAATACGTAAATCTTCCCTTTCAATCAGCCTATTTGTAAACTCTCTGAATGTGGTTTAACCTATAAACTAACTTAGTTTAATTATTGTGCATTTGATGAAGTTTGTTTCCTCAAGGGAGGTATGAGATTATGACTATTTAAGTTTGTTCAACGTTTATGTCATTGAAAGAAATATACTATTATGATTCTGTCCCTTCTTTAACTTTTATGGCCTAAGAGCAATGTAAAAGATTCCAATATGTAAAATCATTATTTCTCTGTTATTCTGGTGTAATTTTGCCTTTGAGCATTCTAATGTTTGTTCAGTTTTTTTCTGAGACCTCATCCTAAGCTTAAGCCTAATAATAAAACCAAAGTTTTGTAGTAAATATAGTTTGGCAGCAGATACCTACCGCATGAACTTGGAGAGGGTATGTTTCAGCCATAAAACAGGGTAGTAAATACATACTGACAGTGAGGAATGCCAGATAGCTCCAGGCTTCCTACCCTTATCTCCTATAATGTGAGCTGGACAAACAAATACCAAATTTCTTCCCAAATGCTTTTGGAGGTGAGGGGGTTAGAAGGAAGAAGACACTGATACCCTTAGGGCAAGGGGGTGCCCACCTTTTTAATCTTAATCCCCCTTTGCTTTCAAAAAATCTTCTCAAATTCTCAGTCTTTGTCATGGGACTGATTTTTTACCTCATTCTCACTCCATCCTTCTCTAGATCTCAAGATCTAGGACAAAAAGCAAGCTCATTTGCTTCTTTTTAAACAGTTAGGGAGTCCAGCTTTCCTCTTCCTTCCTCAAAAACATAGGATATTTCTTCAACATTATCCAATACATGTACATCACAATAAAGTTGTATTAAGTTTCCCGTCATCTTGTCCCCAAAACAAGTTCTTTCTAGCTCAGAGATCCTCCCTACTACTAGAAAATTAATTCTACCTGTTCGCATTTCTCCATGTGTCCCTTTCAGAAATATTCCCTGACAGAAAGAAGAAAAAAGTTTATTTTATTCATTCCAAAATAGGATCTCCTTTTCATAATTCTTCCCCCAGGAGAAAAGAACAAAGGTTAAAACAGGACTTCTTAAACTGGGGTCTATGACCTTCTTTTTTTAATAATTTGATAGCTGTATTTCAATATAATTCTTAAAATTCTATGTATTGTAATTTGCTTTAAAATGTTATTCTGAGAAGAGGTCCATAGTCTTCAAATGATTTCAAAGGGTTCCTTGACAGAAAAAGCAATCAACATGTATTAACATGTATACTGTGTCCCAAGCACTATGCTAACTACTGTGGGAAAGGAATTATAATTTTTCTTATTAATCTATATGATACGTGTAATGAATATACTAATAATTTAAAATTCTCAAGAATTGTCTTTTCTAGCTTGTGAGTTAGACTTACAATGCAGCTTAAAATGAATCAAACCTCTGACAATGTTCACAATCACTGACATCTTTGGGCCTACGTACTTTAAAGTGAAGCAAATCAAAGACTATAGAATGTATTCCCATCACAGAACGCCAGTCCTATGACCCACCAAGTCATGGCCCCCAAAGACTTGATGCCAGAATTGTTGTATTTTCTCTCATATGTGGGTTGGTCATGGGAAATCACTCTGGCCCTGGAACAGCCACCTTTCTCCCTCCCTTCCCATTGTGATTTATATACCTAATCTCTGTCTTCATTTCAGCCAGGTGGAACTCTGATCAGAACTCCCTCTTTGTAAATCTGTTCCTCATAAAGAAACTAACTAATTAAATGGCTACTGGTTTACTGGCACTTTGTCTCTGACCTGCTGTTTCATCATTCTCGGGTAAGATATTGCCTCAGTAAAATCCTGTTAACAGCTGGAAATACAAAAAGAAGCAAAAGACAATCTCTGCCCTCAAGGAATTTACAATCTAATGGGAGTGACAACATGCAAACAGATTTATACAGAGTAAGCGAAATACAGGACAAATAAAAATAATTAACAGAGAGAAAGGTACTATAATTAAGAGGGTTTGAGGAATGCTTCCTGTAGAAAGTGGGATTTTAGTTGAACCTTAAAGGAAGCCAAGAGAACTCAATATTCAGAAAGGAGGAAGGAAAGTGTTGTAGGCATGGGAGATTGTCAGAGAAAATGACAAGAGCTGTGAGATGGAGTGTCTTTGTGGAACAGATCCCTTCCTTCCTCTAGCTACTGCAATCCCCCACCCTAGATCACCTGGCACCACCACGCACTTAGACAATGACAAACGGAGAAAAATACAAACACTCTTTAAGGCTTTGGGGTGGGAGATTAGTGTCCTCCCCTAAGTACCCTTCTCCTAGGGCTGGTGTATGTGGGATAATCTAACCTTAGAAAAAAAAAACAGCAACCAAAAAGCCCAAATAATAAATCCCACTGCTGTTTTCTTTCTTGGTCTTTAAGATCATTAGGTTATAGACTTAGATCTGGAAGGAGTCTTAGAGGCCAGGTAATCCAACTTCCTCATCGCACAAAGATGAAATCACTGAGGCTATTTGACAGAGCTAGAAAGATTTACTCTAAGTTGTGAATGACTAATAGGTTTAAACCTAGTGTATTTGCATTCCAGAAAAGAAGCCTATTAATCCAAATGGGTCTCCAATTAGTAACATGTGAAAAAAGAAAAAAAAGGATTTTGAGCCAAACACAAAAAAAGGGGGACAGGAGTTCATCTCATCATCAGATTTGATTTAAAAATTACTTTCAAATGAAAGCTTAATTAAACTTACTTAATTTGTATTTAGGATGAGGTTAAAGGCTTCTTAATTAACTCATCAGACTGATCAAGGAAATACACGTAAACTACACAACTCATAGGTCTTGATCTCTGGATACTTACTTAACAGAATTCTTTTTTAAACAGACACTTGGAAGTAAGGAAGAAAGTAAACCACGTTGTAGTGGGTTTTTTTCTTCTTCTAAGCTTTCTTAACAGAAAGAGGAAATATAAAAGTGTTCCCTTCCCCCTGCGCCCCATTCAGTGGGGAAAAGTTATTATTACTTGGCTTGTTTATCCTGAGGCTAAAATTCATTACTATTGAGGGCTCCTCGCTGCTGTTCCTCTTCCTCTCCTCTAATGATGTGCACTCTTTTATGAGCATCTCTCTATATTCTGTGACATTGGCTGTAAAGCAAAGTTCTTCATTTTCCTATTAATTCCTTCCCTAACCTAGGGGATATGTTCTGGTGAAGTGTGAGAGTCTCCAGTCCCTGGATGCTCTCTGTCTCCACCTGTCAGCTCAGCACTGTCTGGCCATCTACATGGGTCTTTCTGAGTGCCCTCACTGAATTTAACATAGGAAGAAAACTGGACTTTTGTATTTCATTGGGCAGAAAGGTTAAGTCTTAACACCTGCAAATCTCACATTTCAGATTTATTAAATAATTTATCTTAAACCCTTAGAACTAGAAGCATCCTTAAAAATAATCACATCCAGCTCTTTCCTGTCTCTCAAGATGGCGGACAAAAAGCCACCCAAGGAAAAGAAGGTCAAAAAGGAAGATGTAGCTGAAAAGGTCAAAAAGCCCTGAAAGCATTGCAGTCAGAACCCAGTCCTGGCCCGAAGGATCGGTAGATACTCCAGGTCTGCAATGTATTCCTGGAGAGACCCCAAAACCCAGATTGAAAGGAAGAAGAAAGAAAAAGTGCTTGCTACTATCTCAAAGCCTGCTGGTGGTGATAAGAATGGAGGAACCCAAATGGTAAAGATTTGCAAAATGCCTAGGTATTACCCTACTGAGGATGTGCCTAGAAAGCTGCTAAGTCATGGCAAAAAGCCCTTCCTTCAGCCAGCACGTGAGGAGACTTCAAGCCAGAATCACCCCGGGCACTGTTCGGATCGTGCTCACTGGCCACCACAGGGGCAAGCGAGTGGTTTTCCTGAAGCAGCTGGCTAGTGGCTTGCTACTGGTGACTGGACCTCTGACCATAAACTGTGTTCCTCTGAGAAAGACCCATCAGAAATTTGTCGTTACCACCTCTACCAGGATTAACCTTTCAGGTGTGAAAATTCTAAATCATCTTACTGATGCTTACTTCAAGAAGAGGCCTGGTAAACCTAGACACCAAGAAGGAGAGATTTTTGACACAGAAAAAGAGAAATATGAGATTACAGAGCAGCGCAAGACTGATGGGAAAACAGTAAATTCTCAGATCTTGCCCCAAATCAAGAAAATTCCTCAGCTCCCTGGCTACCTGCATTCTGTTTTTTCTTTCTCCAATGGAGTTTATCCTCACAAACTGGTGTTTTAAATGCCTTTCAGAGAACACTTATTAAAATATTTGTAATAAAAATAATCAAATCCAGCTCTTGAATTTCAGAGCATCACATATACAGAGTTGGACATGACCTCAGAGTTTCATTTTAAAAATGAGCAAACTGAGGGCTATGTAAGTAAAGTGTTCAACCCATGGTTGAACAGGTAGTTAGTAGCACAGCCAGGATTTGAACTCAGATCTTACACCTGCAATTCTGGAATCCTTTCCACTACATTATGGGGTTATATGATATGTCTAATGATATGAATTGTTATTATACTATTAATAACCAATTATTAAATTGGGATCCTGGCTTTTCTCCTCAATTTCCTCATTAAGGCCCACCTCTTGTTGGTCTCTGAAGGACATGACTGATTGATGAGATTGCTATTATCCCTGAAGAAATATGCTCTTCAATTTTGGGTGGGACTCTAGCCAACTAGCAGACCTAACTTCTGTTTAGTATCACCAGTATCCAGTCTGGGTGAGTTTTCACTCTGGGAAAAGGAGCCCCTGTTCTTGTACCCCTCCATTAGAGTTTAGAGTCACCTAGCTCATGAAGGAAAAAAACAACCAGAGTGGTCTGGATGGAAATGGATTCCACTGTGCAGATAGCTGAAGGCAGCTGAGTCTCATGGTCAAACTATCTTCTCAGCTGAAGACTGCTAGCCCATCTTCTCATTAAATGTCCTCTAATCAGGTTGATTTTTACTTGTCAAGAGAATTCCCTTTAAGAAAGGTTATTAAGGCTTTTTTCAAGGTCTCCATAGGGTACCTATGGTTACCAAGAGAAATCATTGACCATCAATTTATTGATTGCTGGATAGCCTGATTAACAAATTGATTATTAATTACCCAGAAACTCTGTCTCTCAGGGTTTTTCATTTGTCACAGTAAGACCACATAGTTAATTAGTGGAGAAACTGCTAGTAGAATCCAGATCTACTGACTTTCATTCTAGTACTCTTTCAACTGTCTGAGATTAAAAATTCTACATACTTTGCAGCTGGAATTTATAGAGTACTTTATTTGATTGTCAGCATCTCTTTGATATAGATCCTACAGTACAGACAGTATTATTAGTATATAACGGATGAGAAAACTGAGTCTGAGAGAGAATACATTTGCCTAGGGTCTTTTAGTAGGGCAGCTAGGTGGTACAATAAATAGAGTACTAGGCCTGGAGTCAGGAAGACCCTGGGTTCAAATCTGAACTGAAATACTTACTAGCTGTGTGACCACTGGCAAGTCACTTAACCCTGTTGGCCTTGGTTTCTTCATCTGTAAAATGACCTGGAGAAGGAAATGACAAACCTCTCCAGTATCTTTGCCAAGAAAACCTCCAACAGGGTCACAAAGAGTCAGACATGACTGAAAATAACTGAACAATAACAGCATCTCTTAGTATATTTGAGAAAGGATTCAAAATCGTCTTGATAAATCCAATTGAAAGGCTCTATTCACCTGGACACATTTACATTCATATATAGGAACCTCAGCTTTCAAGAAAAGATAGGTAGGAATGTATGTAGAGTCCTAAATTTCCAATCAGAAATACCAGGCTTGAAAGCCAATCTAAGTTACTTTTTAGTTGTGTGATCTTACCCAAGTCACTTAATTCTGTGCTTCAGTTTTCTCTTTTATAAAATAAATGGTCTCTAAGGTCCTTTCTAGCTTTCACTTCCTGGCTATCTCTTTATCTCATTGCCTCTATTCTGGTGATCATCCTCATCTCCTCTACCCCCTCTACCTTTGAACTCTAGCCCTGGGTCCAATAGCTATAATGGACAAGTTTTGCCTTAGTTTATCTGGAATTTGGCCTGTATGACACATCTTTACCATCACTACATCATACCCCCGTGCCTACTACCTCTCCATTCTTTTCTACCTCCTCTTTAAGTGTTATTTTCCTCTATCAGAATGTAAGTTCCTTGAAACTGGGGGGTATCTTGCATGTTTGATTTGCATTTCCAGTGTTTAGTACAATGCCTGGCACATAGTAAGCTCCGAATAAATGCAGTCTCTCTATTTATCCTTCCTTCCTTCCATCTACCCATCCAGCCATCTATCTATCTATCTATCTATCTATCTATCTATCTATCTATCTATCTGTCTATCTATCTATCTATCTATCTATCTATCTATCTATCTATCTATCTATCTGTCTGTCTGTCTGTCTATCTGTTCATTTGTCTATCTGTTCATCTATCTGTCTATCTATCTATCTGTCTATCTATCTATCTATCTATCTAATATTTCTATGGTACTATGATCTGTCTAGATTAGAAAAGATTCTAGCAATCCCCTTTAAAGATGATTAGGGAGGAGTTTGGGTTGAGGAAAATCCAAGGATGTAAAGAGTAGAAGTTTACCTTTGTTTTGGAACTTATCTCTCCTTTTTCCCTTTCCATTTTCCACGAAAATCAAAACTCATTTTCAATTACAGCAATGGACATTAACAAGTAAATGACTGATAGGCTTAACCTAAATAAAACAAAACAAAACCAAACCCAACAACTGGGAATGCAGGCTTAAGATGACAATGGGCATATTCCTTCACATGTACAGGTAACAATGGCTATAACTATAGTTTTAAATGGTGTTTAATAATGGTTGGATTTCCAGTTTCTGAGATGCTGTTCTGCTTTTTCTTTGCAATGTTAGGCTATTTCTCTTGGATATTGGTAACCATTGGCTTGGTCTGATGACACACGATGTCAACATAGCAGTGAATCTGTGTCATACTTTTCACATTCAAGTGGAACAAGAGTCAGAAGGGCAATTGCATTGATAACTGCACCCATGTATGTCATCAGCCACATGAGGACAAACGTCTTTAAGGTACCCACCAGATCCTCCAACAGAAAGAGACAGATGACAAGCTTCAGAACCCTGTTAACATGTGCCATAATATTCGTCACATCATTATGGAATACAATAAGGACAAAGCAATGTCCACATTCAGGTAGGATTTGAATGGATAGTTCTTAATGGATGATTGTATTTTTATTCCAGAAAAAGGGTTTATTAAAGTAGATGGGTATTTAATGGGTGGAAGTGTAGAAAAGAGATTTTTAAGAGGAGCAGGGACCTGGTGATATTTTTGATGTTCCTTGCCTAGTCTAGGCAGTTATTCTGTGCTTCATGAGGCCCTCTTCCCCAGGTAACCATGGTCAACAAAATATGTGGATTCAGCATTATTTAGTAACCAGAAGTTTTCACCAACACCACAAAAACACACTTTCATATAAAACTCCACACTTAATAGTAAAATTTGGGTCACCTTGTGGAGAATGGAGAGAGGAAGAGTGTAGATTGACAAACATTTCAAAACCAAATGGGAAGGGGTGGAATTTTCATGAAGACCTGAGATGTTGGGGGTGCCCAACCACCAGTAGGAGGCCAGAAGCTTAATACATGCTCCATGTATGGGGCATTACCATATATGGGGATCTAGTCACCAGGCCAGGCATTACCCATTTCAAGTGAAATAATATTTGAAAAGCACTTAGCAGAATATTTGTCACATAGTAGGTGCTTAATAAGTGATTATTCTCTTCTCCTTCCCTTCATTGTCCAAACCAATGTTACTTTTTATCTTGGTGGTTGAGCAAGAATACCAAGGCACTTACATGCCATTATAGAACCATTGTAGGTTGAAGTCTCAAATAGTATTTCCTCTTCCTGTGGCTGTCAAAAAATGTAGCCTTCTGTCCTCATACTCCCTGAGATCTAATAAGGTAGCAAATTCTTAAGTAAGGGCATCTTTTTTTTTTTCTTGTGACTTCATATCCACAACTCTCACTTCAGTACCTGACACATAGTAGTCACTTAATAAAAGAATGCTGGCCTGGATTTAAAGTCTTGGCTAGCCAGCCAAAAATCCCTTTCTTTCTGGTAACACTCCTGACTTCCAACTTCATTTACCTTGTTCTAACCCAGCCTGAGTTCCTATCCTGCTTTGGACCAGTTCCATTATATCTTTTGGGATTCCCAGTCTATTGCTAAAACAAACAAACAAACAAAAAACAACAGTAACAGAAAAACCCACTTCCTTCCTTCACATTACAATCATTACATTTTCCTTGGCTCACAGAAACCTGAATCCCCCTCATAAAACACTTCACCGTGGTCACTCTCTCCAGTTCTGGGAGGGTCTTTCTTCACCAGTTCCCTGTCCCTGCACACATACAATCCATAGTGGGCCAGAAGAAGGAACAGATACAGTCCTTGCTCTTAGAGTCTGTCACTTTCAGCCTCTTTCACTGTAGCGGTCACTAAACAATCTCTCTTTGGAGGTTTAGCCCTCCTTCTGTAATCATCTAGGCAGAACAGGAGTGATTTTTTTCTCAAAGAAATCAGTGTCTGGCTCAAAGACTTCCTTTCCATCCCCAACTCCTACTCTTATACTTAGGGACTTCACTGTAAAAACAAATGGTCTCTCAGAAACCCTAGCCATCCAAAACCTGCATTTCCATCAACCTTCTCAACTCCTGTGATCTGTCCTTTGTATCTATCTTAGTCACATGCAGGGATAGTCAGACCTTTGAATTTACATCAGTCATAAGTATTCCACATGACCCGTAATTCTGATGTCCCCTTCTCTCCTTCTGAAAGTTTCTAATCCTTCTATTTCTGTTTCACTACAACTAAAATTCATTCTTTTTTTCCTCAATGACACCCCTGGTAACTCTACTCTTTATTATTCTCTTAGTCCAATTTCACTCTCATCAAAGACTTGACTCTGTAGCTAACTGGTCAAATTGGCATCCCTTTATTATTGATATTCTTCTTCCCATGTCTTACCAAACACCAACCATGCATTACCCCCACCACCTGCCTTTCCCATGCCTGCTCTTTTGCTGCTTAGTACCATTGGAAGAAGTCACAATGGTGCTGACTGGGTCCACTACAAATTTATACTATCTAATTTCCATTGAGACTTCATGGATGCACTGAAATTCTTTTAAGCTTCCCTAATTTATCAAACACTCCACAGCAGCTGTTCTAAACTTTCTCTCCTCAAGCCTCCTACACCATTCCCTCCCCTTCCCTTTCAGCAGAAGACCTCACCACCCACTTTATGGAGAAAAAAAAAAGCCATCTGTTATGACTTCCCTCTTCTCCCATTTTCTGTACCTGAAACCCTTCTCTACATCATCTTTCATTTTGTCCTTCTTTGCTCTAGCCTCTGAGAAAAACGTGACCCTTCTTGCAAAAAACAGCCCTTCTATAAGTGCCCTTTGCTCCACCTTCACCAGTGTCTTCCCAGTACTTTCCCCTTTAAATCAATTCTGCCTCCCTCATCTCAGTTGGTCAGTTACAAATTTATTAAACATCAACTACATACCAGGCATTGAGCTAAGTTCTGGGGATACATAAAAAGGGCAAAAGATAGTCCCTAATGTCAAGGAGCTCACATGCTAACATGCAGTGACCTATGTACGTGTTAAAGTAAATGGATATTTAGTGGATGGAAGTGAGGAAAAGAGATTTTTAAGAGGGGCAGTTGCCTGATAATATTTTTGATGTTTCTTGCCTAGTCTAGGCAATTATTCTATGCTTCATTAGGCCATCTGAAGTACAAAACAAGCTATATAGAAGATAAATTGGAAAAAATCAGCAGGGTGAAAATAGGTGGGGATAGGAAAGATTTTTCTGTAGAAGGTGGGATTTTAACCTGCCCTTGAAGGCAGACACAGAAACGAAGAGGTTGAGACCAGGATGATAGGTATTCTAGTTAGAGAGGACAGCCATATATATATATACATATATATATATATATATACATATATATATGTATATATATATATGTGTGTGTGTGTGTGTATATATATATACACATATATATATGTGTATATATATATATGTGTGTGTGTGTGTGTGTATGTATGTATGTATATATATATATATATATATTTGAAAATACTCTGAGTCAAAAGATAGAGTGTCTTCTTTGAATAACGGGAAGGAGACTAGTACCACTGGATTACAGAGTAGATAGTAATAGGACGTCTCTGCTTCAAGCAATTGTTCAAGATAATAAAATTCTTAGAATGTGCCAAATTACATTGGCAGAGGGGGTTTCCTCACCTGGGAGTCCCTTATGTCAGCAAAATCATAGGTAAAGTCCCTAGTGTAGATGTATATCTACATGTTTATGTGCATGCATACATACATACATGTATGTGTGTATATATATATATATATATATATATACATACACAGAGGCAGCTAGACAGCACAATGCTAGGAGTCAGGAAGACCTCAATTCAAATTTGACCTTTGACACTTACTGTGTGCCCCTGGGCAAGTCAGTCAACCTCTGTTTGCCTTAATCCTGGAGAAGGAAATGGCAAAGCACTCTGGTGTCTTGGCCAAGAAAACCCCATGGATAGTATTGTCACACTATGGTCCGCGGGATCACAAAGAGTTGGACATGACTGAACAACTGAATAACAACACCACATTATATATACATTTCTCACATATATATATATATAGTCAGTAGTCTGAATGTCATTATTGACACTGTATTTAGATCTGGGTATTGCATTCTATACTTTAATTTGGTTTTCCCTTGTTTCTTGTAGCACATATTCATTCTCTGTGATTTTCAGCAATCTACTTTGTATCTAATAAATATAGGTGTGCATTGGGCATTACCAGTTGACTTTTCTTCTGCTCCTCGGGGGAGAACTAATACTGAAGATCATTCCAGAGTGTGCTGATAAACTGTCCATATGGTCTGTACTCACCTGTGCACTGACATGATTTCAAAGAATTATCTCATGAGTTAGGTACACACTGAAAGATATTATTCTTAATATGTTTTACCCTTTAGTACAGATGGCAGTCCAAAATTTAAAGACTAGCCACAATTTCCATTGACTCAAAATAGGAAGAATATAGAGCAATCCCTCTCTGTTAAGCCTCCATTTACTGACTAGCAGCTCTCTTCAGGGCAACAAATTGAAGGTAGAAGCGTATACAGGTTAATGTTTCCTTTTATATTTGAAGTCTAGTGGCCAATGGGAATTTATCAGTATTCATTTGAAGCAGATTATATAATCCTTATACCAGTTTGTTCCCTTTTATACTTTATGTTGATAAAGTGAAATTGATATTGCAATTTTCTCTCCTGAATCATTATAACACTGTTGTGAGGAGAGAGTTACAAATTATTTTACCCTTCTGGGAGACTAACTATGAAAAAAAAAATCCAAGAATACTATAGATTTAGAGGAATTTAAAGGAACTATAGAGATTATTTGGTCCAACTGACCTCATTTTTCAGATGAGAAAACTGATATGTATAGTAGAAATGACTTGGCTAAGGTCATATAAACAGGGAATAGTAGGGCTAGCATTTAAAGCAAGGTCCTCTGAATCCAAAAGCAAAATAGTTTGTATTCTCTTCATTCTATATCACACAACAAATTTTTAATGAAGACTGAAGCTATAAGGAATTGGTAAATTCTATATGTAATATTATCCAGCAGCCTCCATCTTGGCATAACAAGACAATTTTCAGAAATTTTGTTGGATACAAAGCAGATCATTTCTGGTGGTGCATTCACTATATCAATGAGCTCAGGCCTATTCTCAGGACCTGAAAAAGTTAGGTTTCCAAAAATCCTGCTAATTTTTTGAATTTAGGAAGAATTTAGGAAGAACCTGGTTTATTTGTCAACAGAAAGTCTATTCTAAGACTGAGACCAAGTTCTAGGAAGAGCTACTTAAATGAACACGTGATTTGTCTCCTATATCCTGCAAAGGACAGAGCTAAAGATTTACTTTTAATTGTTAAATTTTCCCCATTTATTGTTGTGTGGTCTTAGGCAAGTCACAACCTCTTAGTGTTTTAAACATTTCTCTAAGACTGTAAATTGCAAAGCTGTGGCCCATTTTCATTGATAGAACTGTCTTACTGGGAATTCACTATACGATCAAATCCCATGTCCAGATCAAAAAAAAAAAAAACCTCGTGCCTATTATTTTCAGGAATCTTTCCCCTGCACCTCGCACAATATGTTCATTCCCAGCATCAATAGAATGTCTCATTAAGAAGACAGCTAATAGGACATTCCTTATAGTTAATTTTAAAAGAAGAGGACATTTTAACTACTTTGAAGATTTGATCTTTGCTTCTTCATACTTGTTATCTACTATCTCATTTTAACTTGCAATATATTTTTATAGCAAGTAATATGAGACTCAATTTACTCTTTGTAAAACATTGATGTGGTATTTCTCTCTGACACCTTTCCTCTACTCATTTATTTTAGACTTTCTGATCAAGTCACTTTTTTCTTTTCTCCAGAAGTGTCTCTGTAAATGTTAATTTCAGTGTGAATTTTCAGTGGTAGTCTCTTCATTACACTGGCATTTTACAGTTTTACCCAAACTCTTAACCAATTTTATGGCACTCTTTTATTGCCTTTTACCTTGCTTGAAACCGATAAAACTTTGTAATCAAAAAAGACGCTGAGCACCAGCAAAATGGCAGCTGCAATTGATTCCTATATGTGAGATAATTGGCTTTATAAGTTATTCAGGATTTTAGCTCTAATGACTTGTAACAAAGGCAATTCTCTCCCTAATGGATTCTAATTTTCTTAATATGGCTGTGTAGATATGTATCTTATGTGTGCATTTGCTCTGTATGTATTCAGGTCACAGGCAGAGCCTATGCTGTACTATATGTAGGTGGACAATATTCTCTAATTTAAATGGAGTGTTTATTTCCAAAGTCACAGGGAGAAATTATAGCCCTAAAAATTCCAATCCCTTAAATTATTCTTATAAAACCAGTCTGAAGCCCTGGAATCACCCTGATTGGTCAGAACAAGAGGCAATGTTGCAGGAGAGCTCATAGCAACAAAGATACAGAATTTAAAAGGACCTCAAAGGACATCTTGTTCAACAGATGAGAAAGGACAGATCCAGAGAAGTGACATTGTTATAGATATCATATAGATAATATGTATTTGAGGAGGATTTGAACCTGTCTTCCTAATTTCAAGTCCGGTGCTCTATTCAATACCCAATACTGCTTCCCATTATTAAATGTGATTTAATGTCCAGTCAAATGGACTTGCCTTGTTAAAGGTTTAAGCTGTATCTTAGACTCATTTTGACCTTTTCTTTCCATTGCCATTTGATGAATGAGAAGTTCCATTTGGGTAACAGAGGGGAAGAAACTCTGAATGCCTTTCCCACATCAGTCCTATTTCTATTTTTTGTCCTTTGGTGTGTTTGCCAGGGTGTCATGGAATTAGAACCTCAAAGCTGGAATCATACCACAAGGATGATTTAATCTGTCTCTTTCCTGAGCAGCAATCCCTTCAACTATGAGTCCAAGACTGGAAGAGCCATTCCAACCTCTGCTTGAATTATTTCCAGTAAAGGGTATCTTCACTCAAGCAGCACGCTCCATTTTTGTATAACTTTAATCATTGGATTTTTTTTTCTTACATAGAAACAAATGTATTTCTTTGCGGCTTCTACTCACTTCTACTTGTTCTGCCATTTGGGTCCAAGAAAAACAAGTCTAATTTGGAGGTCAGGCCTCCAAAGACTTGATGATTGCTACAAGATTTCTCCTAAGTCTTCTCTTTTCCAGGCTACACATTCATATCTTATAAATGATTCTTTTATTAAAATGACCTCATATTCCCATCATAGCCACCCTTCCCAGGACACCTTCCTGTCTTTCAGGGGTGTGGAGAAACAGACTCAAATTGGCTTATGGGGGTCAATTATTAAATTTTCACTGTGAGCATTTACACCGCAGAAATTAGCAGATAAATTATGGCTCAGTTTATTATTTTGTTAATTATTTAGACAAGAAAGTAACAAATAACTTATTAATAATTCAGCTTAAAATTAAAAGCATGCCATGCACACTTTCTGTTTGTTTCAGAATGACTGTTAAGCATTTCTCAGCATTCATCTAGTCAACATCCTTCCTAAAGTAAGCACTAAAAACTAAAAACAGTGATTTGGATATAGTATGACCAGCACAGGACAAAATAGGACTATCACTGAACACAATTGCTATATGAATATAACCTAACATGCTGTTGGTGATGAGGCTTTTTACATCTGGCTACATCCATTATTTTATAAGAAGCTTACCTGTGAAGATGGCAGTAAAGGGATTATTATCCCACTTTTAGAGATGAAGAAAGGCTCAATAAGGAAAAGTGAATTCCCTTTGTCTAAGGTCTTTTAGCTAGTAGGTCTCAGAAGCAGGACATAAAACTGAATTGAGTCTCAATCTGAATCCACTATGCCATTAGTCTTGGGGAGCATTTCCATGTCTCATGACCAACTCTTTGAACTTTTAATCTGCTAAAACTGCCAGTTCTCTTAGATGGTAATTATTCAATCTTTTCCCACAATGCATTTGCAAAGTTGATTTTACAACCTACTCGTAGAACTTTGTATTTCTCCCTATTATATATCATTTTATTGGATTTGGTTCATTTTACTCAGTCAACATACCAGCTCTCTTTCACCATCATCAGATAGTTATTGAGAGAAATTATTATTAATAACCATTATCTTGGGGAGATTCACAGTTCTCCTGTAGGAAAAAATGCAATGTTGCAGGAGAGATCAGCATCAAAGATATAGAATTTAAAAGGACCTCAAAGGGTCCTGAACTTAATTTTCCCCCAAATTCCTGATCTTAAAAATTCAGTCTTTTAAAGGTCATTGCTGATAATGAGATTGCATTAATTCTCCTCAGTCTTGGTCAGACCCCACTCAACCATAAAAAAGAATTTAATCAAAGGTAGGAAACCCATTGTGTTCTGCTCAAGCTTGGGTAGAGGCAGAGCCTTTTGTCTAGATAACCCAAGGCTGTCAGTGATCACTCTTAGTTGCTCACTGATCACCTACTCTTTGGGAGGTTTTACAAACTGTGAGTCAGCCACTATGATTGTCTTTGGTCTAAGAGAGATGACTAAATGACCACACTTTTATTAATAATCTGCTGCCCTTATTAATAAAATAATTAAATTATTATTAAATTATATAATTATGTAAATTTATATAAAATTATTAAATTACCCAGAAACTATGTCTCTAGAATGTTTTTAAATGTCACATACCCAAATAAGTTATGATTATCCCCAGTTTCAAGCCAACTTGTGTATTCCAGTAGTTCACTGTCCTTGTCAATAAGCACTCACAAAAACTGTGTTACAGAGATTACTGCTCCCTCTCTATTGGATTATTCAGAGGGAAAATTCTGTCTGAATAAGGATGGTTCTTTGCTATTTGTCAACACATTATATTTGCCACTTTCATATCACTTTCTTTTGTCATTAGTCAATCAACAAGAAATTATTGAATGCCTACTACGTGCCAGGCACTGTGCTAAGTCCTGGGAATGGCTTTCAAGTCTCTGCTTTCAAAAAACTCAGTCTAATGAAAGAGAAAACATGAAAAACTTCTTACAAATAGGATATATACCAGAACAACTGGAGATAATCAACAGAACGGTGTTAGGATTAATTCAACATATATATCTTGAACACTTGTTTGCATGAGTGGCATATGCTGTAGGGCACATAGCTGCCTAGGTTTTAGGGTTGAATCTAGCTGGGACTTCCACAGGACTCTCAGAATAATACAGAAGAGAAAAAAGAATCACAGCTAATCTCCTTCTTGAAGATAAGGAGCAGGGTCTAATTATGAGGTCGTGAAAACCCTGAGTTAGGAGAAGCAGGGTAACTAGAATGGGCTTGAGTAGAATGCTGAATTTATTGAGGTATTTTGGGCAGGCAAAGGGCAGCACGAAGGTGCTAGGCATACAGTGGGGAAGTGACCAGAAGGTGAGAGAGGAACACAAAACAATGAGGTGGAAGAGTTTCAAAAATGAAGCATTTGTTTTTGCAGAGAGCTGGCTTTGATATTCCTAACTACAAATTCTAGATGAGAAAATTCCCTTCCAATGTAGACATAATAGCTTCTGAACCTATTCTTCTACTCAATATATAGATAGATATTAGACCTAATGTGTTTAAATAGCTTCAGAGGCTATTGTGTCTACATTGGAAGGGAATTTTCTCATCTAGAATTTCCTGTACCACAGAAATCCTCATCTCCCACTACCCCATCTCTTTTTGTGGCTTTCTCTCTATTTTATCTTTATCTCTGTCTGACTGTGTCTCTGTCTATCTGTCTATTTTCTTTCTCAGACAGATACTACTATCTGCTATTTCCCTGGTATAGTGAACTCCCAGAAGAGAAATTCCCTCTACCAATGCATATCAGTACCATCTCTGCAATTTCTAGTCATAGAGCACTTCCTACATAAATAAAGCTTAAATGACTTTCCCTTGGCCACAAAGCCAGTATGTCTCAAAGGTGGAACTTGGTTGCATTGGGTCTATCTCTCTAGAGACTACAACATGCCACCTTTCCTTTCTATCTATACACTACTATACACACATAAATACATATATATTCTTTATATGTACTATACATGTATACTTTTAACATGATTTACATTTACATATAAATTGTTTTTTATATACTCAGAGAACTAAGCCAAATATCCTGGGTTTTTTTTTTTTGTCTAATGCTGGAAAATGTTTACATTTCTTGCTATTTTCCTATATTTGTGGCAAAACACACACACACACACACACACACACACTCCTTAAGTAGATTTTTTGGTACACATATACTCATGGACAACTCCTGTCAATTTCACCTGTGTTAGAATAAAAGGGCTTGAAGTCATGCATGGGAATAGGAATGCAAGATTTAGTCCTTTGTGTTTAAATTGTCTCATCCCATCTTTATCAGGTCGATTCAGCTCTCAGTCTTCACATTTCTCATCTTCATTTTGGTGTTTACAGTGTTTATTTTGGGAAGGCAACATTTAGAGGAATAGACTCTGCTGCCTCAAGAACTATGAAGTGAGAATTCCATCACAAATTAAACATTGCAATCAAGTGGCATTTATTTTTCACACATCTTTTATTGAATTTTGTATTTTTAGATATTACCTTTTAGTTGACTTGCAGTGAACAGGATATAAAACATTGCCAGCAAATTGAAATAAACCTGTTAAATTGTGATAAAGGGGAAACCTGGAGCTAACTGATAAGTTGTTTTTGTTGTTGAGTGGGGGACATGAGGTGGAGGGGATGAGAGACATAGAAGGCAAAAAATGATTGTATTTACAGCTAATTGCACATGATCCAAAGGATGTTGGAATGACGAAAGATGGATGTAAGTAGGCCATAGCATATTAATAATGGTGACTTCATTTGATTTAAATCATTTAAATCAGCAAAGGTATATAGGACTGGAAAAGAAAGAAAACTGTTCACTTTGTGAATAAGAGACTAAAAAGAGAGTAAGAGGCAGTATGATGTTGTAAAAGGAGCACTGAACTAAGAGCAGCTCTCACTTCAAACTCTGCCTCTGAAGTTCTTGTCATTTGTTTGCCCATGGTCAGTGAGTCAATCAGTAACCAAGCATTTATTAAATGTCTACCATGTGCCATCTTGACAGACAGACTTACCAGGTTGAGGGTAATCTACAGGCCTCAAATGTATTGGTAAGTTAGGGGGATGTCTACCCCAAGCGTGTGAAGACTTCCCCTGGTGGAACGATAAATGAGAACAATCTGTTCCAATGGCCATGAAGGTGGCTGAAGTAGGCACTGTGGAGTGCTTAGAGTCTGGTCAGATATTTTGAAGATGCTTAGGGCATCCACTGCATCCCTGGCCATCACCAGTCATCTCAACTTTTGTCATGCCACTGGATTTTGATGACTCAGGAAGAGAGAGGCTGATGATTCCATGCAACTCTGCCTCACTTAAATTCAATTCATGTCCAAGTCAAGACGTCATCCCATGATATCATTGATCCTCTTTGACACTGACAGCGTGCCAGGCATTATGTTAGGCATGGTGCCAATCATTATGCAAGACATTGCTGATATAAAGACAAAAGTGTAAAAGTCTGTAGTGCATAGTCTATCAGAGGAAACTACAAGTACCTGTATAAATATACACAAATTAGATACAAGGTAATTTTGTCAGGGAGGGCATGAGCATCTGGGTATATCAGGTGATGCTTGAGCTGAGTATTAAAGGAGACTAGGTACTGTAAGAGATACTGGCCAGGAAGGAGTATATTACAGGAAAGGGGAATGGAAGAAATTGGGGACAGACTATAAAAATGAATGGAGGCAGGAAATGGAATGTTTGTTAGAAGTAGCAAGAAAGCCGGTTTGATGGGAGCATAGATTGCATGGAAAGAGTATAATGTAGTTTAAGGAGGGTCAGAGATAGTTTGTAAAGGACTTTAAATACCAAATGGAGGAGTTTATATTTGATTCTAAAAGTAATAGGTTGCTGCTGGAATTTGTTGAGTTAGAAAGTGACACGATGAGACCTAAACTTTAGAAAAATCGTTTGGCAATGGTGTAAAGGATAAATTAGAGAGTGGAGAGGCTAAAGAAAAGGAAAACAATTAGGAAGCAATTGCTTAACCTTTCTGATACTCAATTTTCTTTTTTGTAGGGTGGAAGCATTATGTGAATTACTTGTTTCATAGAGTTATTATAAAGATCAAATGAGATAATATATGTAAACAAATTTGTAAATGATATATGAATGTTATTATCCAATCACATTGAGTGCTATGTTATTTAGTAACTTAAAGATATTAAAGAAACAGAGGAAAGATTTAGTATGCTGAGTGAATCCTATATGGAGGGTTTATGGAAAGGCAAAGAAAAGAAAGCACATAGGAAAAAAAAGGATAGAAACATACTTCTAATGATGAGATCACAAATCTGTCAAAGGATCTAAGAGAAGATGAAAGAACTATGAATCCAAAGAAAAAGTTCAGTATAATCTACAGTAGGCCAATATCCCTTTTGTTACTCCTGAAATTTTAATTATTTTCTAAAGGAATTCAGTCACTCAGTCAGCTATATGGAAAGCATTTTCCTGGACACTGGATGTAACAAAAATATAATAGACATATACACCATCCTCAAAGAATCTATAATATTAATACATCAACAAGCATTTATTAAAATCTGTTATATGCCAGGAACTATGCTATGCATGAGAGATACAATTCTGAAAAATGGTAGTCCCTATCTTTAAGCATCTTAGAAGAAGATGACACACAAAAAGAAGCTGAAAAGTTGGCAGGTAGCAAGGGGTGAACAGGTAAGGTACTGGATGTGGGGACATAATGGAAAAGAAAGAGAAGTACCAAAGTGGGACAACTAGGTGAGAAGGAAGATGTTCTGAGCTAAGCTCCCTCCATAAATAGAGGTTTTGGAATTCATGGCTCCACCTTCAATCAGAGGGACAAAGAGTGATGATGAGATAGAATACCAAGATTGATGTGATCTTGCAAAATAAGAGGAGACCCTTGTTGACAAAATATCATTACATCTCCGTAGCTTTTCAGTCTTTTGCTGTGGACCAAATGTTGTATTTAGTGCCAGAAAGACCTAGGTACAACCCCATCTCTGAAATTTAGGAACAGGGGGATAATGGCAAGTCACTTAAACCCTCTTATCCTCTCTTTCTTTACCTGTAAAATGGGGAGAGTAATCCTACTTATGGTACTTACTTCACAGGTTTGTAATGAGCCTCAAATAAGATAATGGATGTAAAATATTTTGCAATCCTTAAAGTGATAGATAAATACCAGATACCACTCTAACATTGTTATTATTCTCCACATAATTCATTTGCACTGACAGATTAGAAATGACCTCTGTTCTTGGAAAGGTTTGGACTGGAGAGAAAAATGGTCTTAGTTTAAATAAAACAAAACAATAACCTGAAAAAAAAGCCCCTCAGGCTAAAAGGAGTACTTGTACTGCAGAAAGGCCCCTTCCCAGAGGGGCATAAATCTTATGGTCTTCCTGAATTCATTATTGACTTCAACATGGCCAACATCCAGCTCTTTCATTCGGAATTTGCAGTTACTCTGTTGAACAGCTGGAGAAGGCACTTTTTCTGCTCTCTGTACTGCTTTCTTCTATTTTTCATGTTCTTGGGGTCATGAGGCAAGTTGTTGAGTTGGCAGCTGTCCGTATGTGATTGGTAACCTGTCCTCTTCCAGGAATTCTGAAGGCCATCTATAGCACAACCTCAAGACTTCCTGTTTTTTCTTTTGCTTTGGTTTATTTAATTTTTTCAGAAGCAGAAAGTGGAGGGGGTTCAAATATCAGGAGAAAGGGAGAGAGGTGTCTTTGCATGACATAAATAAGTACTTTCTTCTATTAGCTGCTGAGTTCAGGGTCAAGGTCAGATGTTAGAGGTCAACAGTCACCAAAGATGACAACTCTAGATTGACCATACAATTTACTTCCTAAACCTTCCTCATTTTATTCCTCCTGCTCTGGACTTTGCCCCAAGGTCTTGACTTCCTTCTCAGCCTGGGATATCCTTCTGCTTCTGGGGTCTCCTTCTTCTTTTGGTGAATTCATCCTTGTATCTCTATTTTGAGGAAGGACACAGGCCAGACATAGCCTCATTCTCTGAATGTTGCTGCCATACCCTTGCATGGGTGCCATCTTCCCCATCCCCCTGTTTTTCATTTCCTTTGCATGTGCTGTCTTCTGAATATAAGATCCTTGAGGTCAGGACATGTTTTTCTTTTTGCTCGTATTTGTATTCCTGGTTCTTACTACAGTTCCTGGCACATAATAAGGGCTTAATAATTTTTTGTTGACTTGATTTGACTTTCCCATTCTCTAAACATTAGTCCAATTTTGCCCTCAAATTTAAACTACAACTTTCCCTTGAAGAGAGTCAGTTTGTACTGGCTCTTACCCTTTCTATTAGGAAATCCTGAGAATGATAAAACACAAATGATTTACAGGAAATAGAAATCGATGACAAATGAGAAGATGGTTAGGTGGCACCTAACTGCCCACAATGAGTTCAAATCACCAGTCCCAGATCCACTAAATCCTAGAGTACAGAATGAACTGGCAGATGTGATTACAGAGTTTTGAAATAACTCGGAGAATTGAAGTGCTGTAGGACTATAGAACGACAAATAATGTCCCAATTTTTCAAACAGAGAAGAAAGATTTTACAAACTATAGAACAGTGAGCTTGATTTCTATACTGATAAAATTCTAGGACATATTCATAGGGAGGACTGAGAGCACCTAGAAAGGACGCAATAATCACATAAAGGGCCAAGATGCTTTTGTTTTTGTTTCGCAAGATCAGCTCGTGCTTGGGGCAGCTAGGCGGCACAGTGAATAGAGCACCAACTCTGGAGTCAGGAGAACCTGAGTTCAAATCCAGCCTCAGACAAAACTTCATACACTGGCTGTATGACCCTGAGCAAGTCATTTAATGCTGTTTGCCACCATTTCCTTATCTATAAAATAAGCTGGAGAAAGAAATGGTTAATCATTCAATATCTCTGTCAAAATAACAACAACAGCAAAAATCCCAAATGGGATCAATGAAAAGATGAATGGGATGAGTGCTCTCTCTCTCTCCTTCTCTCTCTCTCTTTCTCTCTCTCTCTCTCTCTCTCTCTCTCTCTCTCTCCCTTCCTCCCTCTCTCTCTCTCTCCCTTGCTTTAGAATATATATGGCATCTCTTTTAAGTCACATGTAGTTGGTCTGCTAATTTTAAATTTTGAACAAGGAGAATAATAGCTTTCAATCTGTAACTAAAGTGTGGTGTGTTAGTGTGAAAAGAGAGCAAGAGGAAAAGGAATATCCATAAAATAATATTGTATGAGAAGCTAACACTCTGTCAATGGAATTAGATGAAGCCTCACTTAAAGATTTTTATAAGCATCACTGAATAATCCCCACATGTTATGTATCCATTCAATGGAATAGTTGGCTCCTTTCCAGGGCTTTTATTTATTTATTTGTAAATAATCTTTAGCTAAACTTTTAGAAGAAGCAAGCTTAATGCAGGAAGTACTAAGCTTGGAGTCAAGAAGACCTGCATTCAGATTCTGTCATATAATTATTAGCTGAGTGATCCCATGCGACCCCAACCTCTTTGACTTTCAGGTTTTTCATTTGAAGACTTAGTCTAGAGTCCCTATGGTCATTTCTGGTCCTACCTTTGTGTATGCTATAATGACCTGGAAATGATCTCTCTCTCTTTTTTAATGTAAGTAGTATTTTTTCAATTACATGAAAAGACAATTTTCAGCATGTATTTTAGTAAGATTTTAAGTTACAATTTCTTCTCCCTCCTCTTCACTTTTCAAGATGGCAAACAATCCGATATAGGTTATACATGCACAATGATGTAAAACATTTCTATTTTGTTGTTGTTTGTTTTTAGTAATCAAAGAGGATCATGATGTCAGGAAGGTGATGCCATGGTTTGCAAGTAAATTGGATTTAAGTGAGGGAGGGCTGTGCCAAGACACCACACTCACTTTCTCCTCCAGAGCCATCTGGGTCCAGTGGCAAGATACAGATCAGATCTTTAAATATGGATATAGATATAGATTGTATATAGATATAGAACTTTTTCCTTTCCCTTCCCTTCCCTTCCCTTCCCTTCCTTTCCCTTCCCTTCCCTTCCCTTCCCTTCCCTTCCCTTCCCTTCCCTTCCCTTCCCTTCCCTTCCCTTCCCTTCCCTTCCCTTCCCTTCCTTCTCCCTCTCCCTCTCCCTCTCCCTCTCCCTTTCCCTCTCCCTATCCATCCATCCACGTAGGGTATCATGTTCTTACCTATAGGTGCTCTGTCCAAAGGAATGTAAATTTCCACATTACTCACATTGTGAAAAAAGAAACAGAACAAAAGGAAAACATGTCATGACAAAAAACAAAACAAAACAAAGTGAAAATAGCATGTTTTGACCTGCATTCAGACTCTATCAGTTCTTTCACTAGGTATGGATAACATTTTCTTTCTTAAATCTTTTATCATTGTCTTCGATCATTGTGTTACTGAGAGATATCTGTCTTAGCTGATTATTGCACAATGTTGCTGTTACTATATATAATGTTCTCCTGGTTCTGCTCAGTTCACTCAGTGTCATTTCATGTAAGTCTTTCAAGGTTTTTCTGAAATCTACCTGCTCATCATTTCTTATAGCACAATAGTATGGAGATTATTTCTTAAACCAATCTCTCAGAAATATCATAGATTTAGAGTGACAAAGAACTTCAGTGTAATCAAGTTCAAAACCCCTCATTTTGTAGATGAGGAATTAAAAGACCCAGAGAAGTTAAGCAACTTGCCAAAGGTCGCACAGCCAGTAAACATCTGGGGTGAAATTTAATCCAGGTCTCTCTGCCTCCAATGGCCAGCACTCTACCCACTAGGTCCTGCTGTGTTGAAAAATGTAGATCTTAGTTTTGGGAACTTGAAAGGCTACTAGTGATCACTTAATTCAATTCCTTGATTTTACGGATAGGTAAACCCTTAAAGTATCAATCTGTCTTGTTTTGTACAATAGATACTCTCTTGCATGAGTGAGGGAAAAAAACCATATAACTTATGCCAATCACTGTGTTAAAGTCAGCCCTTACCCTCAGGAAGATTACATTCTAACAAAGGGAGACAGCACAAATGAGAAAATGGTGGCCAGGGAGGTTTATTTCAATTTGTAGGGTTACAGATTTGGTGATTAGAATTATAGTGGAGTAGATTAAGATATTCTTTCTGACCTTGGAATTTTCATAAATAAAATCACATTAAATGCAATAGGGAAACACCATTTTAAAAGTTCTCTGTGATGGATGCTTTTGTAAATCATAGTCTTTTCATAGAATGAATAATTATACCCCATTTTATCTACTGTATAAAGGTGGTTTTTATGTATCAGTCTTCTATATCTTTATTCTTGGCCTACTGGTTACAAAGAGAGAAGAATTATTGACAGATTCCTTAATCAGAATCTGTTTGTAGTTCTATTGTAAAGAAATGACATGTCTTAGCTTAACATTGTGTCACTTTCTAGGAGCTGTTATTCAGGAATGGACAATGGGGTGTTGGAGAATGACTAAAGCTTATATCTCCTTCCAGAAAATATGCAGTGTGGTATGATACATGACATTCAAGGTCACGAAAAAGTAAAAATCATTATAATAAATCAAGGAGACCAAGGTTCAAACAAATGATTGCAGCTAATGACATAAGTATAATTTTAATTAATGGATCTGCTAATGGTATTTCTCCATGTATCACACTGGCCCAAAGTTTTTCTTTAACAATATATAGAATTTTCTCAAAGTGACACACATTTGTACAGTAGACCAGATGCATCAAACATATGGCCTGCAAGACTCCCAAGTGTGACCTGAATCACATTAAAATGTAATTGGTAAATATTTAACAAAATATATAAAGATATGATAAAATATAGATATTACATTTCAAGACAATATGTGGCCTCCAGGGATCCTTTTGTATGGATTCAATGGCTTCCGTTTCTGTTTGAGATTGACAACCTTGTACTAGATAATATCTACAACAAAACGCACTTTATTAGATTTTTCTGTCTAAAGGATTTCATACCTGGGAATACCAGAAGAATTTTGTGTGGATCTTTTTCCTTTCATATACCGTTTACATATAACTTTGCTTTGTGTACGGACCTGTAAAAAGATAATATTTTATCAATATCAAAATAAAGGTCTGGTCACAGAAAAAATTAGGTAGTTGGCAAAATTGGTATTCTTCTGTCTGCCTAGATGGGTGGATTGTGCATTTGAAGTAGGTAATATACGACTGATATTGACAATAGATTTTCCTTTCCTGATATCATACTTGCATTTTTAAGAGTATTTAATCCAAAGACCACAACTCAAAAAATAAAATCTCAGGAAACCAGGAAAGGAGGGACAATTTTTTTTAAAACATTTTTCTAATCATGGTACATAAGGATCTGAATCTTCTCCCTCCACAGAGCACTGTTCAAATGCACATGTATTGTGCTTTTTCAGAGACCCAGTTTGTTCCAGTCTCTCACTATATATAGCTCTGATAGTGTTGGGGCAGCTAGGTGGTGCAGTGAATAGAGCACGGCCTTGAAGTCAGGAAGACCTGAGCTCAAATCTGACCTCAGACACTTAACACTTACTAGCTGTGTGACCTTGGGTAAGTCACTTAACCCTAATTACCCTGCCTTCCCCTCTCCAAAAAGCAAAATAAAGAAGACTTTGTAGATATTTGCTGAGTGTAAGAGGTGGTTTAAGGGAACAGAGGTAGTGTGTTTTAGTAGGTAGGGAACCATCCTTAAAGCAGGGAAAAGCTGGCTTAAGACTTGGTTCTGATACAAATAGTCTGTGTGACCCTGGGCAGGTCACTCATCCTCTCATTGGTTTAGGTAACTGCCCAAGATTGTAAGTTGTAGAAGTGCACCTGCATTTGTAAAATTAGTTTCCTATACTACCAAAATCACATGTCCTTATCCCTCCCTGTGCTAAGAGGAGGTTATGTGGATTAACTAGATACATCTAAGGCTAGGAGCGTAGGCAAGAAAGGCAAATTACTAGGTCAATGCCTCCACCTCAAACAGGACCTTAAATCATGGAAAGGAAGAATGGGAAAGTGCTATCACCCAGGTTTTCTCAAGAGCCTCAGGTGTTATAGTCTTTGGGCAATGTGAGGAAATGGAGAAAATCTGTGATGATACTATGCGAGGTCAAGCCCTGGATTGGAGGCATCATGAGGAGGTATTGCTCCTGAGTACAGTGGTGGGATTCCTAAGCCTGTGAACATGATGCAACTGAATAGCTCTAGGATGCTATAGAGGGCCAGGAGTTTCATAAGTACAGGTTAGGTCATATTCAAATACAGTTGTTCTCACATGGAAAATAAAACATTCTAGCTTGGTAGGTTACAAGTACAGAAGATTTTTGAGAAAAGAGGTAGTGTTTTGACATGAAGAGAAAACTTATCTAGCACAGAGATCCACAGTCACATTAAAAACTAGGCTCAGAAAACCAGAAGTTTTCTTGTTGTTGTTTTTTCTGGTCTACCACAATAATCACCCTAGTTTTGAATATATCATTGTTAAATTACATGTTGGCTTCTTCCTATGATGTGAACATTAGAGAAGGGTGTAATCCTCATGAGAGAGGAAAAAGACACACTATATATGAGTTTTAATCATATTCTCCCATCTAAGGAGTATATGTATAGTAGCCCCCGACTTCTAGGCCTTATAGCTAAACACATAGACTTCCCCTCATCAGTCAAGAGCACAGATTTTCTCTGCCTGCACATAGGCACTGCATGGAACCCTGACCATGCTCCTATGTTCTCTTCATGGTTCTAGCTATGTATTACTCATTGTTGGGATAAGTGGTCCCTTTGATTTCTGAGCTGGCAAAGCTAAAAGCTTAGGATGTCCTATTGGGGTACATTGTACATTGAAACTGAAAATCTTATGGAAGTGAATGTTGAGCACTATAAATAAATAATTAAAAAGTCTCTATCCATCAGTTTCCTCATTCTTATAATGAGGCCTCTGATGTCTCTTACAACTCTGAAATCTTAAGTTTTAATGAGGCACTCAGCTTAGAGAGGAAGTACAGGCCAATGAGAAGTGTTGCTAAAACTAGTAAGTATTTTAAGAGACACCAAATGCGGTTTCTAGATTAAAAACTCCTTGAATAGTTCCTTCATTTTTATATCATTTTGTATCACAATTAGCCCTGCTTGAGGCTGATAGGCAGGTGAGCTTGGTAACCAAGGATCCCAATAGAACAAAGTAACCTGGCTTCTGAAACACATCAAATCCCTTACATTTTGCTTCTTTTTCTAGTTCTTTAGTGAGTGGAAATTATTGATCTATAAGCATCTCTGACTTGGGAAGTGTATTTTCTACTTCGCTGCTCACCATCTGTACTATGAGACATGCCAAGACAGTGATGGTTCCTGTGTCTTATTTTATCTTTTGTATCTTTAGGACTTAGTAAAATCTCTTGCCCAGATATTAAGTACCTAATGAATACTTGTTGAGTTAAACTGAACCATAGCATTGAGCTTAGAGATATCTAGTTCAAATCCTTCATTTCACATATGAAGAAACTGAGCCTAAAGAGGGACAATGACTTGTCCATAGTCATATAGCTAATACCTAGATTAATATGATAGAGTGGGGAAAGTATTGAATTTGAAATCACAGGGCTTTGTTCTAATCCCAGTTCTGCCATTTCCTTCCAGTTTAACCCTTCTCTGAGTTTTAGTTTTTTTTATCTGTAAAATGAAGGGTTTTGGTGTACTTTATCACCTTGGAAGTACCTATTAACTACTCTATGACCTTAATATAATATCTGAAAATTAAACCTAAATCTTCTGTTTCTTGGCTGTGCACTCTTTTCATACTACTACTCTGTCTCCTATTTTGTAGTTATTAGTCAATAACTATTATTGTGCAAACAAACCAATGAGTAAGTAAAATGAATATGAATACAGTTTCGATTGATAACCAAGGCATTCTCATTTATCATTGCAACGAAGTACAAGTTGACAGTCTGTGCTGAACATTTTCTTTTGGAAATTTAACAAGAAGAGGTTTATATTAAACATTTTAGTTTAATTTTAATTTTCAGTTTCACATTTTTTCCTTCTCTTCACCCTCAATCATACCTTTGGATGGGGGTATTTTTGGCCTAGGAATGTCTCTGTGGGGAATCCACCAGAATCTGCACAAGAGAAGGTCTGGCCATTGTTCCATTAACAGTAGGCAAAACTACATGGAAAAAAAGACATAGTTATTGCTTTGATTTTCTTTTTGTGACACTATGATAATTAGTGTGATCCTTTCAGAGCCTGGTTCTCTTGTCAGCTGCATGTATAGGTGACTGGTGACTGCTTAGTCAATTTGCAGAATTGCCTCCAATCACAGTGCCATTTATGGGAGGACTTTTTCATGCATTTTGGTAAGAAAGAAGTAAATGGAAGACCAGACAGTATAGTCAATTTGGGTGAATATTCATTTCATTCCAACTCAATTCATATTTATCAAGTTCCTACTATGTGCAAGGAACTATGTTAGTCTGGAAATATAAAGAATGCTTGAAGGACTCTGAGGGAAAAAAATTTATTATTTTTAAAATTTAAAACTTATGGAAGTGAATGTTGAAAACTACAAAATAAATAAATAAATATATTTTTAAAAGTATTATTCTTATTTTAGAAGTATGCCTTTGTGTCAACTGACCATTTTTTTCATGTTTACTAGTAGGAGGTCAGAATCGATGAAACAAAATAAAAGAAAAGGAAGAACAATGAGCCCAACTTTTAAAAGGCAATATAACATAATTGATAGAGAAATAGCAGTATAGTAAAAAAGATTTGAGTGCTGGAACTACCTCTGGCATTTATTATCTTTGTGATCCTGGGTAAGTCATTAATTGATCTATGTCTTCAGGAAACAATAAAAGACCATAAGTTACAGAGCAGATGCCTAGCTATATTTGTAGTACATATTTTCTTTCTGAGCATTTCCTATTCCAATATAATTACAGGCCCAGATCTGTATTCAATAAAAAGGAAAAAAAGTTCCTTAGAACTCTCCAACAGCAACATGTAGTATTTTTTAAAAATTTCATTATCAGTAGAACTTCTTAATTGAGATGCTCAAAAAGGCTAGTTGATTTGTTCACTTTATAAACATCACCTTTTAAGACAGGGGTTCTCAACCTTCCTAATGCCGCGACACTTTAATACTCATGTGTGGGCGTATCTGCATGTAGGCAGACCTGTCTGGAGTCAGATAGAGGAGCAGTGTCTTGGTTCCTAAGACCATTGGAAATATGTGTTTTCTGATGGTCTTAGGCAACCCCTGTGAAAGGGTCATTTGAGCCCCAAAGGGGTTGCGACCCACACGTTGAGAACTGCTGTTAGGAGGACCTAGGATTGTACATAGCAAAATAGTATAATAAAATTTAGAACTAGAAAATTCAATCCAAATCCTTCTTTTTGTGGAAAAGGAAATTATGGCACAGAAAATTTGAGAAGACCACACAAGTACTTAATAATAGAGTGAGGAGTCAAACTCAGGTCTTCTGATTTTAAGTATGGTGTGTTTCCCACTGCATACCTCAAATAGTTTAGATTTTAGAGGCGAACATCATATCAATAGAAATATATGACCCTCTCTCTGTGTATACATGTATATATATACATAAATGTATGTATATTGAGAGAGAGAGAGAGAAAGGGAGGGAGGGAAATAGGGAAAGGGAAAGATAGAGAGAAAGACAGAGAGAGGGAGAGAGAGAGAGGGAGGGAGAGAGAGGGAGAGAGAGAAAGGGAGGGAGGGAAATAGGGAAAGGGAGAGATAGAGAGAAAGACAGAGAGAAGGAGAGAGAGAGGGAGGGAGAGAGAGGGAGAGAGAGAAAGGGAGGGAGGGAAATAGGGAA
>CM053584.1:233518616-233533334 GCA_028627135.1 Pseudochirops cupreus
GGGAGGGAAATAGGGAAAGGGAGAGACAGAGAGAGAGACAGAGAGAGAGAGAGAGAGACAGAGAGAGAGAGAGAGAGACAGAGAGAGAAAGGGAGGGAGGGAGAGAGATGACGATATTTTCTCATTCAATCAGAAAAAAAACTTGTGGAGGCATAATAATCTTCCATTTATTAAATCCAATTCTGAGCAAATGCTCATGACTAACTTGACACACCAATACTGTTAAATAACGATGAACTGGGCTGTATTTTAAATCCGGTAATAGTAGGACCATTTATATTCACAGATGAATGTTTTATTTAGTTATTTCAAGTTCACTTTCTTTGAATTGAACATCAGGTTGAATACATGGTTAGAAAGTGATATCCCTGATATAGTTAAGCATTGAGTTACAAGGAGGATATATTTGTGCAAAATATCAAGTAGTATGAAACTTGGGAAATGGAAGGATAAATCAATGGAAAATTAGGGGAAAGAGGCTTATAACCAAATCTTGGGATTACTTATTTTGTAAAAAAAGATATTTAAATACAAAATACTACAATGAAATGTATATTAAATTTAAAACCTTTGTCTTGGATAGCCATTGCAAATAAATGTTGATTTGGGCCCAGAATTTTGCTCAATTCATTGGATACTCTGCTGCAAACGAAGACTAAAGAGGGGGACTGAATGGCTGAATCCTTGTGGGATCTCTCTATGGGATGGTTTAAAATAAAAAAAAATGTTGGAAGGAGAGCACACATCTGACTCAAATATTCATTTAGCAGTCCAGCTGTGGGATTACTAGGTAATTTTGGAAATTATTAACAACCCCGCAGTCACCGTGGCCTCCCCATTTATCAAACTCTTCAACTCCCATCATTTATTGTCTCACTCTACATCAGTTATTTGCAGGGATGGTCGTATCTTATATCTCCCTGTCACCAATAACTGAGTCACTGCCATGATTCTGACCTCTGAAATTCCCCATTCTTATTGTAGTCTCCTATTCTTCCATCTCTCCTACCTCTATCCTTAAATTTATTCTTTGTCCCCAACAAAACCTACAGGCCATTATTCCCTGTTCTCCCAATCTATTACTTTTACTACAACCTTACTTTCTTTACTAGTCTTGATCCTACAATCAACCATATCACAACTATACATTACTTTTTCTATCCCTGACTGCCTAGGCTTTTTGTCTTACCACATTCCATACTTATGCATTCCTCAAACCTAAATCAGCCCCCACCTTCTTCCTTCTCCACTTATACTCCTGAACTGTTAATCGCTGCTATAGGAAGTCAAATCATATTCCTGCCAGGGTACACTACAAATCATACTATCTGATCTCAATGGAAGCTTCACTGCTGAGTGACAATGATCTTATCCTTCCCTGATTGGCTATCATATACTCCACAGCAGCTCTTTGAAAGCTTCTATTCTCTCATCAAGGCCCAGATGCTTTCCCATCTTTCTCAGCAGATGGCACATAACAATAGAATCCAGAATTTCATAGTTAGAAGTGATCTCAAAGGTCATTTAATCTAATCCGTATGTGAAAAAGAATCCCCACAACAATAGATCTTACAAGTGAATATCCAGTTTCTCTCTGAATAGTCCCAGTGAGGAATAAGCCACCACCTTTCAAGGCAGATCATATCACTTTGAAATACTTTTAATTTCTAGGAAGTCTTTAATCACATCAATACTGAATTTCTAGTGTAGCAACTACTTAGAGGCAGCTGGTGGCACAGTGGATAGAATGCTGTGCTTAGAATCAGGAAGACCCAAGTTCAAATCTTGCCTCAGATACTTACCAGCAGGATGACTTTGGGCAAGTCACTTAACCTCTTCTTGACTCAGTTTCTTCAAATGTAAAATGAGAATATTTTGGCACTGACCTTGAATGGATGTTTCAAGAATCAAATGAGATATTTGTTAAAAAGAAAAAAGGACAGTGACTGACCCATATTAACTACTAATGCTTATTCCCTTCCTATTCCCCTCTAATCCATTGCCATTCATTCTGGACTATTAGAATAAATAGAACAAATCTACTGTCCTGTATGACAACTTTTCAAATACTTGAAGACGCATATAACGTCCTTCTCCCTCAGAATCTTCCCTTACACAGGCTAAGCATTTCCAGTTAATTCAGTTGATCCTCATGTAGTTTATTTTACATGAACTCAAAGGCCTTTACCATTTTGGTGGCCTTCTTCTGGATGTTCTGCAATGGAACAATGAACAATATTCTTTTTAATAATTAATTTATTTTTAGTTTTCAACATTCACTTCCATTAGATTTTGAGTTTAAAATTTTTCCCCTCTCCCTCTTCTTCCCCCTTCCCAAGATGGTATGAAATCTTATATAGGCTCTACTTATACATTCATATTAAACATATTTTCACATTAGTCATGATGTAAAGAAGAATTAGAACTAATGGGAGGAATCATGAGAAAAAAGAAACAAAGCAAAACAAAACAACAAAAGAAAAGGAGAGCAAATAGTATACTTCAATTTGCATTTAGACTCCAAAGTTCTTTCTCTAGATGTGGGTAGCATTTCCCATCATTGGTCTTTTGGAGTTGTCTTAGATCCCTTGCATTACTAAGAAGAGCTAAGTCTATCAAAGTCAGTCATCACACAATGTGACTGTTACTGTGTACAATGTTCATGTGGTTCTGCTCATTACACTCAGCATCAGTTCATAGAAGTCTTTCCACGTTTTTCTGAAACCCACCTATTCATTTCTTATAGCACAATAGTATTCAATTACATTCATATACCACAACTTGTTCAATCACTCCCCAATTGATAGACATCCCTTCAATTTCCATTTCTTGGTCACCACAAAAAGAACTGCTATAAATATTTTTGTGCATGTGGGTCCTTATCACTTTTTTTATGATCTCTTTGGGATTCAGACCTAGAAGTGGTATTGCTGGGTCAAAGGGTATGCACACTTTTATAGCCTTTGGGTATAGTTCCAAATTGCTCTCCAGAATGTCTGGATCAGTTCACACTCTGCCAATAATATATCAGTGTTCCAATTTTCCCACATCTTCTCGAACACTTATAATTTTCCTGTTTTGTCATATTAGCCAATCTGATAGGTATGATCTAGTACCTCATAGTTACTTTAATTTGCATTTCTCTAACCAATAGTGATTTAGAGAAAACAGTTATCTTTAATTTCTTCCTCTAAAAACTGCCTGTCCATATCCTTTGAACATTTATCAATTAGGGAATAACTTGCATTCTTATAAATTCAATTCAGTTCTCTATATATTTTAGAAATGAGGAATGGAACAATATTCTACCTGAAATGTGGTAAATAGAATGGTAAACAATACCCTAGATGTGACTTCAGCATTGTGCAACAGGTCTTATCACTTTCTTGAATCTGGAAGCATTAGCTCTCACAATACACTGCATTATTACATTAGCTATTTTTTTTTTACTATACTACACTTTTGACTCATATTATACTTAGAATACACTAAAAATTCCACAATGTTTTTCAAATATTCAGCTGTATAGCAATACCTCCCCCAATTTGTGCTTATGAAGTCTTAAATTTATTTTTTTTGGGGGGGAACCCAAGTTCAGGATTTAACTTTTATGTCCATTGAACTTTGCCTCATTAGGTTCAGATCAATGTTAACTCTACTGTGCATGAGGTTAGTTATTCTTCTTAGCTTTACATCATCTGCAAATTGTATAAAGATACTACCCAGGAATATGTTGTGTCAAGCTGGTATGGGCTTAAAAGAGCTGATTGTTAAATGATCAGTATAAGCATTTGCCACCATGGAAATTGGCATATGCTGCAAATGAGGGCTTGATTTGTTGTTTTGTTGATTGTCTGGACTTAAGAAAATGATGGCAAAAAAATATTACTAATGCAGCTTAAACTTAAAGGTGTGTCATATGAACATTGTGTGTCCTAGAGAACTGATTGTTAGGGATTTACATGCATAACCCTGAAAGGCTCATCCACCTCAGGTGTTCAATTGGCGCCCAACTCTCACATGTGGCTCCCATAAACTGTATGTGGCATGTTCACTTGCCACACCCCAGTAAACCATCTTAGTCAATGTACTAGACCAGGTTGAGGACTAAAAATGGGCCTCAAATCCTTTGGTGAGTTAGGGGGTGACAACTCTAAGCATATGATGACTTCAACCTATAGAATGGGTAGATGAGAACAATTTGTACCATTATCTATGAAGGTGAATGAAGCAGGTGCTTAGACCTTGGGCAGACATCAAAGACACCAACATCATACACAGTATCCTGGGTCATTGCCAGTTGTCCTGACTTTTATCTTGCCACTGGACTTCAATGAGTTTGGAAGAGACAATGAGGCTGACAACTCTGTGAAATTCTCCCTCATTTAAATATAACTCACCCATGAATCAAGATATCACTCTGTGATATCATTGGTCCTCTTAAAAATGAAGGATACAAGAAGATACATTATTTTAAAACTTCCTTATAAAAATAAATGGACAAAAACAATACTTTAGACCTGATATTATCCAAGTCATAGATAAAATGCTGAAGAACAAAAGACCAAGCTCAGGTGCCCAGTATGATATGCTGGAGACTTCCAATTTGTTGTTGTGCCTTTGTCTTAGTCCCGTTCAACTTTTTGTGACTCCTTTTTTTTTTTGGCAAAGATCCTGGACTGGTTTGCCATTTCCTCCAATAACTCATTTTATAGATGAGGAAATTGAAGCAAACAGGATTAAATGAGTTGTCCAGGGTTACACAGCTATTAAGTATCTGAGACCAGCTTTGAATTCAGGAAGATGAGTCTTCCTGACTGTAGGCCTCACACTCTATCAACTATGTCATGTAGCTGCCCATTCCCACTTGTTATCAAAACTTTATTGACTATACTTTGGAGTAGAATTCTATTTATGAATTCATCTACTTGATACATTTTCTAACCTACATCTCTCCATCTTTCCCATAAAAATAGCTTGAAGGACTTCACATGCCTTGCTACAATCTAGCTAAACTGTATCTAAATAATTTCCTTGATCAACCAGCTTAGTGGCCCTGTCAAAAGAAGAAGATTAGTGTGGCATAATTTTTTTTCCTTGATGAAATCATGATGGCTCTTTAAACATCTTTTAAAATAATTTCTGGCCTTTTTCTTTCATTTGTATAGAAAATTCTGAGTATGGAAGTTCCTCCCACTAATACAGTAACTTCTAGTATTGGAGAATCAGTTTCCTTAAGATACTAAGAGGTTAAACAATTTGCTCACCACTAGCACAAATCCGAGATAGAGATTGAAACCATGATTTTTGAATTTTGGAGCTAGCTTTTTATGCCGTGAAAACTCTTGAACTTATTAATACATTCTAAAATTTTACCTGGAACGAAAGTCAAACTAACTTTCTTGTAGTCTAAAGATTTCATACCACTACTACCCCTCTTTAAAAAAAAGCAGGACAGTATTTGGTTTTTTTTCCTAGTTCTATGACACCTCTCCCATTTGTTACAATTTTTAAACACTAATAACAGTGACTCTGCATCATATATGGTACTTCTTTCAGTTATCTAGAGATGTAATTCACCTGATTCAGGTGATTTGAAATCATCAAGGACAACTTGGTACTCTGTTACTATCACCTTACATAACTTACATAACTATTATTAATTTTCATTCTGTCCTTTGTAATCAAAAGATCATTCTCCTTGACAGAAAAAAAAGTAAGAGAATAAGAATTACGTAATTCTGGTGGGGCAGAACCAAGACGGAGGAGTAAAAGCAGGAACTTGAATGAGCTCCCACACCAACCACCTCCAGTGCCCATAAATGAATGACTCTACACAAATTTTAGAGCTACAGAACCCACAAAATGACAGAGAGAAATAAATCTCCTCCTGAAGGGAGCCTGGCAGGCCAACAGCAAGGGTCTATTGCATGGGGCTGGGAACCAAGCACAGTCTCATGGGAGCAGTAAGTGCGTAGACCTGTGGCATCCCTGACCAGCAGCCCAGGCTGGCAGGAGCAGAATTCAGGAGGGTGAATTACCAGCAACTATGATAGTTTACAGACTTCTCAACTCATAAACACCAAAGAGGTCAGCAGGGACCTCTGTTGCAACTGGGTGACAGAAGAGTGCAGTCTGGCCCCTGTTGCCAGGGTGAGAAATGGGTGGCTGCAGCTGCTGCCCCATGGCTGCCTCTGGAGCTCCTAGCCTGCAGATCATAGGAGTCCAAGTTACCATTCAGAGGGTAATTGCTCTTACTTTGACCTACTTGGATCTGGGTTGCAGTCTTGGGTGGTGGTCCTGGGGTGAGGAATGCCAATGTGCTGCAGCTTCTGGTGGCTGTAGAGAGGGCAACCTCCTCATAGGTCTGACAAAAGCTCTGACAACATTTGCAAAAAAGACAGCAATTTGGGACAAAACTCTCCTCTTCAGAAGCAGAGTTCTACTGTGGCAAAGAGCTCAAAAATAAAGTATTTGGCTGGCTAGAGGAGCAAACAGAGTGGGCGCACAAAACTGTAGAATCCTTTTTGGGGACAAAGAGGTTCAAAACAAGGAACGAGAAGAAGAAAACAAAAACTCTGCATCAAAAGTTTCTAAGAAAAATATAAACTGCTGGTAAGCCATGGAGGAGCTCAAGAAGAATTTTAAAAATCAAGTAAGAGAAGTAGAGGAAAAATTGGGGAGAGAAATGAGAAAGATGCAAGAAAATCATGAAAAGTGATTTAACAGCCTGAAGAAAATAACACCTTAAAAATAGACTAACTCAAATGCAAAAGTGGTCCAAAATGCCAGTGAGGAGAAGAATGCCTTAAAAAGCTAAATTGGCCAGATGGAAAAGGAATTTCAAAAATTCTCTGAAGAGAATAATTCCTTCAAAATTAGATTGGAGCAAATGAAATCTCATGACTTTATGAGAAATCAAGATACTATTAAACATATCCAATCAAATGAAAAAAAATAGAAGGCAATGTGAAATATCTCTTTGGAAAAACCACTGACCTGGAAAATAGATCCAGGAGAGATCATTTAAAAATTATTGAACTACCTGAAAACCATGATCAACAAAAGAGCCTAGAAATCATCCTTCAAGAAATTCTCAAGGAAAATTTCCCTGATATTCTAGAACCAGAGGGCAAAACAGAAATTGAAAGAATTCACTGATCACCTCTTGAAAGAGATGCCAAAAAGAAAACTCTTAGGTATATTATACCCAAATTCCAGAGTTCTCAGGTCAAGGAGAAAAGATTACAAGCAGTCAGGAAGAAATAATTTGAGTATTGTGGAAACACAATCAGGATAACACAAGATCTAGTAGCTTCTACATTAAGGGATTGAAGGGCTTGGAACATGATATTTCAGAGGTTCAAAGGAGCTAGGATTAAAAATAAGAATCAGGGAGCCCTGATGGTGGCATAGAAGCAGGAAAACTCTGTAGACTCCCCCCATAGCCACCTCAAATACCTACAAAAGATGACTCTAAACAAATTTGAGAGCTACAGAATCCACAAAGTGACAATGAGAAATAAATCTCCTGCTGAAGGCAGCCTGGCAGGTGGACAGGAAGGCTCTATCAAAGTGTGCTGAGAGTAGAGCCCAGACCTGAGTGAGTCCTGGGGTTTTAGCCCCAGGGCGGCCTTGAACAGCCTTAGCTGGAGCTACTTTGGGAGAGTGGATCACCAGCAGCTGTGGTGGTTTCCAGAATTATCAACTTGTAAGTGTCAAAGATAAAGTAAAAGGTCAGTAGAACTCTGCTGGATTGGGGAGGGGGTCAGAGGCACAGTCTGGCCTCTGCTCCCAGAGAGAAAAGCAGCAGAAGCAGCGGCCCTGCAGCCTCCCCCAAGTGGATGCTTCAGAGCTTCCAGCCTGCAGATCATAGCAAGGCTATGCAACCATTCAGAGGCTAAGTGCTTTTGCCTTAACCTGCCTGTATTTGGATCACAGTCTTGGGTGGTGGTCCTGAGGTGTGTAAACGATGAGACAAAGCTGATGGGGGCTGTAGAGACAGTGCCCTCCTAATAGTTCTGGCAGCTGCAGAAACCCTAGCAATTTGGGACAAAGCTCTCCCCTCTGGAAGCAGAGTTCTACTATGGCAAATAGCTCAAAAATCAAGTAATTGACTGACAACATGAGCAGACAAAGGAAGCAAAGCAAGCACAGCCATCCAAGTTTAGATTCCTTTTTTGGTGACAAAAAGGAGCAAAGCATGGAACAGGAGGAAGACAACACAGTCAGAACTACTGCACCAAAAGCTTTGAAAAAAAAATATGTACTGGTTATAAGGCATGGAGGAGTTCAAGAAGGATTTTGAAAATCAAGTAAGATAAATGGAGGCAAAATTGGGAAGAGAAATGAGAATGATGCAAGAAAATAATGAATAGAGAGTCAACAACCTGACTGAAGAAAATAGCACCTTAAAAATTGATTAACTCAAATGGCAAATGAGGCCCAAAAAGTCAATGAGGAGAAGAATGCCTTAAAAAGCTGAATTTGCCAGGTGGAAAAAGAATCTCAAAAGCTCACTGAAGAGAATAATTCCTTCAGAATTGGATTGGAGCAAATGAAAGCTCATGACTTTATGAGAAATCAAGATACTATTAAATAGATCCAAATAAATGAAAAAATACAAGACAATGTCACATATCTCATTGAAAAAAACCACTGACCTGGAAAATAGATCCAGAAGAGACAATTTAAGAATTATTGCACTACCTGAAAGCCATGATCAAAAAAAGAACCTAGAAATCATCCTTCAAGAAATTTTCAAGGAAAATTGCTCTGATATTTTAGAACCAGAGGGCAAAATAGAACTTGAAAGAATTCACCAATCACCTCTTGAAAAAGATCCCCAAAAGAAAACTCCTACAAATATTATGGCCATGTTCCAGAGCTCCCAGATCAAGGAGAAAATATTACAAGTAGCCAAGAAGAAACAAATTGAATATTGTGGAAACACAATTAGGATAACCCAGGATCTAGCAGCTTCTACATTAAGGAATCGAAGGCCTTGGAATATAATGTTCCTGTGATCAAAGGAGCTAGGATTAAAACCAAGAATCACCTACCCTGCAAAACTAAGTATAATGTTTCAGAGTAAAATATGGTCATTCAATGAAGTGGAGGACTTTCAAGCATTCTTGGTGAAAAAACCAGAACTGAATAGAAAATTTGACATTCAAATACAAGAAGCAAGAGAAGCATGAGAAGGTAAATAGGGAAAAGAAAAGATAGGGAACTTATCAAAGTTGAACTATTTATATGCCTACATGGAAAAAAAACAGTAATTGTAACTTATAAAACTTTTCTCAGTATAAGGATAGTTGAAGAGAATATAAATGTATATATGTATACTTGTATATATGTCTATATAGGAGGGTATATATGCATATGAATACATATGTGAGTGTGTGCATATATGTGTACAGGTATACATAGACAGAGGGCACAAGATCAATTGAATAAGTAGAGATGATATTTAAAAGGTGAAATTGAGAGGTGAGAGAGGAATATCATGAGAGGAGATAGGGAGAGACTGAATGGGGTAAATTATCTTATACAGAAGAGTCAAGGGATAACTGTTACAATGGAGGGGAAGAACAGGATGGCAAAAGGGAATGGGTCAAACTTACTCTCATTGAATTTGGCTTAGGGAGGGAATGACATACACTCTAAATTGGGTATCTTGCCGTACAGAAGAGTAGGGGGGAAGAGGATGAGAGGGGAGATGATGGAGGTGAGGGCAGTTTTGAGGGGCAGGGTAGATAGCAGCACACACTTCTGTAAAAGGACAGGTACAAAGTAGAGAATAGAACAAGCGGAGGGGGTGTGCAGGATAGGATGGAGGAAAATATAGTCAGTCTTTCACAATATATTCACTATGGAAATGTTTTGCATAACTACACATGTACAACCTGTTTTGAATTGCTTATCTTCCCATTAAGGAAGGAAGAGATATAATCTGGAATTTAAAGTTTTAAAATGAAATATTTAAACAAATGTGTGTGTGTAATAATAATTATTATTATTTGTATGCAGTTGGGAAATAAGATATACAGGCACTGCAGTATGGAGGTCCATCTTGCCCTACCTGAAAGTCAGAAGGGGAATGGGGGAGGATATAGGAGAGAGCAGATTGGGGGAGGAGATACACAGTGGGATCACTGTTTTGGGGTGGTGGGTAGGGGAAAGATGGGAAGAAAAACTGTAACTCAAAATCTTGTGGAAGTGAATAATACAAACTAAAATAAATGTAGAAGTTATTTTAAAAAAGAATAAAAATAAAGATAAAAAAGAAAAAACAAGAATTAGCCAACCAGCAAAACTCAGTATAATGTTTCAGGGGGAAAAATGGTCATTCAATGAAATAGAGGACTTTCAAGCATTGTTGATGAAAACACCAGAGCTGAATAGAAAATTTGACTTTCAAATGTAAGAAGCAAGAGAAGCATGAGAAGGTAAACAGGAAAAAAGAAATCATAAGGAACTTATTAAAGTTGAACTATTTGTATTCCTACATGTAGAAATGATAATTGTAACTAAAGAGACTTTTTCTCAGTATGAGGATAGGTGAATGGCATATGCATGTATGTATATGTATACATACATATATGTATGTACAGGAGTTTATATTGTGTCTGTATATGAGTAGTAGTTGAATATGATGGGGTGATGTAAAAAAAATTATGAGGTGAGTAAGGAACATATTGGGAGAAGGAGAAAGGGAGAGATAGAATAGGGTAAATTACCTCATATAAAAGAGGCAAAAGAAAACAGTTACAATGGAGGGGAAGAGCAGGAAGGTGAAAGTGAATGGGTTAACCTTACTCTCTTTGAATTTGGCTTAAGGGGGAATAACATACACACTCAATTGGGTATCTTAACCCTATAGGAAAGTGGAGGGGGGGGGAAGGAATAAAAGGGGGAAGGATAGAAGGGAGGGCAGATTGGAGGAGAGCATAGTTAGAAGCACACACTTTTGAAAAGGGATGGGGTCAAAGTAAAAAAATAGAATAAGTGGGGTGTTGGATAGGATGGAGGGAAATATAGTTAGTTTTTCACAATATAAGTACTATGGAAACATTTTGCATAACTACACATGTACAACCTATTTTGAACTGCTTGTCTTCCAGGCAGGGGATGGGGTGGGGGTGAGGAGGGAAGATGAGAAAGAATCTGGAAATCACAGTTTTAAAAATAAATATTTTTTTTAAAAATTGCTTTTTCCCCCCTGCAACTGGGAAAATAAAATATACAGGCACTCGAGTATAGAAATCCATTTTTCCCTACTAGAAAGTTGGGGAGAGTGATGAGGGAGAATATAAGAGAGAACAGATTAGAGGAAGGGATATTCAGTAGGCTTGCTATCTTGGGGTGGGGGGTACGGGAAAGACGGGGAGAAAATCTGTAAGTCAAAGTCTTGTGGAAATGAATGTTGAAAACTAACAGTAAATAAATAAATTGGAAAAAAAAACTAGGTAGTTCTGTCTTCCCTCTTTCAGTAAGTAATGTGATCCCTTCCAGCCCAAGAAGTGATCTTATCCCTTCTTTGATTACCCTCTTTCCCCCATTATGTTTAAAACAAAAGAGAAAAGAATAAACAAATCCTTAGGTTTCTTTACTGACCAGCTAATTCTGGAATTCAATATCCTTGAGAACATTTTTTAAAGTGCCACTCTATACTTCTGGATTCATTCTCTCTTTTTAAAAAGTTTTTTCCATGTGTTCCATTTTCTACATTAAAAATATTGAAAGATTGCCACATTTCATGGGAGGTCTTTTCTAAAATGAACAAACAAACACATTAAACAATGAAACAAAACTAACAACACAGTGACCTAATCTGAAAGCATGTGCAATATCATACATCTGTAGCACTCCAACCTATCTACTTTAATTTTTAAAATGTTTATTTCTGGATTCTCTTCATCCTTCCACTTCTCCCTAGTAACTGAAAAGGTAAGAAGTCACAAAATACATATTTCCACATTAGCTATGCTCTGGAGGGGGAGGAGTGAGAAAAATATGCTTCAGTGTACACTCAGAATTATCAGTTCTCTTTCTGGAAGTAGATAGCATTTTTTATCTTTGAGTCCTTTGGAATCATGGGGGATCATTATATTGATCAGAGTTACTAGGTCATTCACAGTTTGTAATATTGCTAGTACTGTGTACATTGTTCTTCTGCTTATGCTCACTTCACTTTACATCAATTCATAGGTTTATCTGAAACCATCCCCTTTCATCATTTCTCACAGCACAATCACGATTGTTTTCCATCACATCTATATGTCAACTTGTTTAGCCATTTCCCAATTGATGTGTATACCCCCATTTTCCCATTCTTTTCCCACACAAAAGAGACACTATAAATATTTTGAACATATTGATCATTTTCCTTTTCCCTTGATATATTTCACTTAGGAACAGTATTTCTGGGTCAGGGTGTATACACAGTTTTATAGCTCTTCAGGCATAGTTACACATTATTCTCCATAATGGTTGGAGTAGTTCATAGCTCCAGCAACAATGCATTAGTGTATTTCTTTTTGCTCATCCCTTCCAGAATTTAATTAACAGACATCTATTGTATGTTTTTTCTATTCCCACTAGAATAGAAGAAAAAGAAAAAAATTCTTTTAAACAAATATATGTAATCAGACAAAATAAATTCTCTCGTTGGCTCTATACAAAAAATAGAAATGTTTCATTCCACATCTTATGTATATCACCTCTCTGTTGAGGTGAAGATAATAGGTTTCATCATCAAGCCTTTGGAATTATGGATGGTTATTTTATTGACCATAGTTCTTACAGTTTTCAAAGTCATTGGCTTTTCTGTATTATATAAAGTGTTTTCTTTTGCTCTTTTCATTCTTTACGAGTTTGTAAGTCTTAAAAAAAGTCTGTTTTTCCAATGTTGATGTTATTAATTGTTTTTCTAGTTCTGTTTACTTCACTTTGCACCAGTCCATTTACCTTTTTTTTGTTTTGTTTTTTTTGGAGGGGCAATTGGGGTTAAGTGACTTGCCCAAGGTCACATGGCTAGTAAGTGTTAAGTGTCTGAGGCTCAATTTGAACTCAGGTTCTCCTGACTCCAAGTCCAGTGCTTTATTCACTGAATCACCTAGCTGCCCCATCCATATAACTTTTTTATGTCTCTAACATCATCAGTTTTTTTTTTCATTTCTTGTAGTATAACAGTTCTCTTTCACATTCATGTAAATGACAGCTTAATCAACCATTCTGCAATTGATAGGCTTGCTTTGGCTTCTAGCTTTTTCCACCATAAAACAGCTGCTTTGATTATTTTGGTCATTTGTAGGACTTGTTTTTTAATCTCTTTTAGGTATATGCCTAACAATGGTATAGCTCAATCAAAATATTAAACATCTCAAAACTTTTTGTGCAAAATTCAAAAATGCATTCTAAAATAGTTGTACTCATTCATAGGTCCATGTAAAGCATGAACCTGTTTTTCCACAGCATCTCCAATAGTTAATATTTTCCTTTTTTGTCACTTTTGCCAATTGGTTGGGTGTAAAATAAAATATCAGAATTTATTTAATTTGCCTTCTTTAATTAGTGGTAATTTTATTATGCTTACAAATTGTCATGTATTCCTAAGCACCCCATTAACAAAAAAGAGAAAGAACAGATCAGTGAATACTGGAAAAGAAGTTCATTTTAAAATGCCTATTAAAGATGAAAATAGAAGTCGTAAAAAATTGGAAATGAACAATATTGAAAAAAAAATCCCACTGAATTAATAAATAAAACTAGAAGCCTCTTTGAGAATTTTTAAAAAATACCTCATTGTATAAAAAAAAGAGAAAAACCAGGTTATCAATTTTAAAATTAAAAATGAAAATTCATAGTGTATTGAAAAGAAATAAAGCATATTTTTAAAGATTATTTTTCTCAATTATATGCCAAAAAATCAACAACTTATTTATATAAGTGAAATATTAAAATTAATAGTAGGAATAAAGAATTAAATAACCTAGTTTTAGAAGAAAAAATTGAACAAGTTATAAATGAACTTCCAAAGAAAAATAACTCCAAGTTTTAGATGGGTTATCATGCAAATTCCATCAAACATTCAAAGAACAATTAATTCTAATAAACTGTTTTATAAAAAGCAGCAAAGAACATACTTATTCTTTTGATGATACAGATATGGTCTTGATCCATAAACTGGGGGAGTTGGTACATGTGACAAAAGAGAAAAAAGAAAACTTTAGAATAATATCATTAATGGACACAGATGAAAATGCTTTAAAATATTAGTGAGGATGCTAATAAAAACATTACAAAGATAGTTCACCTAGACTAGTTTGGATTTCTACCGTGAACACAAGTTTAGTTTAATATTGGGCAAACTATGATCTTAACTAACCATATTTAAAAAATCAACAAAAATCACATGAATATATCCAAAGATGCAGAAAAAATATTTTAACAAAATATTTCTGTGAAAAAAGCAATAACTAGAAAACATAAGAATAAATGTACCTTTCCTTAAAATGATTGTTAGTGTATATATAAGACAAAAACTACCATTATATGTAATGGAAATAAACCAAAACATTTTTAATAAAATCAGAGGTGAAATAAGAATGCTCATTTTTCTCTACTTCTATTTGACATAGTACTAGAAAGAATAAGCATAGATAAAGAAGAAATAAAATGATCATTTTTTCAGATGATGTTATGGTAGCTTAA
>CM053584.1:233533834-233550803 GCA_028627135.1 Pseudochirops cupreus
TAAAATCAGAGGTGAAATAAGAATGCTCATTTTTCTCTACTTCTATTTGACATAGTACTAGAAAGAATAAGCATAGATAAAGAAGAAATAAAATGATCATTTTTTCAGATGATGTTATGGTAGCTTAAAGAACTCTAAATAGTTTACTACAAAGTAATTGAAAAAAATAGCAGCTTAGTTGAACTTGAAGGACTAAAGTAAACCCAAATAAATCATAAATTTTTGCATGTAGTACTAATAAAATCCAGCAGAACAATTCTATTTAAAACTATTGCAGAATGTATATAATTGGCAGTCTACCTACTAAGATACACACAAGAATGATAAAAATATAAACACAAACCACTGTTTATAAAAAATAGAACTAAATAATTGGTAAAAATATACATTTTTGTAATGGTAATAAGAATTTGAAGATCTTTCCTGCCCCTCAATAAACTAAGAGAATTTGAAGACCTTTCTTGCTTTGAAGATGTACCCTGACCCCCAATAGTCTGAATGTAATCATGTGGAGCCTGATAGCGGGAGGGGTTTGCTGAAGGATAGAGCAGAGTCCACAGGAAACTGGGAGAGAGAGCAGCTAGACTAGAGGGAGGAGAGCATGCATGCCAGGGAGACAGATTTATGAGTAAATGTTGCTTTATGGGAAGGCTAAATGATGGTGTGGCTCTCTTAGCCATTATGACTTATCAACTTCTTTGCTTTTATGATGGAATCAGCTTACTGGTTTTGGGATTCAGTTTTCTGGTGTCTGAATAAATGTTTTGCTTCTGTTTTCTATATGGAGAGTCTGTTATATTTTGTGATTGAGCACTATCTAGGCATATTTATAGTGACTGTTGGTGCTGTGAATATTGCATTGGCCATATAATTGCTCATGGGCAGGATGAATCATATAATAATGAAAATACTACCCAAATAATTTACTTATTCAATACCATACCAGTTAAATTACCAAAGGATTACTTTGTCTAATTAAACAAACAAACAAAAAAATCAAAACATAATAATAAAATTCAAATGGCAGAAGAGTCAAGAATTTCAAGGAGAATAATAAAAAAGGGAAAGAAAGGTATTTAGTAGTACCAGAACTCAAACTATACTACAAAAGCAATAATTTTCAAAACAATTTTGTTACTGTTTATCGATTAGAGATTAATTAGTGTAACAGATTCATTAATCAAAGTATAAAATCAAATTTCTATTGCCATATTAATTGATAAACCCCAAGAGGCCAGCTGTTGGGATGAAGGCTCTTTGACAAAAACACTACTGGGGACATTAAGATAGCAGTATGGAACAAATTAGCTTTATATCAATACCTCACACCGTATACAAAAATAAGTTTCAAATGTATTCATAACATGATTATAAAAAGTTATATCATAAACAAATTTGAGGAACATTGAAAAAATGTCCAATTGTATCTAACACTAGGAGAAAACTTCGTGATCAAGGCATTGAGAAGATCACAGAAAATGAAATAGATGATTTTCATTACATGAAATTTTAAAAAAGGTTTTAAACATACAAATCCAGTAAAACTAAGATTAAAGGAGAAATAATTCACTGGAGGAATCTTTGAAGCAAGTTTCTCTGATAAAGGTCTTACTTACAAAATAAATAAATTGTGGCTTTAATTTGTGAGAATTCCCCAATTGGTAAGTGGTCTAAGGTAGTTCTTGGGGGAAACAGTCCTTGCATCTACCTTTGGTACATGTCTTTTCAGAATGAAACTTTATTTTTCATTTTAACAAGGAAAATTTTATTTTATTTTCTCTCTCCCATCTCTTCTCATTGAAGGAAAAAAAAAACTTCTAAAAAAATATGAATTGTCAAATAAAACAAATTCCAGTATTGACTATGTCAAAAACTATGTCTCGTTCTGTATATTGAGTTTATTATCCTTCTGTTAGGAGATACATGTATATCTTTTAAAAGTCTGAGCTTAGAGTGTTTCTTTCAATTAAAAATAAGTTTTTAAAAATTTGAGTTTCTATATATGGCTTCATTTCCAATTCACTCAATTGTTTTCCTCAGAAAATTGTTATTTTTTTTGTCTTGAACTAATTTATTTATTTCCCAGAATTCCATTCCAGAGAGCTTCTCATCACTCCTGGGCTGACATTACCTGTAGAATTTTAGTCCAAAGAATGCCACTTATTGCATTCATTGTTTCTCTGCATTTTTTCTCCCAAAATTCAGAATATTTATAAGACTGCATTCAACTTTCCATTCCATTTGTATTTCAAATGCTATCCAAAAATTGTTATTTCTACCCTAATGGTTTCTCCATGTTGGTGAGAATAAGATCCAGAACAAAATTTTCCATGGTTAATTGTTCTAGCTTTCAAGTGATTAAATTAATATAATTGAATTCTATTTTGCTGAGAACATTATGGCCATGTCATAAAACTTCCTCTTTTCCCCTATTCCACATCTCAAATCTTCATTTCTCTTTTTCTTAATTCTGTCTCTAAAGAGAATGTTAACCCCCTTGCCTTGATACATATTTTTAACTTTCTTTTATATCCCCAGTACAGTACCTAGCATAGAAAAAAGTACTTAATGAATTCGTGTACACTGACTTGATGCCATCCAATCCTGTTTCTAGGAGCTTCTCCCACTGTTGTTTCTTCTTTCACAATCATTTTCTATTGTTTCCTAATGGCTCATTTCCTGATTTATATACACATAACCAGGTCTACTCTATTATTTAAGCTGTTATTTATCCTTCCCATCTCCTCTAGCTACCACCCTCAGTCAATCAACAGACATATGTTAAACAATTAACACACTTGAAGCAGTAGACTTATTTTATTGACAAACTCCTACATATCCTTCCTACACGTCTTCATTTGGAATTGCACATAATGGTTTTTGATCAAGTTGGTTATTTGGGATCCCCTGGTAATCTTTAGTTATAAATAAATGAAACTCCAGTGGTTCCCTATTAACTCATGAATAGAATATAAATTCCTCTTGTTGGCTTTTGAAGCCTTTCATAATCTACCCCTTTCCCCCTACCTTCCCAGTCTTCTTATACCTTACTTCCCATTCTATGATCCACTGACAGCAACCTCTTTACTATTGCTCACACATGACCCTTTTCCTGACTCTCTGTATTTTCACTGGCTCCCTCCATATGTTTGGAAGGATCATTTTCTCTCCTCCTTTCTTCTTTCTGCTTTCCTTGACTTCCTTCAAGTTTCACCTAAGCCTCACCTTCTCCATTAGAAACCTTTGCCAGTCCTCCTTAATCTGAGTACTTTCCCTGTACTAATTTTCTCCAATTTAATACACACATGTGTGTATATTATATATATGTATGTGTGTATATAATATACATGTGTGTATATGTATATACACATATACATATATACATACACACATGCATGCATACACACACACAGATGAGACATTTTCCCCTTTTCTCTATATCCCCAGAGCTTAGTACAGTACTTTAATACTGTAGTAGGTGCTTAATTGCTTAGTAGGTGTTAATTGACTAAGTTGACTAATGTATTCTTATGTTGCCATAGAAAACAGATTAAAGTTTATGATGAACTTAGGGGGAGGGAGAGGCCTTTAGGAGCCTTTAGACATAATGAAAAATATAGATGAAACCAAAAGAGGAGATAAAACGTTCTCCAATTATTAGAAAAATAAATAACTGTCTGAGGGGATGAAAAAAAAAGTTAAGATTAAGCTTTAAAAGCAACTGAATCATGTGGACAACTATCATGTGTCTAGGCTCATGTTTTTAAGTGTTCTGCTCAATAAGTAGTATTGAATAAACTGTACCTCCTGACTTTGATGAGATCAGGTTCATGAAGCTTTCCTGGATTAAACTCAAATAAATAAGTCTAAGTCTACTCTCAGAATTCTACTATATTAGATGGAGACTACTTCCAGGGTGACCAGAGAAGAACCACAAAGTACTAGCTAGCTAGCATTTATATAGTGCTTTAAGGTTTCCAAAGAACTTTGCAAATACTATTTCATTTGATCCTTTAAAAAATTCTGGGATATAAGTGCTGTTCTTATTCCCATTTTGTAGATGAGGAAACCTTGGGCAAGAGAGGTTAAATGACTTGCCCAGGTTCACATGGCTAGATAAATGTCTGAAGCCAGATTTGAACTCAGGTCTTCCTGACTCCAAATCTAAATACATAAGAGTTAAGGTTTTAAATTTTTAGTGCATATAAGAACATTCTCTTTTGCCAATGACCTCCTTGGAATGTATGCCATGTCTTTGTGCTGAAAAAAAAATCTCCATATCACAAAGAATATTAATGGTCAATTTTTGTTTGCCAAATGTCAAAGCATCTACATTAATAATAATTTTAAAAAAAACTGGGGGCAGCTAGGTGGCAGAGTGAATAGAGCACCTGCCCTGGAGCCAGAAGGACCTGAGTTCAAATCTGCACTAAGACACATAACACTTACTAGCTGTGTGACCTTGGACAAGTCATTTAACCTTAATTGCTGTGGCTTCCCCCCTCCAAAAAAAAAAAAAGACAAAAAACTGTACAGGAAAACATAGAAAAATAATTACAGGAAGAGATTTTAATTCCTCTCTCTCTTATTTGAACAAATCTAATGGGCAGGTAAGCAGAAGATAAAATAAATAATTGAAGATTTTATGGAGAAACTTTTTGCTAAAAGACATATGGTGTCTCTTAAATGGTAACACTAAAGAATATATGCACCTTTCAGCACCATATGACACTTTCAAAAAAAATATTCGGGCACAGAAATATTACAAAAAAATGTAAAAATTCAGAAATAAACATTCTTTGTAAATCATAACATCACAACTATTATAATCAATTCAAGGAATGCCAACAAAACAAAAAAGCGCAGAAATCCTAAATGAGTGGGTGAAAGACAAATCTTAGAAACATTTTATAAATATGTGATAGACAATAATACTGATGAAACAAAATACTAAAATTTCTATGATGTAGCCAAATCTGTAGTTGGGGGGGAAATTACATCTCTAAAAATATACACCAATAAATAGAAAAGAAGAGAATTTACTGAATATGCACTAAAAATCAGAAAATCAACAAATAAAACACAAATAAACATAAAAGAGGAGATGCCAAAAAAGAGAGGAGAAATAAACACATTAGATAACAAAAAAAAGCTTTAGAAATGATAAAACTAAAAGTTGGCCCTTTGAAAAGAAATTTTAAAATGAGAAATCATTAGCCAACCTGATTAAGAAGGTAGAAATCAACAATGTAGTAAAAGAACAATATTGATATCACAACTATACCCACCCACATGTGTGTGTATATGTATGTATGTATGTATCAGAAAAAAAAAATCAGAACCTGTTATATAAAGTTGCATGCTGATAGAACTAAATAAACAAAAGAAATAGAGAATTATCTTAAAAATACAAAATACTGAAAGTAAGAGAAGACCAAATAGGGATCTCATGTAACCCAATTCAGAAAAGAAAAGAAAACCTTTTATTAAAAAATAAGTACCCAAAGGGGAAACAAAAACTTTCTGGTATTGATATATTAACAGAATTCTATCAAACTTTAAAAGAAAAACTAGCATAAATGCAGAGTATCCTAAATGTATTAGTACAGTCTTAAGCTTTAAAAACTTTAAGCCATTAGCTAATAGTTTATAATTCGTGAACTATTAGCTGGTAGCTTCTATACTACATTTTTTTTAACTATGAAAGAATATACTCCTCTAGAATTCTTTGATGGGACAAATAAAGTCCTAATACCTAAACCAGAGAAGGATAAAGCAAGAAGGATAACTATAACCCAATATAATTAATGAATATTGGCTCAAAAAATTTAAAATAAAATCCTATTAATAGACCACAGTAATTCATCCAAGAAATTCATTATGACCAAATTGTAATTTTTTCCAGAGAGGTCACAATATTTTAACTTTGACACAATAATCAATAGAATTCATCCAAGTGAAAATAAAAACTTCTAAAAACACATGAATAGGTACAAAAAAGCCTTTGACAAAGATCAGCAAACTGTCAAAGATGACAAAGGAAGGTAATAGTAAGTGCTGAACTGGTTGTGGGACAATATGCACACTGCTACATTGTTCTCAAAAAATAATTTAGTACAACCATTTTGGAAGAAAAATTGGAATTATGTAAATAAAGTAACTAAAATCTTCATACTTTTTGATCCAGAGGATTCGTGACATGGCATAACCCAAGGAGAAAGGATCCTTATATGCACAAAAAATATAAAACAGAAATTCTTATGTTTTCAAAAAACTAGAAATAAAGTCAATGTCCATCCAATGAGAAAGGGTAAATAATTTGTGCAATATGAATATAACAGAATAATACTATCCCTAAGAAATGATCTTACCATGAATATATAGAAGCATGGGAAGACTTACGTGAGCTGATGCAAAGTAAAATAACAAAAGTGATGTGTGTATATATTTACCCAGGTATATATATATATTGCATATACATGTATGTATGCATACATATACAATGTGTACATATTTACATACACGTATATAATTTATATAAACTGGCAACATTCACTTTATATTGTTTTGTTGTAGTTGTTCTTCAATTTGCATTTTTGTAGTCAGTGTGTGCATGTGTGTATATGTGCATTTGTACACACATGTACATATATGTATTTATATACACATCACCAATGTGTATATATGGGGGGAGACAATGTGTATATAAATACATATATGTGTATGTGCATATGTATGTATATATGCATATCCATATGCACTCATTTACAACAATGCAAATTGGAAGGACAAACATAACAAAACAATAGAAAATGATCCTTATAAAATTATATAGAAAAATTATGGCCCTGATAAGAGTACATACTCCCTGCACTATTTTGCAGAGGTTGGAGGACCACGGATTTGGAAACGTTGTGTGTACTTTAAGATTCTGGATGGCTATACAGTATTGATTGCTTTTGATGATTTTTTTTTCCTTTTTATTTCCTTAAAACATGTTCTTTGTTGTATGGGATGGCTCTTGGGGAGAAAGAAAAGTTAGATTATGCGTGGGGTGGATGGGAATTAAGGTGATGAAAAACAAAATATGTCAATAAAATTTAGTTCTATGTTAAAGGAACTGTTCTTGGGGATGTTGGGTTCCCTGGACTGGTACATTGAACAATTCAGACAACAACTGGGGCAGAGGAGAATTTGAGATATTCCCCTGTCTTACCCTTTCCAGGCATCACAATGTCATAGTGTCAGAGAATCTTGGAACTAGAAAGTAAGTTAGAGATTATTTTCTCAAAATTTTTACAAATGACGAAACCCCTGAGAAGAAAACGGAAAAGAAATTCCAAGATCTTAAGATGTGAAGTTACTTGCCCAAGGGAGCAAGTGGTGAGGAGCAAAGCCTGAAATGGAACCTTGGCCCTGTCTTCTGAGTTCAAGTACAATGTTCTTCCACCCTGTGCTTGCTGCCTGGTGCAGAGTTAAGTCTCAGAAAGGTTGTCTGTGATGAAACCATAATCCAGAAATCCAGTTCTGATAAATTCAGTAGACACTTTGTGCTATCTTTTTATGTGTATGTTTGAAAGAACTGAGTTGAGTAAGAATGTGGAGTATTTCTCTGATTAAATGCTGTTCCGTATTGCCCAGTTCTGTGTTAAAAAGTTGATAAAATAAGTATGGTGTATTTTAAGACATTTCTTTCAAGGAGTAAGGTTTAAAAACAAAACAAGTACTGGTAGCAGGATTACAAGATAACTGTTTAATTCCAAATAGTTTCATATAGTATTTACAAGGAAGGAGGGGAATTTGAAAGTTATTTAGTTACATAGTTGTTAAAGGAACACTCCCATGAATAGAAAAGATGGTCACAGGGAAAAGCAGCCCACATAAATATGTGCTATGACTCCATTATCTTTTTTCCTATCTATCTATCTATCTATCTATCTATCTATCTATCTATCTATCTGTCTGTCTGTCTGTCTGTCTGTCTGTCTGTCTGTCTATCTATCTATCTATCTGTCTGTCTATCTGTCTATCTATCTATCTATCTATCTATCTATCTATCTATCTATCTGTCTCTCTATCTCTCTATCGATTGATCGATCTGTCTGTCTGTCTTTGAGACTAATTCTCCGTCTCTCATCCAAGTTGGAAGCACAGTAGTCACTTACAGGCCTGATCCCACCACTGATGGGCAAGGGAGCTTTAGGCTCCTCTCCTTCTGAACTGGACTGATTTGCTACTTCTCAGGCAGCCAGGTTCTCTCTTTGCTCCTGGGACCTCACCATGTTAGTGCCAGATATAGTGTAGACATTTGAAAATTGTAATGTATGAGCAATCCACTAGCCTCAACTTCTCCAGTACTAGGGATTACAGTTGTATACCACCACACATTTGACCATTAAGGGGACAGAAAGAAGGGACTGAAATATTGGACTTTAGAAGACTGATTCTGATCTTTCATCCCAAGAACTGAAAGGGTTACTCCCATGTATCAGACAACAAGAGAAGCAGAATTTGAGTGACAGGTAACTAATAAGAGTGAGAAGATATTTATAACTTCTACTGAAAATAAACACCTTTAAGCAAAGCTGAATACCATTTTCATATGTTCTGGAAGGCTTCTGAACCTAAGACAAAATTTAGGGTAAATTCTACTTACCTCTGTTAAGGATAGCTATAGTTAAATTTGTGAATGGATAAATTCAAGTTGAAGAGAAGAAAATGCTTGTAACTGTGTTTTTACATTTCTCCTAATTTTGCTTTATATGTATTCCTTTGTTGAATCACTTAGATACAACTCAAAAAGACTAAATGCTATGTTATCTATGAGGATTTATATTTGAATCAGTGAAGGTGCTATTCACACCAACAAAATTATAGACCTTGTATTTGTGAAATATATCACTTTGTATGTTCAGAAAGCTAACTATATAGCTATTTTAATAATTATACTTTATAGAATAAACAAAATTGCCAGAATCATAGACTTTTCAATTTAATTAATTCATGTATTAGATGCTTACTATGCAAAAATTGTTGTACAGCACTAAGGCTATAAAGGCAAAATGACAGAAAATCTCTGTATTCAAGAAATTAACCTCATACTCGGGGGGGGGGGCATGGCTGCAAAAGAGTTTGAACAAATTATAAATGCAAGCTAATTTGAAGAAGAGAGGACTAACAATTAAGGAGAATCAGAAAGCTTTTTCATAGGAGATAGCACCTGATTTGAACTTAAGCTAACGATTCTAATTACTGACAGGTGGGAGAACATTCCAGGCATGTATGACAACTGTTACAAAGGCATGCAGGTGGGTGCTGCAAACAGTAAACAGGTCAATTTGGATAGAATATTAGGTACATGATGGGGAGCAATGTGAAATATGGAGAGGTAGGTTAGAGTCAGACTGTCAAGAGCTTTCAATGCCAGCTGAGGAGTTGAGATTTCATCTGAGAGACAATAAGGAGTTACTGAAGATTCTCAAGTAGGTTAGTGAATGTTCAAACCTGTAATTATGGAAAATTATTTTAGTTGTTGGGTGGAAAATGGATGAAAGGAGCAAAATCATAAGTAGGAAGATAAATAAGGTATCTTTTGGAGTACTCTAGGTGAAAGATGATGAATGCCTGATGTAGGATAATGGTCATGTGCATGGAAATAAGTAGAACCATATGAAATCCTAAAGAGGTAGAACTGAAAGTTGTAGTAACTGATCACATATGAAATGAGAGTGAGAGTGAAGAGTCAAGGTTGAAGGGTTGAAATCTCAGGTGACTAAAAGATGGTAGAGGCCCTGAAAGAAACAGAAAAATATGGATAAATGGAAGATTTAGAGGGGCTGGGGGAAGATGAATCTTGATTTACACAAGTTAAATCTGAGATGTCAGTGGGATATTCAGATGGAGGCATCCAGTTGGTAATGTCAGACCAGAGTTTGGGAGATAGATCATATCTGAGTATATAATTGCTGGAGTCATATGCAAAGAGTTGATAAGCTAATCCATGAGAACTAATAAGATAACCAAATAAGAGTATGTAATAGAGAAGGGGCTCCAGGACAGAACTTGATTCTACAATATTTGAGGAGAAGGATATACCTAAGGATCCAGCAATTCAAACTGAAAAGGAATAATCAGGTAGTCTTTTTCAGTTTTCCATGCTTTAGGAAACCCTTGAAATTTAGGTCCTACTATTTTTCCTTAAACCTTTTCCACTAGTGATTTCTTCAGCATTTCTTAAACTATGTGTCACACAGTTTAAGAAGCACTATCTTAGACTTCCAGTATTCACTTGATGATAATGCATACATGGTGAATAAGAAAAAATAATTCTCTGTTGGGTTAGCCTTGCAAACCCAAACTTTAAGAGAGTAATAAATATCACTGAGATAAAGAGTCTACAAATTCCACAGCTCTGGACACTGAAAGTATTCATCAGTTACTACAGAACAATACAATATGTCACCAAGTAAATTGCAAGTTTTCATGTGTCAAAATAAATCATTAAAATAGAGATATACTGAAAGTATTTAATGTCATAGAAAGAATATTTTCATCTCCTCAAGATTATGTTTGAGAGAAAATGGTTCCTGCACAGTATAAGATATATTAACTAGGATGTTATACTAAATAAAACATATCTTGGTGTAGGAAATTAAGTGCTAGACCTGAAGTCCAGAAGACCTGAATTCAAATTCCATTTTTAATGGAAACAGTATAGATGTCCATTCCCAATTGGGCACAGCTAAATAAATTGTAGTAGAGAGGCAGCTAGGTGGTGCAGTGAATAGAGCACCAGCCCAGGAGTCAGGAGGACCTGAGTTCAAATCTGGCCTCAGACACTTAACACTCACTAGCTGTGTGACCTTGGGTAAGCCACTTAACCCCAATTACCCTGACTTTCCCCCTCCAAAAAGCAAAAAAAAAAAAAGTTGTTGTAGGATAATACAATATAAGATGTAGCAATTAAATGGGTGATTACTGGTCAGCAAGAAACAATGCACATGAAGAATTCAAAGAAATATGTGAAGATACACCAGTTGATATAAAATGAAATAATCAGAACCAGGAACATAATGCACAATGATTACAATGTCAATGGGAAAATAAAAAAATAAAAATAAATAAACAAAACCAAATATTGCCCAAAGCAAACTCTGTGTTTATACAACAATTAAAGGAAGAGTTGAGAAAATATACTTCACTCCTTTCTTGTTAGAAGTGGAGAAGTGTGAGGGTGGAACACTGCTTGTACTGTTAGATCAAACTGATGTTGAATTTTGCTGGGCTACTTAAAAAAATAATTTCTTCATTATTGTTTGCTACAAGAGATGACTCTGGGTAGAGGAAGATCTAGGGATATTTGGGAGGAAAAGTTTTTATTAAAATAAAAATCAAGAAAGATAATAAGAAAGCAAAATTAGCTACACTTTAAATTTAAAAGTTGCATTATTTGTAAAACATTACATTACTAAAATGTCATCTCAATTGTGACCTACATGAAGCCTTTCTTGATCCCCTAGCCTACTAATACCTTGCCCCACAAAATTACCAGGTATTTCTGTGTACATGTGTACATGTGCATGTGTGTATGCACACAATAAGCATACAAAAGTATAGGTATATCTCAGTATATGAGTATATGCATATGTATATATACACATGCACATATGTATATGTGCATATATGCTCATATATGTATATATGCTTTCCTGCTCTAATCAAATCCCACTCTCTGACTCTTAATGGAAGCTTCCTGCATTAGTCCCCCCATCCTAGAGCTTTCCAAAATCTAGCATTAAATTGAACGGAGCAGAAATTGTTTTGCTTTTGTCTTTCTATCTCCAGTGCCTTGCACAATGCTTGTCACATAGTAGGAGCTTTAAAAATTCCAATTGATTGAAAAATGAAGACAGATAATGATTGAACATTTATCAAGCATATACTATTTGTCAGGCACCTTGCAAGGTGCTACGGGTCAAATGACAAAAAGGAAACAATTCCTGAAAAGAGAGCATTTATCAAGGCCTTTGAAGACTCTTACAATTTCAATTGTGAGACTGTTTAGATGCAAAAGAACAACTTAAACAAGACTCGAAGAGGAACATGAGCCTAACTGGACCCTAAGGAATAATTACTGATGATAACTGGAGTAAATAGGTGGTGTTGGTTTTTGGTTTTTTTTTTTTGTTGTTGTTGTTGTTTTTTGAAAGAGAGAGAGACAGAGACAGAGAGAAAGACAGAGAGAGAGAGAGAGAGAGAGAGAGAGAGAGAGAGAGAGAGAGAGAGAGAGAGAGAGAGAGAAACTATAGTTTTATATGAAGTACAAATTAATTGCATCCAGTGATGAAACTTGCAGGTGTGATGTTGCATTCATTGTCAGTGTTTAAAGGTTTAGGAGGACCAGTGATGTTTTGGAAGAGCAATAAGTGAATGTAGTAAAGGGATGGATTTAGGTATGATGGAAGAAAAAAAATACCTTCCAATTAGAGGTTCCCTTCAACTCTGATATATTTTCATTCTGTAAAGTAAAGAGAGAGACAAATGTTCCAATTTAAAAAAAAAGAGAGAGAAAAAAGATCAATTCCTGAAACAGAACACTGGTAATGCTGACCAGATTCTTAGCAAAATTCCACAAAGGATTATTAAGCAGATGATTTGTAGCCCTTTAGAAAGGAATGAAGTAGTCATTAGGCACTAACAGAGGCTGCTTATGAACAAAGCAAACCAAAATAACCTCTTTTCTTTTATTCATAGTGTTCTTATATGAAGGTGACCCCTGCTATGCCATCAGAATGAAAAAAAAGCTCTGGAAAGTCTTATAAGCCTGGAAAACAGGGCAAACAGATTGTCACTTGAGGTTCAGCCTAATTGATAATAATAATTACCATTTATACAGCACTTCAAGGTTCTCAAAGTGTGTCTTTGAAGTAGAACTCCGTTTTGCAGATAAAGAAACTGAAACTTAAAAAAGCAAGTGACTTGCCCAGGGTCACATAGCTAGTAAAAGTTTCAGGCAAGCTATAATTTCAGGTCTTCCCAGCTCTAACTCTATCACTATACAGCTGTGCTATCTATTTGTCTATGCAAAAGTTAATCGATCAACAAATATTTATTCTGACTGTGTGCCAGGCTTTCAGGTTACAAAGAGATCGAGGGATAAGGAATGGACCTCAGATTTCATTGAAATAGGGGGCTATTTCCTAGCAAGGAAACTCTCTTTACTAATGCACATAAACTCCTTCTCTACAGACTATAATTTTAGAGAATTGCCTAGGGCACTGAAAGGGGTCACACTGCCAGTATGTGTCTGAGGCAAGAATTAAATCTTTTCTCTTCCAGGATTCAGGGCAAAGTCTCCATTCATTACCTAATCCTACCTCGGCTTCAGTTACTAAGATACAAATGAAATAGTCTTGACCTTCAAGAAGCTCATTCCATCATGGGAAACAACATGTCCCAAAATAAGCATATAAAGACTATATATACAATACGAATTGTGGGGGGAAGGGTCTAGCCCCTCAGGGGAGGGAGCTCAGGAGAGGCTTCATGGAGAAAGTGGCCCTTGATCAGAGTTTGGAAGAAAATAAGAGATTCTAAGAGACAGAAGGGAGATGGAGTTACATTACGGGTATGGAGGATAGCCAATACGAAAAGAGAGACAAGTGATGGAGTGACACGTCTGAGGAACAGCTAGAAAGCCAGTGATTAGGTTGTAGAATGCAGGAAGTAGAGAAACATGGGGCAAAGTTGTAAAGGTCTTTAAAACTAAACAGAGATGCTTACATTCAATCTTAGAATAGGAGTTTATTGAGTAGGGGGATGACGTGATCTGACTAGTACTTTTTCTAATGTGTTGACCTCCAGGTGATGAATTCTACTCCCATTAGAATTCATTAAACCACCTACCAAGACCTGGTCAAAGTGGTACACATATCAATGCAGCCACAGGTCTTTTGGTTAACTATTAATAGTAACTGCCACTTACATCAAGATTTAAGTTTTACAAAGCACTTTCCCAATTTTTTTTTTCACAAGGACTATCATATCTGGCTCACACTATTTTTCACTTGTCTTATTTACTAAGTCCTGCTACCTCTATCCCCAACAATATCTCTCACATCTATCCACTTCTCTTCACTCAGAAAAAAAAAGAAAAAAAATCTTAGTTCAGACCTTAATCACCTTTTGCTTGGACTGTTGTAACAACCTTATAACTGGTCTTCCTGCCTCCAACTTTTCTCCTTTTCAATCCAGACCCTATTCAGCTGCCAAAATAATATTTTAAAGCAAAGGTCTGATGATGTCACTCTCCTGCTCAATAAACTTCAGTGGCTCACAGGGGCCTTTGGATAAACTAAATAGCCTGGCTCCAATGCCCCTTTCCAGGATTATTATTATTATTATTCTACTTCATGCATTTTATTGTCCAGCTAAACTGGCATAATGCCTATTCATCACATACTACATTCCATTTCCTATTTTCCAAGACTTTGCACAATCTGGCTCCAATCTCTTGAAGGTATTTCCCTTCCCACCCTTACTTTTTAGAATCCCTGGCTTTCTTCAAGTTTCAGTTTGAGTATCAGCTTCTCCCTGAGGCCTTTCCTGTTCCCCCCAGGGAAGGTAGGATGAGAGGAAGGAAGGAAAAATCATTTATTAAGTGTCTGCTATGTGCTGTGCTTTACAAATATTATCTCATTTGATCCTCACAACAACACTAGGAAGTCAGTGCTATTATTTTTCCTATTTTGTAATTGAGAAGACTGAGGAGACTGAAGCAGAGAGAGATTAAATGACTTGCCCAGGGTCACACAACTAGGAAATATCCGAGGCTGAATTTGAACTCATATCTTTTTAACTACAGACCCAGAACTCTATTGTGCCACTTAGCTACTTCATATCTGTATAGTGATTGCTGTCATGGGAAGGTTTGGGTTTGAAGGGATGCAGAATATACATCTGTAGCCTCTTCTTCCTCTACCGTTTTATAAGAGAAACTGTAATTCCTTCCAGGATGGAAAGCAGGAGCTTGAGGCCAAAAACTTGATCCTACTTCCCTCCTCAGAGAGAGAGGGTGCAAAACTAGAATATCTATCTGCACCCTTAAATAAGATTAGTCTAAGGGATGTGTTTTTAAGGTTCAAGATAAACTTTGATCATTGTTCATGAATTGGGGTAAGGCTTGACTTTCTTACCCCCAAATAGCAGTTCTGGGGATTTTAGAGGGAGTGGAGCCAAGGTGGCGTAGAAGCAGCAAGATTCCACACAGCCACCTCAAATACCCATAATATATGACTCTAAACAAAATTTAGTCTCCAAAACTCACAAAAATGCAGAAAAATACATCCCCCACTGAAGGCAGCTTGGCAGGAAAGGCTCATCACAGAAAGCTGGGAGCCAAAACCAGCCCAGCCTGAAACTGCAGCTTGGCCCCAGGGTGGCCAGGACTGGCTGTAGCTGGAGCCTTCAGGAGAGTGGATCAGTGGCAGCTGGGGCAGTTTCCAGAAATATCAAGCCATAAGAAACAAGGACAAAGTGAAAGATCAGTGGAACTCAGCTAAATTTGACTCCAGGGCAAGGAAGTGACAGAAGTGGGGTCTCTGCAGCCACCTCCACATGGCTGCTTCAGAAGCTCCCAGCCTGCAGACTGCAGGGGGGCCAAGTGATCATTCAGAGGCTAAGTGCTGGATCCATTGAGCGGCCTGGATCCAGATGGTGATATTGGGTGGTGGTCCTGGGTTGTGTTTTCAGTGAGCCAAAGCTGGTGGGGGCTGCAACAGTCTCCTAATAGCCCTGGTGGCTGTGAAAACCCCAGTGATTTGGGACAGAGCTTTCCCCTCTGGAAGCAGAGTCCCACAGAACTAAAAAATCAAGTAATTCACTGGCAACGTGAGCAGGCAAAGGAAGCAAAGTACGAACAGCAACTGAACTTTAGATTCCTTCTTTGGGGACAAAAAGGATCAAAGCGTGGAATGGGAGGAAGACAGCACAGTCAGAACTATCACAACAAAAGCTTCCAAGAAACACAAAGACTTCCTACAAGCCATAGAGCAGCTTAAGAAAGATTTTGAAAACCAAATAAGAGAAGTGGAGGAAAAATTGGGAAGACAAATGAGAATGATGCAAGAAAACCATGAAAAGAGAGTCAACAACCTGATTGAAGAAACACCTTAAAAAATAGATGAACTCAAATGGCAAAACAGGCACAAAAAGCCAACGAGGAGAAGAATGCCTTAAAAAGCTGAATTTGCCAGGTGGAAAAAGAATCTCAAAAACTATCTGAAGAGAATAATTCCTTGAGAATTAGATTGGAGCAAATGAAAGTTCATGACTTTATGAAAAATCAAGATATTATTAAGCAGATCCAAATAAATGAAAAAAATAGAAGGCAATATGACATATCACACTGAAAAAAAAAAACACTGACCTGGAAAATAGATCCAAGATACACAATTTAAGAATTATTGGACTACCTGAAAGCCATGATGAAAAAAAAGAACTTGGAAATCATCCTTCAAGAAATTCTCAAGGAAAATTGCACTGATATTTTAGAACCAGAGGGCAAAATAGAACTTGAAAGAATTCACCGACCACCTCTTGAAGAAGATCCCCAAAAGAAAACTCCTAGGAGTGTTATAGCCAGGTTCTGGGGTCCCCAGATTAAGGAGAAAATATTACAAGCTGCCAAGAAGAAACAATTTGAATACTGTGGAAACATAATTAGGATAACCCAGGATCTAGCAGCTTCTACATTAAGGGATCAAAGGGCCTAGAATACGATATTCTGGAGTTCAAGGGAGCTAGGATTAAAACCAAGAATAACCTACCCAGCAAAACTGAGTATAATGTTCCAGGGGAAAATATGATCATTCAGTGAGGTGGAGGACTTTCAAATATTCTTGCTGAAAAAGACAGAACTGAAAAGAAAATTTGACACTCAAATGCAAGAAGCATGAGAAGGTAAACATGG
>CM053584.1:233557183-233612233 GCA_028627135.1 Pseudochirops cupreus
AATTATCTTTGTGTGCGTTTTGGAGTTCCAGGATTGGTTTAGAGTCCTATTTTATGGGTATTTTGGGGTGGCTATGTGAGAGCTGCGATATGTTGCTGCTTCTACGCCGCCATCTTGGCTCCCTTCTACGCCGCCATCTTGGCTCCTAGAGAGGGAAATGATAATTAGTTGTGATTATTAACAGCTTTGGTTAATTTCAATAATTCTATCCAGCTGCTTAAGGAAAATAGTTCAGGAGACTTTGTCGGTTCCAAAACAAATGGGGGAAATTATTGTGAGTGAAAGAGTTCCCTTTGTATATTATATATCATACATAGAAACATATATGTATCTATGTATGTGTGCATGTGTATGTGTGTATAATATAGCAAAATATCATATCAGAGAACATCACCAGGATTTGTGGTTCGCTATCTGAACACAGAGTTTATGAAAGGGGCTCTCCTGAAACATGAGTTCAATGGAAGACTTTTCTCCTTGTCAAGTTGTTGAATAACCAGAGGTTGAATGGAGCAGTGGTGAAAAGGAATGGCTTCTGCAAGGAGTCTTTCTATGGTACTGCCTCACCAGAAGCACGGGAATCACAGAATAGAGTTGGAAGGGGTCTTAGTTTCCATCTACTCCAGCCTATGCCTGAGAAAAAATGTTCAGTGTAATAAACCTTACAAGTGATGATCCCATTTCTTCTTGACATCTCACAATGAGAAGGAATCTATGACCCCCAGAGACACCTGTAATGCACTATAGAAAGAATAGTATCTCTTTCTAGATTTGGAGAACTCCTGAGTTTTGCTCGTTTTTTCATTTTGACTGTAAAATTGTGACCAAGATGGAGAAAGTTCAGCAGAAATATATATATATATATATATATTTAGGGGGAGGAGAGAGGAGCTTCCTTGAACAGGTGATGACCATGGCCAAGGGAGATAGAGAATGACACCTGAGGTCCCCTCCTGGTAGCAGTGAACAACCACAGAGTCATAGGAGGTAGAGACAGAGACAGAGACATACACAGAGAGACAGAAAGAGACAGAGAAAGAAGTGAGCACACTGAATACCTGGGATTTCATTGGAATAGTACACTCCTGTATGAGGAAATTCCCTCTACCAATGAAGGCCAGCACCTTCTTTGTGACCTATCATTTTTCCTAGAATACTGCAAGGTGAAGTGTCTTGCCCAAAGTCATATAGCCAGTATGTGTGAGAAGCATGATTTGAACCCAGATTTTGCTTCCTCAATCCATTAAACAATGCTATTGATGCTGCTAGCTCTGTGGATACAAAGAAAAAAAAATGAAACATTCTCTACCCTCAAAGAACTTATATTCTATTGGTGGAGATAACAAGTACTGAAAATACATACAGAAAAAATGTACAAAAATGTAAGATGACTTGGTGGGAGAAAACGCTAGTGACTGGTAGAATTACGATAGATTACGGCATTTGAATCGTTGTTGTTGTTTGTCCTTCGATCTCAAGGAGGACCATGGCATCAGGAAGATGATACTCTGACCTGCACTTGAATTGGATTTAATTGAGGGAGAGCTGTACAAAGTCCCCAACCTCAATTTTTCCTCTGGAGTCATCTGGGTCCAGTGGCAAGATATGGCAGTATTTAAACTAAGCTTTGAAGGAAATTAGAGATCATAAGAAAGTGGCATGTATTCCTGGAATAGGTGGTGGTGGGGAACACTCATGGTAAGGAAGGGAGATGAAAGGTAGAGCACCGGATATGAGGAAGATTAAGAAATCCATCTTAGGACTTCAAAAGAACCTAGAAAGACTTACAAGAACTTCTGCTAAGTAAATGAACAGAGCCAGGAGAGCATTGTACACAATAACAGCAACATTGTACAATGACTAACTTTTATAGACTAAGCTTTTCTCAGCAATGCAAGGATCTAAGACAACTCCAGAAGACTCAGGACAGAAACTGCTATCCACATCCAGAAAAGAATTGTGGAGTCTTGAATACAAATCAGAGCATACTAATTGCTCTCTTTTTTGTTGTTGTTTCTTCTTTCTTGTGGTTAGCCAATTGGTTCTAATTCTTCTTTACAACATGACTAATGTGAAAATATGTTTAATATGAATGCCTATGTAATAGCCTATATTGAATTGCATCCTGTCTTGAGGAGGAGAGAATAGAAGGGGAAGTAGAAAATTTAGAATTCAAAATTGTATGTAAGTGAATGTTGAAAAATTAAAATTAAAATTAATAAATTTAAAAAAAAAGAAATTCTGCCTAGCTGAACAATAAAGTGAATCTATTTATGATCATTTTTCATGGTTGGTTGGAACCTGGCTGTAAAAGGTCTTAAATTCCAACAGAGGAATTTGTATTTGACCCTAGAGCTTAGTACTGGAGTAACTGGAGTTTGCTGAGTATGGAAGTGACATGATCAGATATATACTTTACTAAAAACCACTTTAGCAGCTGTGTGGAGGATAGATTGGAGGTGGAGGAGACTTGAAGATGTTTGCCAATCCTAACTGGAAACAATAGGAAACTGCACCAGGAGTCCCACCTCTGAGGCTATTATGAAGCAGAAAAGGCAGCTGAAAGAAGCACCCAAAACCATCTGCTAGGGATTGGGGTTGTGAGGATTTATATAGAATGTTGTGACTAATGTTTACTAGTTCATAGCCTTCAGTTTGCTTCCTTTCTTCTTTGAAGAAAGGCTTTCTCCTATAATGTTGGGAAATGCAGGCTTGTAGATAAATGCTATCACAAAATGAGGGATTATGAGTATTACAAGTGTCTGATGGGTTGCAATATGCTGAAGAATAGCATGCATAGAGCTGTCCAGGGTCCTCATTGAGGCATCTGAATCAGGATAGTGTGATACAGGGGAAGAACTGGAGTTAGGGAACCTATGTTCAAATGCCAGTTTGGCTACTTACAATATGCATGAGTCACTTGGCCTCTCAATTTCAATTTCAATATTAATAAAATGATAAAGCAGATAATCCTTGAGATCCTGTTCAGTTTGAAATTGAAGGGGATGATAATGAATAAGAACAGAAGGAGAAGAATGAGAATGAGGAGAAGGAGGAAGAAGAGGATAAGGAGGTGAGGGAGGAGGAGGAGGAGGAGGAGAAGGAGAAGCAGAAGGAGAAGAAGAAGAAGAAGGAGAAGAAGAAGAAGAAGAAGAAGAAGAAGAAGAAGAAGAAGAAAAAGATAAGAAGAAGAAGAGGAGGAGTAAGAGGAAGAAAGAGAAGGAAAATAAGCTGGAAAAGAAGAAACTATTTGTAAAACCCATGGTATAGCTTGTCCCTTTATGCCATGGAAGATTTTGCCCAAGTTTTAAAGTAGTATCAATCTTTTAATGATAGCTGAAAGAAAGAAAATGAGGCAATTTTCTCATAGTAATCCCTAAGTAGAATTACCTATCTGAATTAAAGCCTTATTGTCCCATTCATAAAGAGCACAACACACCTTCTACATTAGTTTCTTTTGTATCATTCAATTATCTAACCATGTTGTAGTTGTTAATTCTTTAGCTCTAATACATCTATCTTTTCCACCCTGCATCTTCCCATCCTTGTGGAGAATTAAAGCAAATATTTCTTCTGGACAATATTCATTTATTTAGTCCTTAATGTAACTAAGTCTTTGAGTAATTGACAAAATTGTTTCTGGGACTGAGAACTAAGTGACAAATACTACTGCCTCATAGGAACACACCCTCTATTTACAGTAAGTCATTTACATCCTTAGGAAAAAAATGTCTCAATTTAAGACAATATAAATTGTCATTCTTTCTAAGAATATATTTCCAGAACAGACAAAGAAGTTTGTTTAATTGTCTCATTTAAGCTAATGAGTAGTATGGAAAGCTCTTAGTTGAAAAGTAAAGGAAATTATATGGAGCTCTACAGACTAGACTCTGATAACAAGTATTCTAAGTTTTACTAATATGAAAGAAAGAGACTCAAGAGAAGTCAATGAAAGCCATGATCCTTGATTTTGAATCAAGGGAAAAGTTTGTGAAAGAAATCATGACAAGACAGAATAGCCAAGAAAACTAATTACTTGGAAGAAGCATGGCCTAAGGCAGCTGTGACCCAGAAAGAGAAAACTACATGAACTGCCATCTTCCTAATTCGAGGACAAAGACATACATGCAGATTGAACTCTGCATGGGAATAAATGACAATAGTGGAGCTGTATCAACATTTGGATTAAAAATAGGTAGTTAACTGAATTCTAGCCAAAATTCTGATATTCAGGTTCAGCAATTTTTTTTTTAGAAAAACCATCTGAGAGCCAAATACTTCCCACTGCCAGCAAGAGCAACTTTGAAAAGCACTGTGGAGATGTGTAAACTCTTGTTGTATATCTGAAGAATGGAACATTCAACTAGGAGGGGCTCAGCATTAAGTGGCAATAATGGAAGAAAGGGTGAAAGGAGCAAAGTTCAAATCAGAATTTCAAGATGGTAGTCTGTGGCCAGTCAGTTGGGCCAGGCTCTTTCTTTGTTGATTTTGGGAACCAAAGAGGTGGCATATTACAGTAGAAAGAGTGCTAACTTTTGAGTCAGGAGGTCTGGATTAGAGTCCTACCTTTGTCACTTTCAACTTGTGTGATGTCATGCAAGTAATTTTGTCTCTGTGAGTCATTTCCTCATTTTAAAAATGTGAATTATTCCATTATTCGATGTATGGTCTCATGGGGTTTTAAGGCTAAAATGAAATGATGTAAATAAAGCTCCAGGTAGCTAGGTGATGTAATGGATAGAGTGCGGGGTTTGGAGTCAAGAAAACTCATCTTCCTGAGTTAAAATCTGGTCCCAGACACTTATTAGTTATATGACCCTGGGCAAGTCTCTTAACCCTGTTTACCTCAGTTTCTTCCTCATCTATAAAATGAGCTGGAGAAGAATATGACAAACCTCTCCAGTATCTTTGCCTAGAATACCCCAAATGGGGTCCTGAAGAGTCAAACATGATTGAAACAACTGAATAACAACTAAATATAAAACTCTTTGTAAACATTAAAATGCTATTATGCAAATATGTTATTATTACTACAAAGATTTACCACAATCAAGGAATCTATTTATTCTGTACCCTAAATTGTAAGTTTGTTACTTCTTGTTTCTCATGAAATAGAAAGAAAATATCATTAACAACTGTAATCATGCCATGGGACTTAGGGAAAAGGAAATATAAGATTTTGTTCTAACTCAACTGAAAATAGAATTAACCTAGGATTAATTTCAGACTAACACATGACTATCTTTAACAGTAGAAATTTAAATAGAAACTCCATCACAACGTGGTCATTTATTTTCTTGTGATGGAAACTGGTGAGAGTAAGTAGGATTTAGTGTATAGACAGACAGATTTGAACAAAGGAAGACTGGGTTCCAGTCACGCCTCTGGTATATATTCTCTCTAAAACTCTGAGCTAATCACTTAACTTTTCAGTACCCACCTCCCCAGGTTAACTTTCTAAGACTGTAAGTTGAAGAGAAAATACCAATCTACTTTGGTAGATAGAGTCTCCAATATCAATTAAATCATAGATTAAATTTTAAAAAGAAAAAGTAGAATTTTTTTTTTCTATTTTAGTATTTTATGGGTCTTAAAGGTCTTCATTTGGTCTTCATATACAAAGAACACTTACTGTTCAGGAACAAACTATCTGCACCCTTGATTGACCAAAGCAATCTAGATTTTATGGTTGGGAGCAGACAGGAGGGATACCTGACATAGAGTATGAATGAGCATTCTACTGGGAATGTATTTGATTGTGTGTTCCTGAGGGTTATTACATTCAGAGACAAATGTGTATGGTGTTTGGATTACCTATTGCCTTTCCTGTAGCCTCCTTTCAGTTTGTGCCTCTAGCACTGAATTTTCACTTTCTGTGCCCAAGATTAACCTCTCTTTTCCTAGCCACTAAATTTTCCTCTTCTGTTAGAGGAAGAGTCCATCTTTTTGGTGAATTGTTCTCTGGCTAGCCTGTAGGAGGTACAGAATTGCTTCTGTCTCAGTGCATCAAGGTGTCTCCCACACCCACTAATATGTGCCTGCATATTTATCATAGCTATTCCATATCTTCATTTAGTTTCTACAGCAAAATGATGCCTCACGAGCCTAACAAATACCTTGAGATTTTATTTAGAATTTAGCCTTTATGACAGAAGTAACCTCACCCAGAAGTGACTCTTACATGGGAGAGACACTTGCTAAAAAGAGCCAAGATGTGTCTTAAGATGTAATTTAGGGGACAGGTGAAAAGGGGAGGAAGTCTAGACCTGTGCTTTCATTAGTATAGAGTCTGAAGAATAATGGATAGAGGTGACCTTGGAATCAGAAACACCTGGGTTCAAGTCCTGCTAGCATATACTGCCTATATTATCCTGGGCAAGTCATTTATCCCTTCTGCACTCTAGGCTGCTTCCTAAACACAGGGTTTCTCAATCATATACACACACACACACTCACACACATATACATCCACACATATATAATGCATAAGGTTAAAATAGAAGCTAATGATACTGAAATATAGTTATCAACATATTTTTAAAAAATCACGTTTCTGAGTGCAAGAACCCCTTCCTAAACTAAATTGCAAAGCAGGTGATGTCTTGCATTGGTAAAGAAAATTTCCTTATCCCCGAATTCCCTATGCCCATGAAATCATAGTCTTGAAGGAAGCAAATAAAAGAAATGTCTGTCAAATATCTCCCGAATTCTTCCCCTTATGTGTCATCGTACTCCGGGTGTCTCCCTGGCTTATCAATGACTGTTCCAGGGAGGCACAATCTTTAGCAGCTCCCACCTAGATGAAAAAGTCTCGAGTTTGTAGCCAGTGGCAAACTATATATGCGTTGTCTGAGGACCACCCCCCTTCCCCAAAATAGTTTGTCTTAACGCTGATTATTGCATGATGCCTTTTTTTTTTTTGCAACAACAACTCTCAAAAAACTCCCTAGAATCACTCAATGGAATTGGAATGGGATACTACACCCAATAGACACAGATCCTTGTTTGAAGTGTAAGGATTGTAGAAAGATAGTAAGCTAATTATTCTATTGTTCAATAATGTGGGGCTTTACTCGACCGCATGGATTTTTGGCTATGGAGTTTTCACGGCAAAGATATTGGAGTAGTTTGTCATTTCCTTCTCCAGTGTATACACATTTTGCAGATGAGTAACTGAGGCAAATATGGGTAAAGTGATTTGCCCAGGGTCACACGGTTAGTAAGTGCATGAGGCAAGATTTGAACTCAGGTCTTCCTGACTCTAGGTCAGGTACGTTATCCATTGCACCACCTACCTTCCCAAGAGGTTAGTGTTCCCAGCGTAATGGCCTTTCATTTAGCTATTCTTATGGTATACACAAGTTAAGGTAAAAATTTAGCTTCAGGATACAGATGAAATAGTTTACAGCATCCTACCCCCAATCTCTCTCTCTCTTTCTCTCTCTCTCTCTCTCTCTCTCTCTCTCTCTCTCTCTCTCTCATTCTGTCTGTCTGTCTGTCTCTCATTCTGTCTGCCTCTCTCACTGTCTCTCCCCTCCCCTACTTTTCACTCCCTCACTCCCCTCCCTCCTATTTCTGTCTCTGTGTCTCTGTCTTTGGGTGTCTTTGTCTGACTGTCTGTCTGTCTGTCTCCAACTTGAAAAGCAAAAGAAGACAATTTCCTTCACCAAACATTGTGTCCTTAGATCTTACCCAAACTCTCCCCATTGTATCTTTTTCTTCACCAATAGTCTTTTCCTCCCCCATTTTGCCTAATTCTAAATATAACGGTATCAAATAAAATAAACATTCCCATATACATTTTATAATGGGAAAGATTTATATATAAAACTGTTAATTCTATTATGTAGTTTGTTTTTTTTTAACGTATAAGAAATTTATCATATAACTTTCAAAGATGTCCTAATTCCTTCTAAACTTTTCTGTTTCTTTCTCATGTTTGTTGGAGGTAGATGGATATCCTTATACAACCTCTCCCTCACACTCACACCTAAATTGAAAACAAAAAAGGAAGCAAAATAAAATACTTTAAGGAATATACATAGTTGTGCAAAACAGACTTCCACATTGTCCATCTCCAGCAATGTTTGTCTCCTGAGGTAATACACCAATAATCCTCTCTTATATCCCTTTCCCTACTGTCTTACATAATTAAATTTAATATAGTTTGAAGGAATAGGAAGGTATGAACTATGAAGCTGAAACAAATCAGAGAAGTATTCTTCATTCTCTTGGCACACAGGACCAAGTCAAGAGATCTTAGATTTGGAGTGGGGAGGAAGCTTAGGTTTCATCTGGTCCAAATGCATCACTTCAGGGATGAGAAAACTGAAGCCCAGAGATGTAATATGAATTTCCCAAGGTCACACAAAAAAATGTGACAGAATTGAATTTTTAACTCAGTTCCTCTGACTCCCATTCCAGTGTTCTTTTGATCTCACCCTTCTCGGGGCTTTTTAAGAATACAGGTTTCCCCTCTGGGCCTGGACTTGGGGGTAACAATTGTTTTTTAAACAATAATTCCAAATCAGAGGCTCATGAACTTGTTCTAAAAATATTTGATAACTGCATTTCACTATAATTGTTTTTCAGTATAATCTTATGTATTTTATTATATACATCTAAAAATGTTAAAAATATACATTTAAAAATACAGGCATCTATAGGCTTTATCAGTCTGTCAAAACCCAAAATGGTCAAGAACCCTGACATAGTAGCCCCTTTACTCCCTAACCTGAATTCTTCCTTTCTCTTTCCTCCAAATCCTTAGTTCTTCACAGCTCTGGGTCCCTCAGGGTGTTCTCTCCCACCTGGCACAGCTGGGTCATTACATTCCTCTTTTCACATTTCCATTTAGGGAGTCAAAGTACACATTTGCATATTGCACTGCAGTCACCAGAGTGTCCTGAGAAGTTCCCTCTGTATTCCTTTTGATTAAATTTCAGCATATATAACATGGTATGAAAATCCATGTTAACCCTTTTAGTATAAAAACAAATGAGACTATTTATATCTTAGAAAGGCAGATAGAAGACCTAGTCTGTAGAATTCTCTAAGACTAAGTATTTGACAAGTTAGAGGGTGATTCTTCACTATAGAAATTTATTTAACTTTTGGCATTATATTGTCCAGAATCATAATTTCATAACTACAGGAAATTCCCTGAGAGGAAATTCCCTCTCCCAATGAATTTTCTTTTTTATCAATAGTAGGTTATTATTTTCAATTACATGTAAAGATGGTTTTCAACATTCATTTTTGTAAAATTTTGAGTTCCAAATTGTTCTCCTTCACCTCTCCCCTCCCTAAGACAGCAAGCAATCTCATATAGGTTATCCACGTACTATCCTATTAGACATATTTCCAAAGTAGTCATGTTGTAAAAAAAAGAAACAGAACAAAAATGAAATACCACAGGAAAACAAACAAACACAAACAACAAAAAAAGTGAAAATAGTATGCTTTGATCTGCATTCAGACTCCATAGTTGTTTTGTTTTGTTTTGTTTTGTTTTTTTCAGCTGGGAGTGGTTAGCATTTTCTGTCACCCGTCTTTTAGAATTGTCTTGGATCATTTTATTGCTGAGAAGAGCTAAGTTTGTCAAAGTTGGTCATTGCACCATGTTGCTGTTACTGTGTACAATGTTCTCCTGGTTCTGCTCACTTCACTCAGCACCAGTTCATGTAAATCTTTACAGGTTTTCGTGAAATCCTCCTGCTTATCATTTCTTTTAGCAAAATAGTATTCTATTACATTCATATACCACAATTTGTTCAGCCATTCCTCAATTGATGTACATTCCTTCAATTTCCAATTCTTTGCCACCAGAAAAAGAGCTGCTATAAAGATTTTTGTGCATGCGGGTCTTTCCCCCCTTTTTTTTATTACCTCTTCAGGATACATACCTAGCATACGCATTGCTGGATGAAAGGTATGCACAGTTTGGTTACCTCTTGGGAATCATTCCAAATTGCTCTCTAGAATGGTTGGATCAGTTCACAACTCCACCAATAATGCATCAGTGCTCCAATTTTCCCACATCTCCAACTTTTATTATTTTTCTTTTCGGTCATATTAGTCAATCTGATAAGTGTGAGGTAGTACTTTTTTAAGTTTAATTTTTCCAATCAATAGTGATTTATAGCATTTTTCACATAATTATTGATAGCTTTAATTTTTTCATCTGAAAACTACCTATTTATATCCTTCAACCATTTATCAATTGGCGAATGATTTGTATTCTTATAAATTTGGCTCAATTCTCTACATATTTGAGAAGTAAGACCTTTATTAGAAACATTGACAGTAAAAATTTCCCCCCATCTTTCTGCTTTTTTCCCCTAATCTTGGTTGCACTGGTTTTGTTTGTGCAAAAACTTTTTAATTTAAAGTAATCAGAATTACCCGTTTTGCTTCTCATAATGTTCTCTCTCTCTTGTTTGGTCATAATTTTTTCCCTTCTCCAAAGGCGACAGGTAAACTATTCCTTGTTTTCTAATTTGCTTATTCTATCATCCCTTTTATCTAAATCATGTACCCATTTTGATCTCATCTTGGTATACAATATGAAAAGTTGTTCTATGCCTAGTTTCTGCCATACTGTTTTCTACTTTTTCCGGCAATTTTTGTCAGACAGTGAGTTCTTATCCCAGAAGCTGAAGTCTTTGGGTTTATCAAATAATTGATTACTATAGTCATTAACTACTGTGTCTTGTGCACCTAAACTATTCCACTGATCTATTGCTCTATTTCTTAGCCAGTACCAAGTATTTTTGATGATTGTCATTTTATTAAATATAGTTTTAGATCTATCAAAACAATTCTATAATTGCTTCACTATTTGTTTTTGTCCCTTCCACATCATGAGGATTTGGGGTGCCGTGCCCCTATGATCTGGAAAATCTAAGTAAAATTTTTGGCCTTCCAATACTAGAGAAGAAGTGTGATTTTTTATTTTGCCTTTTATGGGGTATTTATAGAAACTTATTGTAAAATTTTGGTTGATATTATATGATGTTGTACATATATTTTATGCACTTCTGAGTTTCTAAAAATTTTTTTCTGTTATCTGCTGGCCTTCATGTGTCAACTGTAGCTTATATAAAACTCCCCCAAAATTCCTGTTTAATTTCTTATGCTTATCCAAGGTATATTGAATCCTCAATGGGGAAAGTTGCTATGTGGAAGGGATAACTACATTTTTATAGCAGGGATTGTTAACCTTTTGCACGTGTCATGGACTTATCAGGAAGTCTGACAAAGCTTAGGGGACCCCTTTCCAGAATGTTTATAAACAATTTAAGGAAGTGCTAAATTTTAGTCAGAAGTTACTTAAAATAAAGATGTAAATTTTTACCATCCAAGTTCATGAACCTTCTGAAATTTATTCATGGATTGGGTTCTGTGGAACCCAGGTTAAGAACCCCTGTCTTAGGGGTGGCTAGGTGGTACAGTGAATAGAGCCCTGGCCCTGGAATCAGGAGGACTTGAGTTCAAATCCAACCTTAACACTTACTAGCCATGTGACCTTGGACAAGTCACTTAACCCCAATCCCCTGCCCTCCCCTCTCCAAAAAGCAAAAAAAAAAAAAAAAAAAGAATCTCTGTCTTAATTACCTAGAGCACTAAGAAGCTAAGTGATTTGGATTTGCCCAGGGTTACAAAGCTGGGAATGCCTCAGAGAAAGGACTTGTATCTAGCTCTGACTGACTCCAAGGCTGGCTTAGCCCATCTATTACAACCCACAGCCAGACCTACTCCTTTAACCTTATATTATATCTTAATATAAGAAACTAGGTTCTAATCTAGGCACAGCCCCTCAAGTAAGAGTCACTTCTGAGGGGCGATTACATTTTGTCACAATGGCTAAGGACTAAATACGGGCTCAGTCTATCATTTGTCAAGCTCTTTAAGCATCATTTTACTATATAAATTTAATGAAGCTATCAGTCACCACTTCAATAAACAAACAACAATGAATTCCATTGATCGGAATTATGCTGGGAGATATTAATTTGAGTCTACCGAATAAAAAGAGACCTGAAAAGCTCAGCTAATGAGGGATTCTTCTACATCATAACTCTGCCTTGGGAATTTTTCATAAGATTTAGAGATGAAGGCGTCCTCAGAGGTTGTCTAGTTAAAATTCATTTTACCAATGAGAAACCGAGTCTTAGATCTGGGTTGGAGCCTAGGTCTTCTAACTCACCAGTCAGTCTTCTTTCCACTCTACCTAATAAATGGGGGAGGCGGGTTTGGAATTCGGGTAATATGACTCCAAACCCAGTGATTAAAACTCAGGGTTTGCTTGAAATGTGTCCTGAGTGAATGGAGAGTTTAAAAACCTTCTGCAATCATTCTTCATTGAGTTAAATAAACATTAACTACATGTCTTTGTGACTTTTCGATCCCTGTTCTGAAATGCCAAACCGAACTATTCTTTGAATTCCTGAATATGTCCTATTACTCTCCAGCCACTGTGCTTCTGTTTAAATTGTTCCTTATGCCTGGAACATCTTTCCCTTTAGTTGAACAGTTGTTGTTGTTGTTGAGTTGTCTCAGTAACGTCAGACTCTTTATGACCCCATTTGGGGTTTTCTTGGCAAAGATGCTGGAGTGGTTTGTCATTGCCTTCTCTGGATCATTTTACAGATGAGAAAACTGAGGCAAACAGGGTCAAGTGTCCAGGGTAACACAACTAGTTAAGTGTCTGAGGCTGGATTTGAACTCAGGAATGTGAGTCTTCCTGACTCCAGGCCCTACACTTTATCCACTGTACCACCTAGTCGCCACCCGTTCTTTAAGACACAAATTAAGTGCTCCCTCCTCCAGCAAGCTTGAATTGTGTTTGTGTCACACTCTCTTCCTAGAGTCTAAGCTCCAGGAAGGCACAGACCGTGTCATATCTTGTCTTGGAAAGCAGTGTGGTGTGATGAAAGGATTGCTAGCCTTGAAGAGAGTAGAGACCTAAGGTCAACTTTTTCATGTCACATTTATTTTCTCTTTGGTCATGGATAAATTGCTTAATCTCTCCGACCTCAATTTTATTATCTCCATAATGGGAATAATAATGTCTGCATGTTCTTACAGGCTTATCTGGAGAGGAAAATGAGACAATGAGTGTAACGTGGCTAACAAATCATAAAACCAATATAAACAAATACCAATTATTATTATCTAAAGTACGCTTCTTCCCCAATGTCCAACAGTGCCCTTCATACAGTAGTTGCTTCATTAATGTTTGTTGAATGAATGAATGCAAATTTTTCTATGTGTTTCTCCTTTCTGTGTATTCTAACATCCAGCCAAAATGACCCCTTTGTTCTTCCTTTGCCCCATTCAATTACCTGCCTCCTTGCCTTTGAACGGTTTGTTCCCATGCCTGGCCCGGAATGAACTTTCTCAATTCAGTTGCCAACTTGCCTTGGATGTCTTTCTTGATCCCTTTTGATGATACTTTATCCCTTCTTACATTATCAGGGATGCAGTTATCAACCATTCATTCAACAAACATTTAAAAATACCTACTATGTACCAATCACTGTGATAGATATTGGGGATACAAAGACAAAATTGAAACTATCCCTGACATTGAGGAAATTACAGCTGATCTGGGGGAGGGGCTACTAGATGGTAAAGTGAACAAAGTCCTAGGCCTGAAACAAGGGAGATTTATTTTCTTGAGTTCAAATCCGACCCCAGACACTTATTAACTGTGTGACCCTGGGCAAGTCATTTAATCCTGTTTGCCTCAGTTTCCTCATCAGAGGAGAATGAGCTGGAGAAGGAAACGGCAAGTTATTCTAGTATCTTTGCCAAGAGAAACCCAAATGATATCACAGAGAGTAAGGCACAATTGAAAATGATGGAACAACAATAAAATGTGTGTGTGTGTGTGTGTGTGTGTGTGTGTGTGTGTGTGTGTTTGCGCTTATGTATGACTCTGTATGTACATGTATAGATATAAGATAAATTGGGGGGAATAAGAGAGCTGAGAGGTCAGGAAAGGCTTAATCAGGAAAGTAGCATTTGAACCGAGTCTTGAAGAAAATGAAGTATTACATGAGGTGAAGGTAAGGAGGAAGCAGATTCCAGGTATGAGGGATAGCCTATGCAAAAGTATGGGGATGGGAAATGATTGACATACATGAGGAACAGTGAGAAGGACAGGATCTTGGTGTACAACATGAATTGTATATAATAAGAATGAAAATGTAGATGGAGGTCAGTCTGTGAAGAGCTTTAAATGCCAAATAAAAGAATTTATATTTGATGTCAGAGGTAATAAGGAACTGCTAAAGTTTATTGAGTTAGGGTGTGACAGGGTCGGACTAGAGCTTTAAGAAAACATTTTGGAAGTTGTGCGAACAATGGATTGAAGCGGGAAGAGACTTAAGGCAAGCACACCATTTAGGAGGTGCAATATTCCAATCAATCAATCAAAAAGCATTTATTAGTGATTACTATATGTCAGGCATTGTAGTGAGCACAGGAGATAAAAGGAAAGGATAAAAACAATCCCTGTCCTCAATTTCAAGGAGAGAGATGACACATATAAATCAGAACATAAAAGGTAAATACAGGATAGGTGGAAGGTCCAAGTGATGAGAGGAGCCTGAACCCTAGTGTGGCTATTTGCATGGAGAGAAGCTGATGGGACATGAGAAAAATTATAGAAGTGGAACTTATAAGGTTTGCTTAGATATTTATGTTGAGTAAGAATGAGGAGTTGAGACTGAGGGAGGGGACCTGAGTGATTAGTGGATTCATGATACCCTCCACAGAAATAAGGAACTTTAGAAGGGGGTGAGTTTTTTATTTTGAGGGGGAAGATAATGAGTTGTATTATGGTATGTTGAGTTTGTATTGCTATGGGACTCCTAGTTTGAAATGTACAATAGGAAGTTTAATGCAGGAGAGAAGAGGGCAGGAGAAAGACGGGATGGATATATTGATCTGGGAACGATCACTACAGAGATGACTACTAAGCCCGTGTGAACCAACGAAATAACAACAACAAAAAGTGACCAAAAAAGGGGAGTACAGAGAGAAAAGTGAGCACAGGAAAGAACTTTGAGGTACAAGTATAGTTAGAAGATGTGACACAGATGATGAACCAGCAAAGAAAGAAAGAATACTCAGAGAGATGGAAGAGAGAGCAGTGTCATAAAACCCCCCAAAAGAAAGAGTATTTAGGAGAATAAGGTGATCAATTGTTAAAATACAGCAGAGAGATCAAGAACAATGAGGATTAAAAACAGATCATTCGATTTGATTTCAGTGACTTTGGAAAGGGCAGTTTCAGTTAAGTGAAAGCAAGTGGAAACCAGATTAAAAGAAGTCAAGGAGAGAGTGAAAGAAGTAAGAATAATAATAGAAGGGCAGCAAGGTGGTATCTGGATTGAGTGCCAGGCCTAGAGTCATAAAGACTCATCTTCCTGAGTTCAAATCCGGCCTCAGGCACTTAATGATATTACCCCCGGCAAATTGCTCAACCTCATTTGCCTCAGTTTCCTCATCTATAAAATGAACTGGAGAAAGAAGTGGCGAACTACTCCAATATCTTCACCAAAAAAACCCAAACAAATGGAGTCATGAAGTTAGGCAAAACTGAAAACAACTGAACAAAAACCAATAATAGTAGCTAACATTTGTCTGCTACTTACTATGGGCTAGGAATTGTGCTAAGAGCTTTTCAATTATTACCTCAGAACAACCCGAGGAGCTGGATGCTATTATTATCCCCATTCCCCATGAGGAAACTGAGGCAAACTGAAGGGAAGTGCCTTGTCCTGGGTCATACAGCTAACAAGTGTCTGAGGCCAAATATAAACTTAGATCTTCCTGACTCCAGGTCCACATGCAGCTTTTGCTAAGAGTTTGGCTGAAGAATTGGAGAAGAGATCTAAGTCTGTAGTTTGAGATGATTAAATGGACCTAGTGAGCTGTTGGGTTTTTGTTGTTGTTGTTTTGTTTTGTTTAACAAGTTGAGATTTGGGCTTATTTGTAAGAAACCAGGATAGAGATAGGGAAAAAAATTGGGGCTTAGAAAGATTGAGAGTGGATGGTTATGCAGGCAATCTTCTAGAGGAAATGGGAGGAGAGGGGATTGTCAGTATGTGTACCTATCTGTTTTCTAATTTTAAAGTAATGTATCAATTGTTATTGTTGTATTTTATCCTATCAGTACTTGCAGGCAGGGACAGCTCTCCTCCCCCACTCTAGAGTTTAGCACAGTGCCTTGAACATAGTTTGTTCTTACTGTTCAGTCATTTCAGTTGTGTCCGACTTTTTGTTACTCGATTTGGGATTTTCTTGGCAGAGATACTGGAGTGGTTTCCCATTTCCTTTTCCAGTTTGTTTTAGATAAGGAAACTGAGCAAACAGGTAAGTGACTTGCCAAGGGTCCCTCGGCTAGTGAATATCTGAGGCTAGAATTCTGTACCTTCTAGCTGTCCATTGTCTATTTTACTTATGCAAAAACACCTTGATGAATTAAAAGAACCATGGGGGCCATCCCAAAAGGACTTCATGGATGTCCTATTACATTTCTTTGCTTGATGGCTCCTTTACTTTTTTTTAAAGATTGCAAAACCTTGGTCATTAATCTTAGTACCTCTGAACCTCAGTTTCTACAGTTATAAAATGAGAGGTTTGTAGTATATAGGATCATAAGATCATTGATTTAAATATGGAAGGGACCTCCTTTGTTTTTGTATATGAGGGAACTGATAAAGACAGATGTAGTGACTTGTCTGAGATCACACAGATGATAGAGCTGAGATTCAAACCCAGATCCTCTGATTCTTAAGTGAAACAATCTTTCTACTGCACTACAGTGATGGTCTCTAACATTCTAGCCGTGAAATGCTGTGATGCTCTGATGCTGTGGAAGGAAATATGTGTCATTCATCTTTATCTCCACTACACAGAAGCTAGTATATGCCCTACATATAATCATGAATTCATTATACTGTAGGAGTTAGAGTAGAAAGTGACTGTGAAGTTCTTCTTGTCCAACCTCCCTCATTTTTCAGATGAGGAAACTGAGGAACAGACAAGTTAAATAACTTACCAAAGATCAGAGTCAGTAAACACCAGTAATTTGAAGCCCACATCAGCATTAAAGCCAAGGTCTGTTCTTTTAAAATCCTGCCCTCTAGTAGTCAGTAAATATTGCTTGAATAAATAAAGAAATGGGTATATCAGTTGTTTCTTCTCCCCTTTCTGAGGAATGATAATTGAAAGTTGCCTTGATATCATATATCCAGGAATGACATTATATGCCAAATAATAGAATTATGATTCAAAATTATCTCGACAGGTAGAGACATGGGCTAAAATTAACAGAGAAATTTACCAAGTCTTCTAGGTTTTAAACATCATCTGTTCAAAAACAGAATGTTCTCGTTGGTTGATCAATGATCTGGGAGCCTAATGGTCCCAAGCTTATTATGGGTGGGCCATCAATGCTTTAAAAAAAAAAAGTTAAAGCCAATTTAAACTCCATGAATAGTTCCTGGGAATAATAAGCCCAATGTCTTTGTTATTGGGCATAATACATCCATGGAACTGTGTTTTCTTCAACAGAACACAATTTAGAAATGGGAGGTGGCATGGCATTGACAAACAGGACTCAATGCATAGAGAGAAGGAAAATATGGATGATGGGGCAGGAAGGCATCATGGCGAATAAGGATTGGTTGAAGTTGCTGGTGGTGTTTAACCTAGAGAAAATCTTTTTGTAATCTTTCTACTGTGCCACAAAGATGATCTTTAGCATTCTTCCTAACTATGAAATATTATATTTCTGTGATTTTGTAGAAAGAACCATGTGTCAGTCATCTTTTTCCCTTCCACAGAAGCTAGTATACATCCCACACACCAACATAAGTTCGTTGTGTCACAGGATTTAGAACTGAAAAATTGTTGTAAGAAATAATTGGGGAAAAATAAAATATTATTTAAAAAAAGAACTGAAAGAGATTGCAAAGTTTATCTAGTGTAACTTTCCTCTTTTTGCAGATTAGGAAAATGAGGCCTAACCAGGTAAAAGAATGCTCAATGTCTTAGAGTCAGTAAATAAGGAATGACCTTATGGTTTTCAAATGTTTAAGGGCTGTCATATATATAAAAAGGATTAGATTTAGTCTGTGTTCCCCTAGGATAAAGGGCAGAACCCAGGCCAGTCAATTGAAATAACAGAGAAACAGTTTTCATTATTTTATTATTTTAAATAAATTAAAATTTCATTATTTTAAATGATGCTTTTTTTTAAAGAGCAACTGGAACTGCCTCACTACAGAATGGACTCTTTCCTGGGTTAGTGAGCTACTTGTTTATTGTTAGAGGTGTTCAAACAGAGGCTGAAGAATCATCTATCCGAGATAAGGAGAATTCTGGAATTATATGGGAGACCGGAATAGATGAACTTTAAAATCTGTCCAATTTTAAGATTCCATGACATTTTAAATCTATCTGTACCACTCTTCCTATCACACACACACACACACACACACACACACACACACACACACACACACTTATAACATCATATGGTCAGTATTGCCTGTTCTTTCTGGATTTTACCACCAGCTCAAGAAACTTTCCATAAGGAAAATGTCCCTTGGGTTTTGGGGTCCAATTTGAGATGCCTCATTTTGCCAGTTATGTTACAAATAAGTTATTCAAATACATTCAGATAACATCATTTAAAAGGTTGCTCTGTTTTTCTTTGAGAAGAGCATCTTCTCCCAGTGCAACCTAACTTCATTTCATGGGACAAAAGGATATGTACATCAGACACATAATGTACTTAGGTTCATTTATTTCTTTATTTATTTTTAGGGAGGGAGGTCTGAACCTGGTATTTCATTAATATGAGGACCCTACAATAGGGAAACTCCCTCTAAGAATGCCATTTACTCATTTATCTACAACTTAGAACCTGAGTACTGAGAAGTTAAGTGACTGACCTGTTGTCACACAGTCAGCATGTATCAGAGGCTATACTCAAACTCAGGGCTTCCTAACTCTGAGGCTTGCTCTCTATTCAATCAATTAAACAACAGCTACTTGTTATATATTAGACATTGTACCAGGTGTTGGGGACATAAATGCAAAGAATGAAATAATCATTTTTCTCAAGATGTTTGTATACTATTGGTAGAGATAGCATGCACAAAAGTAAATATATACGGAATACATATAAAATAAATTCAAAGTAATTAAAAGCAAGGTCCTTAGAAAGGGAGAATATTAGCAGTAGAGGAGGATTCAGAAACAAGGAAAAATAGAGCATTGTGTTTAAAGGAAAAGAGGGGTTTCTGAGGTATGGCCTCACAACTATCAGATTGGCAAATATGACAGAACAGGAAAATGACAAATGTTGGAGGGAATGTGCAAAAACTTGGACACTAATACATTATTGGTGGAACTGTGAACTGATCTCAAAGGGCTGTAAAACTGTGTATACCCTTTGACCCAGCAATAACACTACCAGGTCCACATCTCAAAGAGATTTTAAAAAGAAAAAAAGAAAAATCATAGGTCCTATATGTACAAAAATATTTACAGAAGGTTTTTTTTTTCCTTGTGAGGTGGCAAAGAATTGGATATTGAAGGAGGCCCATCAACTGGGGAATGGATAAACAAGTTGTGGTATATGATTTTGTTGGAATACTATTGTGCTATAAGAAATGAAGAGCAGGATACTTTCAGGAAAAAAAAAACTAACCTGGAAAGAGTTACAGAAACAGATGCAAACAAAGTAAAGTGAACAGAACCAGGAGAACATTGTAAAAGTAATAACAATATTCTAAGATGATCAGCTGTGAATGCCTTAGTTATTCTCAGAAACACAACAATCTAAGACAATTCTGATGAAATTTCATGATGAAAAATGCTATCTCCCTCCCAGTTGGGGGAGGGGGGAAGGGAGCACAAGAATAATGGAGTTTGAATGCAGATCAAAGCACACTTCTTTTTACTTCATGTTTTTCTTTTTCTTTTATTTGGTCTTTTTTCCACAACATGATCTATATAGAAATCTGGCTGCAGATGTATAAGTTATTTCAAATTGTTTGCCTTCTCAATGAGGGAGGAGGTCAGGGAAGGAGGGAGAGAATTTGGAACTCAATTTAAAAGAAAAGAAAGTTAAAAATTTTTATGTGTATTTGGAAAAAATAAAATATTTTATTGAAAAGGAATGTTCTTATAAGCAGAAGGAGTGAGAACATGTCAGCCATGGGGTTTGGCTGGGGCTAGTCCAGAGCCAAGGAAAGTGGAGATGAAGTATTGTGTGTAACCAATAGACTATGCCCTATCACTTGATAAGCATTAAAACATAATGTCAGAGCCAGTTTTCCTATTCTAGATCAATTGTTGCTTGAGGAAAAAGAATATGAGGATACAAGAGGTGAGTGCAAAATGACATTTGGGATCAGACAAGGGAACTCATTTATACAGCAAAAAATTTAAAAAAAATAATCTTGCCATGTTATGCGGAAGGGCCTAAAAAGAGGGCTAATTAAGTTATATTGTAATTGAGTCTGATGTGTTGGGGCAAAGAAAAAAAGCAGCCCAAAGTACTCCCAAATAAACGAGAGTAGAAGAAGAATCTGAGCTGCACAATGAAAGGTTTTTAGAAAATTCAAGCAACTTTGTGGTGCTTTTCTCTTGGGGTCCTGAGATTTATCCTGATAATTGCTTCAATTACCCCTTTGCTTTGAATTTGCCCAGTGGATGAGAAAGCCACAGTAGAACGAGAAAGAGAGAAAGAGAGAGAGAAAGAGAGAGAGAGAGAGAGAGAGAGAGAGAGAGAGAGAGAGAGAGAGAGAGAGAGAGAGGAGGTGCCGTTCATTCTATAGACCATTCTGCAGTTTGGCACGTAGAATATTGTGGGTACTCAAGAAATACGAATTCATGAGGATGAGGATGAGGATGATGATGAGGATGAGGATGATGATGATGATGATGATGGGAGGATTAATGCAAGTGATGGAAAAATAAGGCTGAGGAGGATGACACTGGCTAGGGACCTGGAGAGGGCGGATGACTCATACACAAGGGGGTACCCGGGGACAGAGGGCTGTAGTATGCATGTTAGAGAAGCTGGTGAGAGTGGGCTGGAGCACTCGTGGTGGCGGGGACCTGGGCAGTGGGAGGGGAGAATGAGTGTGGGCGGTGCGGTTCCCCAGGACTGAGTGGCTGGCGGTGATGTCTGTGAGAGCAGCGGCGGCGGCAGCAGCATCTAGGAGCGAAGCATCGAAGACTCCGCCTAACTGACACCCAAACTCTCCCTCTTCCTCCCTCCATCCCCAAACTAGAGGCAGCCGAGCGGAGCCTTGCAGCAGCAGCAGAGGCGGTGGCAGCGGCGGCGGCAGCAACAGCAGCAGCAGCAACAGCAGCATCAACAGCAGCAGCAGCAGCAGCAGCCGCCGCTCCAGCCTTGGCCCCTGCCCGGCCCCAGCCCCAGCCCCCGCCCTCTTCCTACTGCCTTCAGCACACAGCTAGCTCTCTGGTGAAGCATCCCAGTGAGCCCTGGCTCCCTGGCTGCCGTCGCTGCTACTGCCACCGCTGCACAGTCTCCCCCTCCCCTATCATCAGAGGATGGGCTGCGAGAGGCAGCAGTGCTGCCCCAAATCCTCCTAAAGCTACAAAAACAAAGGGAGCATCCGGGACCGGGGTGGATGCAAACAACCATGAAAGACTGGGTCTTCCCTTTCTCGGGCTCTGTTGCTGCTGCTGCTGCCGCCGCCGCCGCCGCCGCCACTGCTGAGAGGACCACACTGTGAAAGGGGGAGCTACGAGAGCAGCAGCTCGTTGGGAATTGGAAAGGTGAGAGGTAGCAAGGAAGAGGAGGGGGAGGGCAGGAAAAAAAGATGTCTTCTTCTTCTGCTTTGGGTCCCCGAGGCCCTCGCCCACCCACAGTGCCTCCCCCTATGCAAGAGCTGCCCGACCTGAGCCACCTGACCGAAGAGGAGAGGAACATTATCATGGCAGTGATGGACCGGCAGAAGGAAGAAGAAGAGAAAGAAGAGGCCATGCTCAAGTAAGCAGACCCAGTCACTCATTCATTTCTCCATTCATTCAGCACTCATTCATCCCCTTACTGCTAATGTGTGCCACCCCAGGGGTGTGTGTATGTGGAGGGGTGATGCCAGGGTGCAGGGAGCAGGCACCAGGGGGGCAGAAGGGATGGAGTCAAGCCGGGGAGGGGCTAGTGAAATGGGAGGAAGAAGAGGGTGCACTAGTGTTGGGAGACAGGAAAAGCAAGAGAATGCTACCCTGAGATCAGGGTGCCCAGGAAGATTGGTGATTAGAAAGATTTCCTGGCTTGTGGAATGTATTGGGGCGGGGGGAGAGAGGGTTGGAGAGCCTGAGCCCATCCATGAGGAAAGAATCCCGAATCCTGAAATGGGGCTCTTTAGGGGGGCCCAGGGTGAGAAAAAGAAGCAAAAGGGTGCGGTAAAGAGATTCCAAGATCAACCCTCTCTCCTTCCAGCTACTTAATATATTGGAAGTGATTATACAGGAGGGTCAGTATTTATATAACAGAAAAAAAATGTTACCCTTATTTTTACTCAATTCATTCCACAGAGTAAAGCTGTTTTTTTTTTGGGGGGGGGGGAGTCAGATGCCATCTTTGGTAACTTGACTCCCCAGCATCAATTTAACCTTTTATTTACAACCCTCTCACCCAATAACTATGTGCCCATATGTTTTCCTGCTCATAAATAGGGCCATTTATAATTTAAAGTTTCCAATAATGGGGAGAGCTGATTGGGACTCTGGCCTATGCAAAACAGAAGCTCCTGTCTACTGTTTTCCTAGAGACCTTTGGGGCCTGCTCAGTTACTGATGGAAATGGTACAGTGGGTGATTGACTACTTGCAAAATCTTTCTGTGTTCTAACATGCTCCACTCAGCCTTGTAAGGTACCTCTGTCTGATGTCCCCTTTACACAGGTGTGTGTAGAAGATGGGGCTGTTTGCTGGTACACAAGGTGTGTGACACTGTCAGGCAGGATTGCTTTCCTCAGCTTTTGAGAAAACCTTTTCTAAGGGGCTGGCATTGACCCTGGGCTTTCATTGCCTACTAGTGTTACCTAGAGAGTGACTCTGGAGGGTTGAATATTCAAGCATACCTCCCCTCTTAGAGATTTTCCCTATTTTAGTAAAGTTTCAAAGTCTAGGGGTCAGGAGAGTTTAGAGACCCTGATAACCTTTCATATTTGCTAGAAGAGGGGACATAAAGGGGTCTAGGGGCAGTCCACTGGGCTAAAGAGAAGAGGGACTTGTTGCACTGAGTCATCTTTTCTTTGGGTTCATAACTGATTGTAGAGGAAGAAGGGAGGGAGAAAGGATAGGACTCTGAGTGTCCTCAGATCTGTTTTGCATGAACGATGCCTGTTTCCTCCCCTTGCCTCCTGGAAGGACTTAATACCACACTTGGATTCTTCCTCTCACCCTTTAGTGCAGCAATACCTTATTAAAAAGAGAAAAGTATTAGGGGGAGAGGAGGAAACATGCTGATTGATTGGGGCCTGATCAGTGTGAGTGCCACTCAGTTGACCGGGTGAGGGGAGGTTTGCTGGGTCATAGAGGAAATCAAATGATTCCTGTAAGAATCATTACTGAAGGAACTGAAGGATGAGCAAAAGGGGGCATTAACTTGAAAGCCCAGAGCTAGCCTGGTCCCCATGCAATGGTTTTCTGAATTTCTCAACCAAATAAACACCTCTCATCTAAAATAAACACTTTAAACCTCCTGACTTGGGGAGGTGCTGCTTATCCCTGGTGGAAATATGGGAATATAACTTCCCTTGCTGCAGGTTTCCCTCCTTCTGAGCTTCGAAATAGTTCATGGTGTCTGATGGTGATTTTTGTTGTCTGTCTGATTATGGGTCTGTCCGTCCTCGACAATTACAGTCCCTGCCATCCTTCCCCTTTCTATTGGTTAGGATCTGCAGGCCTGTCGCTCTGTTATTCTTGGTGTTGATTATAGACAGCAGGTTGGATGGAGTCCCCCAGCAACCAGTGGCCAAAATAAATAAAGAAATAAATGGCTGTGTTGTTTTTTTTTCTTTTTGTCTGAGTATGGATATAAGAAAGGGAAGGTCCAGTGCAAGTAATGGCTATCAGGGCACTTCACCAGCTGTTGAAAGGATTCAGAGATGTTAAAATATAGGGGCTTTTGTGAGGGAGAAGCCGGGACCTAGTATCTGACTGAGAAAAGAAATAATGAAATCTACAGAGGCCTGTATGGATAGAGGAGAATTAAGAGCATGGTCCAGATGGTCACATCTAAATCACCCCTTTACTGCTCCTCCTTTGACTGCTTCCTGCTTGCTTGGGAATGTCATACTTGTATTGCAAGGATCTGTAAAAACGATTGCAAAGATATGAGTATGGGATGTGGTTGTGTGACAGCAGACTCGAAGACACATCCTCTGTGTTAACTTTATCCATCAGCTCGGCTGTGATCAGGTATCAGTACTATTTTGCAGTAACAGATTGGCAAGCCTTTCCAAAGCCCAAATTGTTGCTTTACTAGTATTTCCTCTTGTTGGCTAATAGTGGGACAACATTTTAACTGTTTCTCAATGGGCAATGAAAGTCTTCAGAGCTCCACTTTAGAAACATGGGCTCCTTCCAGGCCTCTGAATGACCCCTGTGAATTTTGTGTTGAAAGTTGATTGGCAGGTTATATATATAAATATAAGACTTCGCCCTATTGGTTCAGTTAGTGGGCTTTTCTACAATATGATTTGGTAAACTGTCAACCGTCCTATAAGCAAAAACTCGATTTCCCAAGAGATGGCTTCATAGCTCAAGTGCTGGTGGGAGGCCAGACCTGTTTTCAGCAAATCCCTTCAGAAAAAGTTTTGTAAGCCATGTAGAACCATCATCCTTGCCTAAATAGATTATGCAACTTCTGCCCCAAGTCTATCTGAAAATAGTAATACTCAGAGAGAAAACTGAAAATTTGAATAGAAAAGAATCAACCAGCATTTGTTAAATACTTACTATGTGCCAGGCACTGAGCTGAGCGCTGAGAATACAAAGCAACTTTCAAAATTATTTAATGAATAATCATTTTAGGAGTTCATGAACATTATGAGTACATATTCAGAATAATTCTTTGCTGTGATACTTTTTCCTCTATCTAAAAAAACCCCAACAACAATGATATAAAAAACCTGGCAACTTTCACTTAGGGATTCTGGATCAAATTTACTAGAGCAATAGGAAAATACCCTATCATCATGAGAGTTAATTTCATAAGTAACATGAATTAATTTTAAGATGTATGTCTGTATTGTATAGAATTATATGGCTCCTGCCAAATACTGTAAAACATAAAGTTAATTAGCTTTTAACTTGGAATTTTATAACTTGGAATTTTCTCCAACCAAACTTTTCAATATTCCTTTGGGTGCCTCAGCCAAAACAGCACGCGTGTTGGAAACTGCATTACCCAGGGCTTAAATCAAGTCAGATCTCATTAGATCTAAGATCTGAATCCTTTAAAAATAGAGAGCGGCTCTGTAATTTGTAGGAGGTGAAGAATAAGTTTATCTCAAGAGGATTAGAGGGAGTTTAGAACCACATCCGAGTTACTGAGGACCTCACACAAGCCGGCCCCTCTCATCCGCCTCCCCCCACCTCCCAGTTAGGAACACTGGAATGTGTTTTTGGTCTTTGATTATCCTCAGAGACAAGATACCCATGCCAGAGATAAAGTAGAGATCTCTCTGTTGAGTAGGGGAAAGACAAGAAAAGGACTTTAAGAAAATCCTGCAGTAACCAGCCACAGGCATACTTGGTTGATGGAAGGAAAGTGGAGCTCCCTAATAAGGAGTTCCTAAGTAGTGAAGTAGAATCATTGTAGTATATTGGGAAATGTCTGGATCTGGAGTAAGTAGGCCTCAGTTTTAGTCAGTCCCAGCATGGCCACCTTTTAGCTGTGTGAGGTTGGGTTAGTCACCAAGACTCAGTTTGCTTATCTGGAATGTGGGGGTAATATTATCTGCACAAATGAGAAAACACACATATTCTGCTTGGTACGTTGTGAAGCACTTTATCAAATGTAAACTATGAATACAAATGCTATGTAATTAATGTGGTTATTATTGTATAAATCCTTTCATTCACCAAGGGTTGAGTTTTTTTTTTTTAAGGAAAACTCCATCAGTTTTGCAGAAGGTTATTAAGGGAATGATCCTTTAGGGAAGGTTCTGGGGATCAAAATAGGGCTTTATATACTTCTATCTTACTTCCTAACCCCAACAACCCCTGATGCCAGTTTGCAAAGACTGCCAAACTCGTAGCCTTTCTCCTCTTTTCCCAGCAGTAAGCATAGTCCTTATTAGGTAACTTCTGGTAGAATAAGGAAGGGCATGGAGTTCCCTCATAAAACTTAAGAGAAATCCTGGCATTTCATATTCATCAACCTCCTTCTTCCATTTCTCTCCCACCAGGGGTAGCAGCATGGCATGAATTCAATTCAACAGCTGTGTGCCAAGCACTGAACTAGGTCTTTGGAACATAAAGAGAGAGAATAAAATGCTCCCTGCCCCTCCAAATCCTGCATTCTATTTGGGGGGGAGTAACATGCCTGCAGATAAGTAACACATAGTGTTTGAGGGGAATATATTCGCAGCAGGAGGTAATCTGGGAAAGTCTTTTTGAGGAGCTGACATTTGAAATGTCTTGAAGGAAGACAAGGACTGATGGGTTACCATATTACAATAAGTGTGAGGGACCTGAATTAGTAATTGGGAGAAAGAAATGATCAGGAAGGTTACCGTGTGCATAGGTACTATAGGAAATGCCTTTTTCATGTTCTGAGCCCTAATTTAGACATATATACATACATATGTACAAGTGTATGTGCATGTGCACATACATATAAACATACACATATGTATGTATATGTGTGTATATATGTGTGTGTGTATACACATATTATATAAGGGCATTAAATAGAGTGACAGGCAGGAAGACTCATCTTCCTGAGTTCAAATCTGGTCTCAGACACTTACTAACTTTGTGACCCTGACCAAGTCACTTATCCTTGGTTTGCTTTAGTTCCTCATCTGTAAAATAAACTGGAGAAGGAAATAGGAAACTACTCCAGTATCTTTGCCAAGAAAACTCCAAATGGGGTCTTGAAGAGTTCAACATGACTGAAATAACTTAACAACATTTGTTTATATAGAAATAATGTGGTATAGTGGGCACAGAATGATGGGCTAGCAATAGTAAACCTGTGTTCAAATCTTCCCCCTGATACCGACCAGCTATGACACCATGCAACTTATTTGACCTCTCTGAACGTCAGGTTCTCTCCTAGGACTTACTTAGTCACAAACTGGACATAGTTGGTTCTGGTGGATGGAGCTCCCATACCACAGGTACCTACTGTGGCAAAATCCGGATATTCAAATTTACACTTGCATTTTCCCCAGATACTGGTCATATACAATAGTATGAGGAAGGATTAGAAAGGATAGGGAAAGTCTAATTGTAATAACTGGCATTTCCACAGCACTTTAAGGTTGGCAGAGTGCTTTGCTAACACTCATTTGACCCTCATTTGACAACATCCCTGTGAGGCTTTTGCTATTATTATGCCCATTCCACAGATGAGGAAACTGAGATGTGGACTTTCTGAAAGTTGTGTGGCTGGTTAGGTGTCAGGGTCAGGACAAGGACACAAGCCTTGTGAATCACAGGATTCTTTCCACTACACCAATAGTCTCCTGGGCACACTGTTGCATAGACCCTCTCCTTATTATCTGACCTGGAGTTTGTGTCTATGTGTATGACTATGGCCTTGTGATAGAGTGCTCATTTAGTGCTATGGCAGGTCATTTAATATCTGAGTCTCATTTTCCTCTTCTCTTAAATGGGATTAATAATACCAGTAGCAACTATATCACAGGTTTGTTTTCAGTACAGTAGTGGAGAGTTCTGGGCCTGGTGTCAGGAAAACCTGAGTTCAAATATAGCTTCAGATTCTTACTAGCTTATATAACCCTGGGCAAGTCACTTAACTTCTGCTTGCCTCAGTTTTCTCATATATAAAATGGGCATAATACTAGCACCTATCTCCCAGGCTCTTGTGAAGATAAAAGGATGAAATATTTGTAAAGTACTTTGTGAACTATACACTTCCATGTAACTGCTAGCTAATTGGCTGGGACTCAAAGAAAATGCAATTTTGCACAATTTAATCATGAAAAATCTTGTGATTATTAGGAATGGGGATTGGCCCTGTTATTTCATTGGCATAGAGAACTGCCAGTTGAGGAAATACATTTTCCCAATGCCAGTCAGCACCTTTTCTGCAATTTATAATCTTAGAGAGTTGTCTGGGTGGTATTGAGAGGTTAGGAGATTGTGCCTGCAATAGAGCAGAAAGTAATGAGCAGGAAGACATGTGTGATGAGACAGATAAGACACACACACACACACACACACACACACACACAATCTCATTGACCTACCATTGGTTTCATATTTGCTTGCATAAATTCTTTTTCAACCCAGAGTCAGGAAGGCAGTAAATACAGCATTACTAGCAAAGGGATTCAGGCTTTACTGTTGACTTTTGTGATGATGAACAAATAAAGATATCTGAGGGTGGAGCATTATTCCTACTTGTTAAGTGGAAAAAGGATCTATGTTTAATTGTATGACCTTTTTTGTGGGGGAGGGGACTTGTCCATTGTTTAGAGTTATGATTGTATTTTCACAGATAAATCCGGGAGTACAAATTGCCTCCACTTATTCAAATCAAGCACTTGTGCACAATTTACAATCTTGGGGAGTTATCTGGGGCATTGCAAAGTTAAATGATCTGCTCAAGGTCACATAGTCAGAGAGGGGACTTTAACCTATATGTGTTTTTCTGACTCAAAGACTGGCTCTTTTTCCCATTCAAAGCAGTCTTTCATGTATATATCACCTTATAAGGAGATTCGTGTTAATTGATGAGATGCCCAAATTTCCCTGAACTCTATGGAAATGAAAATATAAATTCATGAAATCAGATTTTTTGCCTATTTGCCTTGTACTGAAATTTATTTTGGAGAAGCCCTTCTGTCCTTAATATACGGCAACTCCTTCCATATAGTTTAAAAAACACATCATATGCTCCAAAATCAAAATGGGTACTGGGTCACAAGGAGAGTAGTTAAAGTCAGAAGCAATGTATCAACACTGGGATCATGGCATGGCACAGATCTCTCTGTATCTGTCTCCTGTCTCTGCCTATGTGTCCTGTCCTTTTCCTCTGTCCTCTGTCTCTGTCATCTGTCTGTCTCTCACTGGCTCTCATTCTCTATCTCTCTGTATCTGTCTCTTTGTTTCTCTCCATCTCCCTCTGTCTCTGTCTCTGTCTCTGTGTCTCTGTGTCTCTGTCTCTCTCTGTGTCTCTGTCTCTCTCTCTCTTTTATGGAGAACAAAGAGAGAAACCTCTGTGCATACCCAGTTACTAGCTCAATCAGTTACATTGAAAGAACCCTAGACAGCTACTAATTATATCACCCATTAAAGTTTACAAACCTTTTTTTTTTCTTACTGGTCTTGCTAATGTCAGCTCATGCAGCTGCAAGTGTTTTCATTCCCATTTTACAGATGAGGAAACTGAGGCAAAGCACAAAATTGATGTGCTCACAATCTGCCCCTAGTCCCAGACAGTACAGATATAGATTTGACTTTAGAGTCAGGAAGACCAGACACATGCTGGATGTGTGACCCTGGGCAAGTTATTCAGTCCCTTAGTACTCCAAGTAACTTTTTTCAGATTATCTATTTCAGAGAAGGAATTGACCTTCATTGGAAGAGGTATTAACCCTATACTGTCTCAGTGAGGATTTGTGTGTCTCAGGTTTTATCTTAAGTCATACACCAGGTTTATTGAAATACATCATGTTAAACAGATCCTTTTTTTATGCCTGTCAGGAATTGCAGGGTTAGCTTCTGTCTTTAACTCTTTGGAAATAACTGTCAGATGTGGGATTTGCACCCAAGACACCTGATTGCTAGTCCCTTCTACAGAGGTACCAATTAGCAGCCTTATAGTGTCTTCATGGCATTATTTTTATTTTTGCCCCCAAGTGTTAGAAGAGGGAGATAATTGATCAACTCTGAAAAATTTTCCTTTAAGCCATACTAAAGGCATCTTTGAGAGGTAGTGTGATTTAGTGGATCAGGGTTGGCCTTGTAATCAAGAGGTCCTGTATTCAAACGCTTCCAATCTCTGAGACAACTCTGTGGTTGTGGACAAGTCACAGCATTGTACAGGGACTCAGCCCTACCTCTGGAGTAAGAGGGAGAACTGAGGTTCAAATGTCACCTCTAATGCTTACTGCCAGTGTAGTCTCTGGTAAGTAACTCGACATTGCTGGGCCTCAGATTCTTCCTTCGTAAAATGAGTGGATTGGACTAGACTTTAAGGTTTCTTCTCACGGGAGACACATGTTGCTGTGAACATTTTAGAATGCTCCCAAGGAATTCTAAAACAATAACCTATAGGTTAGTTTCTAAATTGCTTTGGTGGTGAAGACTTTCTACTGATAAAAAAATTAGAAGTCTATGCCATCCCCTGCCCAAAGCTCACTTTTACATTTTTTATATTCATTTAACTTATCTCTGAAGAGATAGTAAAATTAGACTTTTGATGTGTGACTAGTACTGTCCTATCATGGTCATGCTAACTGCCACTCTATGGATTTACCTTCAGCTGTCATGTCAGTAGGGAATATAGAGGTTTGGGGCTTTGAGAGCTTCTTTAAATATCTCTTCCTCTTTTTCTCTCTCTCCTTCTTCTCTTCCATTAATTTCTTCCTCCCCATAATCTCTTCTTCCTCTGTTTCCCTCTCCTCTTTATCCCTCTAACTTTATTACCCATTTTCTTCTACGCATATCCTTCTCTCTTCCTCTCCCTCTCACCCACAATATTAAATGTCCTTAAACAATTTTTTATACAGCATGTAAAGTAATATTCACAAACTATATTGTGGGGAATAGATGAAAAAAGAGAAATCTGCCTGGGATTAATATATATATAAACTAATGTCAGTTTAATTTTCTTGCGAGGGAGAAGGAAAGGCAGGTAGCTGTATTGAAAGAAAAGAAAAACCGGATTCATTCTCCTACTTAGATGAGGGAATGAAGGGTCAGAGTCTGTCTAAGTAGTGGTTTCCTCTTTCTGGCAGCTTGCTATTGGTTATCTCAATGAGGATTTATGAGCCTAAGGTTTTTTTGTCTTAGATCATACACCAGATACCTCAAGTTTGTTGAGATCTGTTACCTTGAATGGATTCTTTTCTCAGAAGTGTCAGGAGGAATATACATTCTTAATACTGTTTTTGGCTCTTCTTAACTTCTAATAGTAATCATTCTAGAATTTCTCTAACTGCATAAATGATTCTTTGGAGGTCATATGGAGGTTGTGTCGAAATCCCATCTTCTCCCTCTCCCACCCCATGAAATGGGGACTCTTTACTTCAAATTTCATAACTTCACAGGGATAAATGGCCAGAACTTCAGAAATGGAAGCTTGTTTAAATGCTACTTTGTGAACTACAAATACCTAGTTCCAAAAGCTTAAGAAAAGTTACCTGGTCAAAGGAAGCATCTATATCAAGACCTAGAGTTTATCCTTTAAAGGTCCCAGTGGGTGGCTTTCTCTCTTTGGCAAGGTTCAATTTAAATGTGCAAAACATTTTCCAGAAACCAGCAGCTACCAATTGAGACCTCATTCATCAAAGGTCTCACTTTCTAAAACTATCTTTCAGATACTACAAAAGAGCATCCTGGCTCCATGTTGTGTGGGGATTCATTTAAATGGCTTTTTTGGAAATTTAATAATTTAAGGATTTCTCTGAGGTTTGGGCATTATGAGAAAAGGTTTCTATAGGAATTCATTTATTGTAATTCCTAGGACAGGACCTGTAGGGGACTCCCAGATGAGGAAAATCCTTCCACCAATGCATGTCAGCAACTTCTTTGCAACTTAAGATCTTAAAGGACTGCCTTGAGCACTGAGACATTAAGTGAATTCCCTAGGGTAACACAGCTGGAATGTATCACAGGCGTGGCTTGAACCTCATCTTACTGGCTCCAAAACTGGTTGTTTATCCATTGCCCCACATTGATTCTTTCTAAAGAGACAGTTAATAGACTGACTTATTTGGAATTGTAGATGATTTTAGGAGATATAGGGAGCCCTACTGACATATTTGCATACCTTACACAATTGGCTGGAGTAATATCCAATGCATTTTGTATTTTTTTAACTTGGTACAAATCAGAAAATATGACAGTAGACAGAGCAAATTTTTTTTTTTACTTTTTTAAAAAATAAATTTTATTTCTGCCTTTCATTTTTAAATCACAGCAATTTCCAGATAATTCACTGCCACCAAATGAGCGTGCCCTTCTGAGGGGGGAAAAAAGAGTTAAGCAAAAACAACTAAATCCATGATCATATCTGATGACTTAAGCAATATTCCATATTACCTTACTACTACTCTACCAAAAGGAGAGAGATACTTCCTCATCTCTTTTCCTGTGACAAAATTGGACTTACAAGTATGTTTTCAGTAGATGAAGCTATAAATCTTTGAAAAGATGTATACTATGTAAACCAATTCAGATACTTATGCTTTCTTTTTATCATCCAAACATGAGCCTCCTGCTCTCTTTAAATTACCCATTAATGCATAGCGCATGCATTCCAAAGTAGTATCTAACATTCATAAAAGCACCAATTCAATAGTGCTTTAAAGGGTTACAAAGTGGTTTCCTCACAACCCTATGAGGTTGGTGTTGTACAATGGTAAGAAAGTTTGCTATGTTTGCCAGCCTATGTATAAGTTCTATTTTATTAGTATTTTTCCTATATTCAAAGTTTTGGAGGTCAATACTACAAAAATACATTTACTCTCTGAGGAGTCATAACTCATTTCAAAGGTTTTGCCCAATCTGTCCACAAATATTTATTGAATCTCTCTAGGATTCTTGAGGGAAAGGAAGGGAAATAAGCATTTTTATAGTGCCTTCTTTGTGTTAGGCACTGGGACAAACAGAGGTTAAATGACTTGTCCAGGATCAAACTGGTAAATACCCAAATATGCATTCCAACTCACATCTTCCTGACTGCAGGCCCAGTACTCTATCCACTGCACCACTAGCAGCCTCTGCACTCAGACATGACTATACTATCTCTAATGTCTTCAAATGCACTGCATCAGTTGAAGCACCTTGGTTTTTTTCTAAATTGTGTTACTCAATAAACATGTATTAAGTGCCTATTATGTGCCAGGTGAGGCAGGTAGTTGGTACACCAGACCTGGAGTCAGGAAGACCTGAATTCAAATCTGGGCTCAGATGCTTATTAGCTGTGTGACCCTCAGCAATTTACTTAAACCCGTTTGCCCCAGTTTTCTTCTCTGTAAAATGAGCTGGAGAAGGAAATGGCAAACCACTCGAGTACCTTTGCCGAGAAAACCCCAAGTGGGGTCACAAAGTGCTGCACACAAGTGAAAAATGTCTGAATAACAATGACAGCCATTATAAACAGGGACAATGAAATGAAAAATTGAAACGATTCATGAATTTGATGGAAAATCCAGGTTGGGTTGGAGCTTTGGGAAAATTAAACAGGAAGCCCTGGGTCAAGCTAGGTTATTAAAGTTCTTGACAATGAATGAGAGTTATGGGAATTATAAGAGTAACTTAATAGCATTTATGTAGCATTCTAGCTTTTGCATGGCAATTTATATATGTTATCTCATTTGATCCTCACACCAACCCTATGAAATAGACGCTATGATGCTAATTTTATAGATGGGGAAACTGAGGCTGAAAGAGATCAAGTGATTTACCCAGTCAGTAATTATCCTGGGGAAGGATTTGATTACCAGGTAAAATGTAAATGAGAGGCATAGACTCAAACTTTTAATTTATTTTTTGAGTGTCTTGTTATCTACTGAACCTTGCAGGGTCTCTGGGCTCTATTGTAGTGGTGCAAAATTTTACTCTAAAGTTCTAGGTGTTTGAGGGTTGGAGTCCCATGATTCATGAAACTGAAAAGGCTATTTCTTTGGGAGCAAGATACTTATCCCATAATGTGGATATTTCCTTTGGCATAAAATAATAGCCTGATAGAGCAACATTCAATAAAATTGTAGGCATTTGGGATTTTCTGTTGAAACAAGTCTGTTACATGTTCACAGAAAAGTCACAGTTTACTGAACTGAAACATCTGGTTGGCTTCATTGACTATATCTTATCTCTTTGACAGTCCCTGTAGCCACAGCCCACACTCATTGATTTTGCTTTTCATTATGATCATGAGGAATCCCAGCAATATAGAAACTGATTTTTCTGTTGTTCATTCCCTCCACCCCTTTTGCCTATGTTCACAGGTATGGTTGATATAGGGAACAAGGTGGCTTAGCCAATAGGGCAGAGGGAGACCAGAGTCTGAAGCCTATTTCAGACATCTCCTAACTGTGTGACCCTGGGCAAGTCACTTAACCTTTCTATATCCCAGTTTCCCTCTCTATAATGAGAGGTTTAAACTCATTGGTCTCTGAGGTTTTAAATTTAATGGCCACTAAGGTTCCTTCCCATTCTAAATCTATGGTTTTATGAGCTCCAGGGAACCATCTAATTATTATGTTGTTTATAATTATAATAAAAGGCAATATGGCTCAGCAGATGCCCCACTAGCCTCAGAATCAGGATTACTGGGGTTCAGGTTCTACCATATTTCACTGGATAATCATCACACCTTGTTTTTTTCCAAAATTTGGTTTAAAATATTTCATTGTATAATTATGACATGGTGTAATTCTGTTCGTTATGCTGCTTAAAAGGTAAACAGAACAGCAATGTATTTAGAAGTGGCATATGGATACTCATTTATCTCTTGTACATTGTGAGCCCTGAGCCTAGAATTCTCAGGTATGCATATTGTCTGTATTCAATGTTAACATATATTCAAGAGTATTCCATACATCCCAATCCTGCACCAAAGACAATTTAATAATAAATAATTTTTAAGTAATACTGGCACAATTTTTTAAAAAAGCTTCACATAATGGTCACACCCTACTTTTTGCAAAAAAAAAAATGGCATAAAATCTGCGGCAGTTATGTGGTGACATATGAGATTTCTGCCCCTGTGATCCTGGCCATGTCCCTTGGTGCCCCAGAGACTGTTTAGGACTATAAGTTGCAGGGAAGATGTTGATCTACATAGGTAAAGGACATTTTCTCATCTCACATTCCCTACAACCCATACATCACAGTTCTTGTCAAAAATGTTATGTTGAGTTCAGGCATCTATCTTTTTGGTGTTTATTATTAAGTTATTTTTCAGCTATCTCCAACTCTTCATGACCCCACTTGAGATTTTCCTGGCAAAGATACTAATGCCATTTCTTTATCCAGTTCATTTTACAGATGAGGAAACTGAAGCAAATAAGGGTAAGTGACTTACTCAGGGTCACACAGCTAGTAAGTGTCTGAGGCCAGACTTAAACTCAGGAAGATGAGTCTGCCTGACTCCAAGCCTGGTATTCTATCTACTGTGTCACCTAGTTACATCTATCCTAACCTAATTTACAAGAAAACATGACATTAAATGAAACTTTTTAGAAAGTAGTTAGTTGCATAGGAACAGTGTTGTAAAAATGGGGTGCCATGTAGGCTGAAACCCCAGTCAATGGAGACTAAAGTGCTAAATGGAATAATAGGATTAAAGGTTGGATGGAACCTCAGAGTTCCTCTAGTTCCACTCCTCATTTTATTGATGAGTAAACTGAGTCAGAGGGAATATGAATTTTCTGAGGTCACATACCTAGTCACAGCAAGGTCTTAAATTCATGCGTTCCTATTCCGATTTCAGTGCTCTTTTCAAGATAACTAGTTTCAGGAACAGCTAGGTGTTGTAGTGAATAGAGCACTAGCCCTGGAGTCAGGAGATTCTGAGTTCAAATTTGACCTCAGATACTTGACACGCTTACTTACTGTGTGGCCTTGGGCAAATCACTTAATCCCAATTATCTTGCCTTCCCCTTCCAAAAGGAAAAAAAAAAAAAGAATACCGAGTTTCATTTTTATGTGATTTCACTCATAAAATTGTTATTAATAGTCCTTTTTTCTTCATTTTTCTTCATTTTTCTAATTTTAAAAATTTGTATTTTATATACACATATATACATACATATATATACATACATATACATATATATATATATATAGAGAGAGAGAGAGAGAGAGAGAGAGAGAGAGAGAGAGAGTCTTTAAAACTAAGCATTTTCACTCAGGAAAGTCAGGTCATTCTTTTCATATGAAGAAAATGGTCCTCTATAGCATATGATAAATCCATCCTGTTTTATATTTCCATCTCTCCCACCCCCATTTTAATAGTGCCCACCCTATTGTGATGTGATTAGTGACTCAGAGAGGCAGTCACTGAGTGAGAAAGTGTACCATGAGCTGTTGTGATGAAGACCTGAGGCAGATCCATATATATTTTTATGTACAACCAAAATTCAAAATTTTGCCTCCCTATCACTTAAGAAAATGGTGAACTGCTCCACACACTCCCCTTTTGTCTGAATGGTTTACAATTCATTTTTCCTTTCAAGCTTTCCTGTAATGTTTACATGCGTAGAATTGAAAAGGACTTCAGTGATCAATTAGTTAACTCCCCAGTAATTTTACAGATGAGGAAACTGAGTCTCCAGAAAGGGGAAGTGATTTTCCCAGTGTGATGCAACTAGTAATTAGAAGCATTAAGTCTCAAACTTGTGTTTTCTGATTACAATCCTATATTCTTTTCAAAACACCATGTCTCTTATTTTAATATTATTCCACTTTTATATTATTATTGAAGTTAATAGACAAATGGTGTAATTTGTGTCAAGTCCTGTGCTGTTGACTGCTAGTCCCTAGATCCCATAACTTGGCAGTTATTTTACCTGGGCCAACTGGGGTCACAAATCATACCCTCAAGTCAAGTTTTTATGACAAATTTTGTTGAGTAGGGAGATCTACTGAGCTAGGAACACCATCCTTTGGAGAGGAAATAAGGACTTGGAACACAGTGAGGTAATGGTTTCCTAGTAAATGTTTTACAGCCGACTCTCAGCGGGGGGAGGAGGGGAATGTACCCACAACATACTTTTGACATTAATCTGATTTATTAATATTTTCTCCATCACTTTCTTAAGACTAGAGTCAGCAATCAATGAAACAATTAATCAGTGTCTCACCTGTGACCTTTGTCAGTTTCCAGGGTGAAGATACTCACATTGAAAATTTGACAATTGGTTTTGGACTAGACAATTCAAGTTGGTTCTAACACACCAGTCCCCTAAAGTCTCTTGTGGAGAGCCATCTGTGGGGATAGGGTTGTTGGGTTAGTGTAGAGATCACCTGGGGTGTGGCCAAAATATGAATGGGGGGGGAGTGGGCAGAGAATCATTAAGTAGGTTCCTATTTTAATGATTTTTTTTCTTACTATGTATCAAATTTAGTCTTTCCCATTCTGCTGAAGGACAGTAAGTCAATCAGCACCTTCTAAGTTTGGCCATCCTAAGGAAAAGCAGCCCCCATCCCATCCTAGCTATAGCTCTGTTCATTTTCATGCCTTCTTAGGGATCTTTCTGGCTGTGTTCACTAGCTGTTTTCTCCCTTTCTCAGTTATCTTTGAATACTTTAGGTGATTACATGCTACAAAGTTTATATTTGAAAGTGATATAAAGCTACAACTCAAGGGAAATGAGAAGGGAATAAACCTTTATTAAGCACCTACTAGGTGCCAGGCACTTTGCTCAACACTTTGGAGACAGTATCTCATTTCATCCTCACAACAACTCTGCGGTGTTATTATGATACCCAATTTACAGTTGAGGAAACTGAGACAGACAGAATGACTTACCCAGGGCCACATAGCTAATAAGTATAAGCTACCAGATTTGAACATAGGTCTTCCTGACTTTGGTCTGCTCTGTCTGCTACATCATCTAACTGTTAAATAAATGTAAAATGAAAATATGTCAGTAAAATTAGATTTTTACCCCACTGAAATTTATGTTTAGGTTTGTCTAACTTCGATGCATAGTGTACTTAGTGATTTGAGTAAGGTATATCAAGGAGAAGTGGAAGTGGTGGTTTGCCACATATGTCATAAGGAAATAGATTTTTATAGAAGCTGTGTGACATAGTGAATTGACTGCCAACCTTGGAGTCAGAAAGATCCGAGTTCAAATCCTGTCTCTGACACATACTGGCCATGTGTCCATGGACAAGGGTGTTAACTTCTTGGTACCTTTAAGTAACACTCTGACGTATGAGATCTAGATAAGGTGCTGATCTATATCAATAGAGAGAATTTCCTTATTGGGAATTCTCTATACTGATAAAATCATGGGAGTAGCCCCAACCAAGAAAAAATGTTTTGAGTTTGTTTGTTTGCCTTAGATTAATGGAACCTTAGAGATTGCTCAGTCAAATCTCTTACTCTTTGTGGTAAAGAAAGTGAAACCCAGAGAGTTCAAAGGATCCACCAAGACTGCACAACCCGTCAGTGTCAAGTTGGGCTTGGAATTCAGGCTCCCAGGACATTGTTCCTCTCATATGTCGCAAGCACTTGTGGTTGTTGTTGTTGTTTGTGCTTCATTTTAAGCATCTGCTCTGTGCCCAGGTGTTAAATCCTTGTTAAGATAGGGAAAGGACTCAATGAACCCTAGGTATTGTGAGGGGGTACAGAAATAATAAGGCATTGACATTTTTCATATGGTTATTTGGGCAGTTAGGTGGCACAGTGGAGAGTCACTAGGCCTGGAGTTAGGAAGACCTGAGTTCAAATCTGGCCTCAGACACTTAATAGCTGTGTGACCTCCCTGGTCAAGTCAATCCTGTTTCCTTAAGTTCTTCATCTGCAAAATGAAGTGGAGAAGGAAGAAGGAAATGGCAAACCCCTCTGGTATCTCTGCCAAGAAAATCCCAAATGGGATCACAAAGAATTGGATGTGACTAAACAATGACAAATATAGTCATTTAGTTCTTAACTACCTAAAATTTTTTTTAAAAATTTATTAAGGAAAACCATAGAATGAGGTGCTATTCAAAACATTGCGTATCCTGATTATATTTCTTGAGCTGAGAGTCTTCTGACTTGTAATGAATTCAGCTGTTACCCATGCACATCTGTTGTAGGTGTGCCATTCCCTCAGGGGACAAAGAACTTGTAAGATGTGACAACTTTTCCTCCCATAAAATGTCAATTTCTTTGAAGAGGTCAGTTGTCTTTAATTTACTCATTAGACCAAAACAGTGCATTTAAGCTGCATTCTCATTCTTCAAATTTCTTTCCAATTTTTAAATTCCCTCATTAAAACAACTGTGCATGTTACATGAAGTAAATTCCCAGCAAGATGAAAGGAAGTTAGAGGATTTCTATTTCCTTTTCAGTTAAACTCTTTTAAAAAAATGTAACCTCATATGTCATGTCTTCAAGTGCCATTTAACATTCAAACAACTCATCTCTCCAGTATATTTTTAGGGGTGAAATTGGGAATCAACTGCTGATTGAAGGTAGGAACTTTATTTAGAAGAGTAATAAGGCTATAGGAGGTGAATGGCTGCTTAAGAAGAAGATGCCAGAGAATTGTGTTTATTAGGCATAGGAGTGGTAAGCTTTGGGCCATGGCAAGAGTATATCTCATAAGACCTGGGAAGAATTCATTTGTACACACAGTCTTATACAAGGAAGAATAGTATCACTGAACCTAAAAGCTAGAAAAGAAGTTCCAGATCATCTGCTCCAACATATGCAAGCAATAAACTATTCCTGATGATCCCTTAGCAGTGGTGTGCTACTACATCTTCCATAACCACCTGAATGAGAGATGTATATACACAACACACATTTAAGTTTAATTTGCAATATTAACATTTTCTCCATCACTTTGTTAAGTCAAGATAATCAACAAAACAATAAATTGAGCCTTGAAATGTTGCATTTGCTGACTCTGAAATGTTTACATTGAAAATTTTAGAATTGGTTCTTGGCAGGTATGAGCTGGGTCCAGCACACTCATGCCTAAGATGGTCATCCAGTCTTTGCTTGAAGACTTCTAATGAGAGTTAGAAGTCTAACCTTCTTAGGCAAGTCATTTCACTCATGGGTAGCTCAGTTATTAAGACATTTTCCTTTACCTCTAGCCCAGCAGTTCTCAACCTGTGGATCGTGACCCATTTGGGTGTTGAATGACCCTTTCACAGGGGTCAGCTAAGACCATCGGAAAACACATATTTCCCGATGGTCTTAGGAACCGAGACTCTGCTCCTCTATCTGTCTCCAGGTGGGTCCGCCCACATATTAGAAAGGTTGAGAACCACAGTATTAGAAAAGGTTGAGAACCACTGCTCTAGCCTAACTGAATCTCTTGGCAACTTTATCCATGGCTCCTAGCTTTTCCTTCTGGGACAAGTTTAATCTCCTTTTTCCTCTTCATTGGAATCATCTCTGCTTTAAATTGAAAGTGGAGGAGGGGAAAAGCTGCCAAAATAATTATTGCTAAACCTCATACTGAAGACAGAAAAGGGTAATTTAAGGAAACTAATAGCATGAAAGTAGCTGGCAATTTGAGGGAGTTAATAACAGGGAAGAAAATTTGAAATCATTTCCTTAACCTCATATATCAATTCATCAGTAAACAGAGTATTAATAATAGTGGAAATAAACTGGAATAAAATTAGGAAAATATGAGATAAGTATTATTGAGGATGCTTCTCATTACTAAAATACTGCAATGAAACATTAATATTTTTTAAAAAGAAAAAAGAATGGCAGAGTAATGCTCTATATTTTGGTGGTAGATGAACCTGAAGGAGGATACCTGAGTAAATATATGAATCGAGTTAAAAGCAAGGAAAGACAGAAGTCATTACATGGTGGGAGTTTTCTATAGACAGCCTGTCCAGAAGGAGGAGATGGATCATGAGTTTCCTGATACAGAACTCAAAGCCAGCATGGGAGCAGGATGTTGTTGGGAAGGAGTACTTTAACTATTCTTTCTTCTGTTGGGTGGCTGTTTCTGAATTATTCACTTACATTGCTGATAATTTAATCTTTCAAAAGACAGAAGGAAGTCATGAGTGGAACTGCTATTATGGTCCTTGAAAACAAGTCACTGTACTATCTTAGATAAGAAGTAGATGGTGAATGGGATTATTCTTACAGGTACCATTGACTTTATGGAAGCATTTTAAAATAAGTGTTAAAAAAGGATAGTTATGATGTCATGGTTGAGGGCTCTAAAATATAAAAGAGAATAGTTAATAAGAATAGTAATAGTCAATAACAAAACCCCAAGATAGGTGATGAAAAGTTAACAACATTCCTAGGTACTTTCTGAATTTAAGTCTCTCACCCAGATAAATTGTATCCTGAGCATTGGGAGAACTTGCTGATATGATTGCTGAATCACTGGTGATAATCTTTGAGGAGTCATGGAGAATGGGAAAGTGTCTTGGGTATGGAGTTAGACAAATATAATTTGAGTTTTCCAAAATTAGAAGTTGCAGTAGATACTTCATCCTATTGAACAGTGAGCTTGCTACTGACAACAAGAAAAACTCTAGAATTGTAAATTAAGTAGGATACACTATGTAACCACATCATAGACATTGATTCAGTGGAATGTAATATATGTACCAGTTCATTTATTACCTCACACAGCTTGCATGTTATTCTACATGGACCACTAACTTTGACTAAATTGCAATTTTTTATCATTTAGTTTTTTGAATGGTCTTGCCAGAAATTCAATTTAACATTTATTAAGCACTTGCTTTAGGTAAAAGATACTGTTCTTCGTATTGGAGATACAAAGACATAAACAAAATAGCCCTCATTTGCAGAGAGTCTATGATTGTTCTTGGAAGGATACAACATATATGCAAATAAATATAATAAAAGGTAATTAAAGGACAGAGCACTAGGGAAAACTTCATGGAGGGGGTAGAAATTGTACTAACCTTGAACGAATATCATAATTTTGAGAGGCAGAGATAAGAAAGGGGTGCAATATAATCATGGAGACTAGCCTGTGATAATGTTTGGGGGAAGGAGATAGACTCTCAAGTTTAAGAAACAACTTATCTTATTTTACTAGATATAGAATTCCTTAAAGGGAAATAGTGTAAAATTAGGCTGTAAGTAACACCCAGACTATGGAGGGCCTTAAATGGCAGGCTAAAGCATTTACATTTGGTCGCTTCACCAATAAGGACCCACTAAACGTTTTTGAAAAGAGGAGTGAAATGTTCGTACCTGTTTTAGGAAGATAAGTCTGACATCTACATCTCCATGGAGAGGAGAGTATCAAGAGGGATATTAAGACCTGAATTCATATTCAGGTATGAATTCATGTACATGTGACTGCAGAGAGAATTATGGGGGAGTAGAATTAAAGAGACTTGGCAATGATTGGTTAGGGGCAGGACAACATGACTCAACAATTATGAACCAGGGCAATTGAGAATAGAGTCGTATCCTTAGTAGGAAAGTGAAGTTTGGGAGAGGGAAATGGAAATTGTACTTGTTTTTGTGGTGGGAGAATTATATGTTAAATTTGAGGTGTCTGTGGAATAAGCAAGAAGAGATGTCATTAGGTAATTGAGAATACAGTACTGGAGTTAAGAGAGATGAGAGAAATGGATGAAGGGATAAATGGAAAGAAAGATAGATTGGATATAGATCAATACATAAATATATTATATATGTCTGTAAAAATGTATATATTTATGTAGATTATGGCTCATTGGCATAGAGATGAAATTTGAGCCTATTGAAACAGTCCTCCAATGGATTATCGAGAAAAGAGTACAGAGAAAGACAAGAGGAGGGTTCAGGACAGATGCAGTGTGGACAAGCACAACTCCTAGCACATACTAAACTTTGAAAAATGCCTGTTTGACTGACTGATGCTCACATTAAGAAAGTAGATGAATTATGCCTTGGCTGGTGAAACTGAACAGTGGTCATCTAGAGAAGAGGTGAAACAAGAAAGAGCAATGCTATGGAAGTCAAGGGAGGAAAGATTATCCAGTAGGAAAGATGGGTAAACAATATCACAAGCTAAACACAAGAGGAAGATGACTGAGAATGGGTCATCGGATTTCAGATTTAGGGTATCACTGATAATCTTAGCAAATTCAGTTTCTTTCCAATGGTGATTTGAAAGCCAGATTGAAAGAAGCTTGAAAAGCAAGTGTAATGAGGAACTGGATAGAATAAGTATGGACACTTCTTTCTGGTAAATTGGCATTGAAAGGGAGGAGAGTAAAAATAAAAGAATGTCAGCATTGCATGTCTTGTAGTCTAATCCACACAAACCCATTTAAAAATATCCTGGACAAGTAATCATCTGGCCCTTGTTTGAAGAAGGTGACTACAGTATTTACTGAGGCAGTTTGATCCATTCTTGGATACCTCTAACTATTAGGAAATATTTTCTATTATTATTGGCCTATCTAGCCTAAGTAGTGATCCTATCCCTTTTAAAAATTCTTCCTCATTTCCCCAAGAGGGCTAAATCAACCTCATTTTTGTTGTGGTTGGTTAATCACTTCCTTCCTGACTCCCTCAACTCATTCGGAGATTTAATATTCCTATACGTATTCTTACACTCTGTCTTTTCATGATCATAAGTATTGCCCTGGGTTCAAGTATCATTGCTATGCTTATGACTTCATGCACTGATCTTCTCTTTCCTTTTCTTGCTTCCATCTTTTGTGTATGTCTTTTAAAAACCTAAGTTGGTCAATACATTCCCTCTCTGTACAGGTACGTTTACCTCTTCCCATTTTCTTCCTCATTGAAATTGTGTCTACGATATAGGTGCATAGATTAATAGATATAGAATTGGAAGGAATCTTTGAGGTTATTTAGTCCGGTTACCTTATTTTACAAGTGAAGAAAGTGAGTCCAAAATAAATGAATGACTTACCCAGGGTCACACATGCAGTAAAAGGCAGAGTTAAATTTGAACAGAGTTCCTCCTATGAAAATTGCAAATTATGTAAGGAGATGTCATGATCAAGTGAAAGTTTTTCAAGGATGTAGTAGACCTGTGCATATTTACAGGTAGGAGATAATTTTCCAGCAATCAAAGAGAATGATGATTGGGGATAGGGCTGCAGCAGTTCAATGAGGCAAGCTTCTAAGGATATGGGAAGGGGCTAGATCCTGGACACAGGTAGAGATGATTGGCTTGGCAAGAAAACAAGTCACATCTTTCTCAAAGACTGGTGCAAAGGAGGACAGGATAGGTAAAAATGCAAAGAATTTCTGAGGTATAGATGAAGGGCGATGAAATAAGTTGTGATGACTAGATTCTATTCTTTCAGTCAAATAAGAGTCTAGGATATATGTTGAGAGAGAGGTGAATGGGTTTGGTTTGTAGACCTTGAGAGAAAAGAGATTTGTAATAGTGACTGAGGAGATTGGGGTGGGATAGAGAGTCAAGGGAGAATAAAAGGACTGTCACACAGCAGTGACATTGGGAAACATGAGTTTGCAGTTATGTGACTTATTGGCACCATTATGTGACTTATCCCAGCTGTGTTTGATTAACTGGAGATATGAGTAGAAAAAATGAATGGTGGGGATGATTCAGGGATGAGGATTAGCAGAGCATAAAGAATGAGAAGGATATGAGGATAGAGAGTGTAAGATGAATGACAATACATCGTTGTTTTGAGTTGTATAGATCTTTTGTAAAGATCTAATTCTTAGTATAGATCTAATTAGTATAGATCTAATTCTTAGTATATTTTTTACTTACATCAAGCCTAAGATTTTATGGGCGCCTCACTCAATATACAGTGTATCAGTATCTGCTTTGTTCCCACTTAAATCATTCAGTCACTTCTGTTGCTCAATAAAATAAAAATTTCCTAAATTCTACTCATTGAGTCTTCAGTAATTCTCTCCTCTAGGGCTAAGGAGAAGTCTATTCCTATTTTCACATAACAGCTCTTGCAATACTTGGAGATGGCCATTCTGTCCTTTCATTGGATCTTCTGTTCTCCTGGCTAAATAGGATTCCATCAACTAACCCCTATAAGTCATGAGTTTCAAGTGTTTCATCATCCTGATTCCCGCCCCACCCCCCCATTTATCATATTTTTACTTTTGGAATTAAAGGTGCAAGGGACATCTCATAAACTTTTTAAATAAAGGTAGATTGGTGTATAAATCATCAATACATAGAATACAGTTGTAAAACAATTTCTCAGCCTATAACTTTCCAAAAGTGCTCTTTAAATAGAAAGTACAACATTGACCTTTCTCCTAAACCTAAAAAATATATATTAAGGATGATTTTAAAGAAAAAACTCCCTTGATGAATCCAGCTATAAAGGCAGAACTTATCTGCCTCCTGGAAGTATTGATGAATAATACAGGAAATATAATTGAAGTGCTAAGATGGAAATTGCTGTGTGTGGGATTGTTTACAGTTTTTTTAGAGAAAAGTGGGTAAGAACAAGTCTTGAAAAACTCAGTGCAGGAATTACAACTAGGGGTAGTGGAAAGAAGACAATTTGAAGTCAGAGGATTTGGGTTTGGATGCTGACTCCTTTTTTTCTGCTTATGTAATTTTGGGAAAGTCACTGCCTCTCTGGACTTCAGTCTCCTAATCTATAAAATGAAAAGTTTGGATTGTATTACCTCTAAGTTCCTTCCAAAGCTAATTCTATGAATTAAATGCATGAATGACTAGAATAATGGTATGCATGGTGAAGAACTGTATTCACTAGAGGTAAATTTGCTGTTACAACATATTACTATTTTTGAATATTACATATTTATATTATTTGTCCTCTGAGTGGCTTTCATGGTATTTATCTTTTGGGGGAGAGGGAGGACATACCTGTGATTTTATTCTATACCTAACATGGAAATTCTCTATCACTGCCTACTGGTAATTATTCTATAACTTATAGTATTAGAGAATTGCCTGCGGGCTCTGCAAGGGTGTCACTTGGCCACAAATACACAGATAATATTTTCCTGAGGCAAAGCTTCAGCAAAGAATCTAATGGTAGCCATCTCTAGGGTGAAAGGAGGGTGGGAGAGAAGAAGAAAAAAAATTACATGATAATTTTATTATATATTTAAAAGGAATGGCAAGTTGTACATAATAGATTTACATTTTCATGTACATCTTTTTTCCTATTCTACTATGTTATAGAAATACTTGTTTTATTTCTTAAATTCAGAATAAAATAAGTCATTAAAAAAAAGATTCAAAGGCTAGACATTTTTATTGATTGTACCACACTACATCTCTTGGATGGTTCATCATCCAAGGAATGCATTTAGTTCTTATTAAAATTGTGTTCAATTCCTTAATAATAACATAATTATGGTATTTTGTTCTTATTAAAATTGCACTCCTTTTCTTAATAACAATATAATTATATTTATTAATGTTAATAAATATTAATTATACTTAGATCCTAAGGTGTGTCATAAAACTGAGTTTATCTTTCATATATGCATATGACTATGACTAATAATACTGGACATAACAATTTGAGTTGGGCCACATACCACCATTCCTGTACTGACACATCTGCCTTGAGTAAATACCTTCCAATTTCAGAGTACATTACTTGCTGTATTGATACCACAGAAAGGAATTCAAAGTTTTCACCTCTGACACTGAATTAAACCAGACTATTCCCTTTCATTTCAGTGATTTAATACAGTTACAGATACCTGAGTTTGGGGATTGCAGTGAATCAGAAAGTTTGGGCACGTTATGTTGAACTAGATTAATTTCTATTAGTGGATTTGAGCAGGTTTATACTGAATTAGGCTTATAGCTCAAATTCTTCATGTTTTTTTCTCACTGAGGAAACATTTTAGTTCATACCATCAGTTTATAATCTCAGCTTACTTGGGGAGGAGGAGGTAGGATTTACATGCACAATTCTGAATAGTCTATATTGTTAACAAGAAAACTACCACCTGGTTTCCATTCAGGAGAAAGAAGCTTGAAACTGGGATACGGATTTCCTTAGAAAAGTAAGACATTGATGCTCATTGAACTGGACCCATCAAGATTCTTCACTCACACAGCCATCACCCTAGTTCAGGACTTTAATACCTTTCACCTATCACATGGACTTTTTTTTTTTACATATATATCGAGTACTTTATTTTTTTTTAAATTTAATTAATTTATTTATTTTCTTGTTTACATCACTCATTTCCATGAGATTTTGAGTTACGACTTTCTCCCCATCTTTCCACCACCCAACACCTCAAAACAGCCATCCCACTGTATAGCCCTTCCCCCAATCTGCTCTCTCCTATGTCCTTTCCCATCGCCCCTCTGACTTTTGGTAGAGTAGGATGGGTCTCCCTACCCCAGTGCCTGTATATCTTAATTCCCAGTTACATGTAGTTAATAATAATAATAATAATAATGATAATAATAATAATAATAATATATACATATGTATTTTTAACATTTGATTATAGAACTTCAAATTCTAGATTCTTTCCCTTCCTCCCTCGTCACCCACCCCCACTGTAAAGACAAGCAATTCAATACAGGCTGTACATGTGTAGTTACGCAGAACATCTCCACAGTGGGCACATTGTAAGAGACTGATTATATGTCTCTCCTTCCTATCCCCCCCCCACCCTCCACCTTGTTCTGTTCTCTATCTTGTCCCTGTCCCTTTACAGAAGAGTGTACTTCCAGCAACCCTCCCCCCCACCCTGCCCTCCCCTCCATCATCCCACCTCTCATCCCCATACCCCCTACTCTCCTGTGTGGCAAGATACCCAGTTTAGAGTTTATGTCATTCCTTCCCTAAGCCAAATTCAGCGAGAGTAAGGTTGACCCATTCCCTTTTGCCTTCCTGTTCTTCCCTCCATTGTAACAATTATCCCTTGCCTCTTCTATATGAGATGATTAAGCCGATTCTGTCTCTCCCTGTCTCCTCTCATTCTAATCCTCAGCCACCTCAGAATTTCACCTTTTAAAGTATCGTCTCTTCCTGTTCAATTGATCCTGTATCACATGGCTTTTTGAAATGGCCTCCTATTCGGCCTCCCTGATGCAAGTCTCTACCCTCTACAATCCATCCTCCATACCATTGCCAAAGTCCTAAAGCACAGGTCACTCTTCAATAAAATCCCTTGACTCCCTATTATCTCTAGAACCAAGGTTTAAAATTAACTTTTTTTAATGTAAGGTTTCCTAATAAGCATAAATATAACCTCTGACCTGAAAGGAGTGCTACTCTAGACTGATATTCAGTGAAAGTTGTCAGCATGTTCATGGTTTCTTGCTAAGAGAGGTATAAGTAGCTTATTTCTTACATATTTTGAAGGATCTGTAAATTTCAACCCTGCGTGTTTTTATGGAGCAGTTTTGTTATGTAATCTTTCTGTGCCTCAGTTTCTTCATCTATAAAATACAGGAGTTGGACTCAATGGCTGCTAGGGTTTCTTTCAGCTTTAAATCTATAAGTCTAGGAGCCTGTTGTTTTTGTTGTTGGTCCTTCATTCTTCAAGAGGACCAATGGCATCATGAAGATGACGTCTTGATTTGCAAGTGAGTTGGATATGAGTAGAGCAGAGCTACACCAAGTTGTCACCTCATGTACTTTTCTAGTCTCTGAAGTCCAGTGGCAAGAGGTCAAGACGTATTAAAAGAAATGCACACAGATTGCCATCAAAGTCTACCTAGGAAATTCTATGCCCTGTGCCCACCAATCCCATATACCTGAATTACAGGCCCTTTAAAATATGAGAAGCTTTAATTTACATGTGAAAATATCATAGATAGAACTACACAGTGCAGGAGACAGAGTGCAGGATTTAGAGTCAGGAATCCCTGAGTTCAAATCTTATCTCAAATATTCACTTAGCTGTGTTACCATGAGCAAGTGACAGCCTTTCTCAGTCTTATTTTTTTCATCAGAAGATAGGCATAAAAGTCATACCTACTTCACAGGATTGTTTTGAGAATCAAATGATATCTTTTTGAAATGCATCTTGCAAATCTTAAAGTGGTCTATAAATTCTAACTATTCATGGTGATAATATTATTGCTGGCAATTTCTGGACAGCTAGGTGGCACAGTGGGAAGAGTGCTGGCCCAGGAGCCAACAAGACCCATCTTCCTGAGTTCAAATCTAGCCTCAGACATTTATTAGCTATGTGACCCTGGGCAATTCAATTAACCCTGATTTCCTTAATTTCGGCCTCTGTAAAAAAATTTAGAGAAGGAAATGGCAAACCACTCCAGTACCTTTGCCAAGAAACCCCCAAATGGAGTCACAAAGAGTCAGATATCACTGAACCACAAGGAAATTATTGCTGAAGAATCAAGGTATTGAGTAACATTGAATATAGCTCCTGATCCTCATCTTCCTCCCTTTTATTCCTGTTTCCACCACTCTAGTTTAGACCGTGTACCTTCTTGTCTAGACTCCTGTCCTATTGTCCTAATTGCTTCTCCTGCTTCTGGTCTATCTCCTTTCCAACAGATCCTTCAAAATAGTACTTTTGTAATTTTAAATGGTTAGTTCTGATAATGTCATGTCTCCACTCAAAATCCTGAGTGGTTCTACATGGATGACTAAAAAAAGCAAAACTCCTGATCCATGCATGCAAGGCATGCATCATCTTGTTCCAACTTACTTTTTGAGTCTTCACTCATACTGCTTCACTTTACATGCTCTATGCTCCAGACAAACTGAACTATTCTCTATTCCCAATGATTTTCTCAATTCATCCCCCTCTCCTGTAATTGATTCTCTTTACCTACATCTTCTGAAATCCCTCCTTTCCTTAAAGCTTAATTAATTAATTAATTAATTAAGTGCTTACTATATGCCAGGCACTGTACTATGAACTAGGGATACAAAGATAAAAGCAAAACAGTCCCCTCCCTTCAAGATGTTTATACCCTAACCAGGGAAACAGTGGAATATTAGATAGTTTGGGAAAGGAGGGCCCTAGTGACTGGGGAAATCAAGAAAGACGTCATATAGAAAGTGGTACTTGAAATGAGTATTTGAAAGGAAACTAGAGATTCTTGGAGGCTGAGGTGAGAAAGGAAGAGAGTGTTCCAGGCATTGATGACAGTGTGAAAACACACAGACAAGAAAAAAATAGAGAACCACAGACAAGGATCTACATTTCAGCCAAGATGGGTGGACTTTAGAGTGAAAGGAGGGTAGACAAGTATGAAAAAATGTACTGGAAGAAAGAGCTTTAAATACCAAAAGAGAGGAGTTACTTCTAGAGGTAGCAGGGGGCCATGGGATTTTACTGAAGAGTAACCTGAGACCTGTGATTTAGGACTTTGGCAGTGGTATGGAGGATGGATTGTAGAGGATAGCGACTTGTATCAGGGAGGCCGAATAGGAGGCCATTTCAAAAGTCCATGTGACAGATGAAAGGTATTAAAGGCATGAACTAGGGTGATGGCTGTGTGAGTGAAGAGAAAGGGTACAGAGTGGAGACCATCAAAAACTATAATTTCAATCGTATGGAGAAGTGAGGAAATTTCTTCTGCCAACGCAGGTTGATATTTTCTTTCCAATTTGCAGTCAGAGAATTGTCAGATCATGGAGATTTTTTTCATGACAGGCCCAGATCATGTCCCTAGGGCTTGAATATGGATTTTCCAGTTTTGAAGGAAGCTCACTATCCACTATACCACACTGCCTCTCCAGATGAGGGGAAAGAGATGTATGTGAGAGATATTGTGGAAGTAGAAATGAAAGATTTGGTAACTGGATCATATCCTTAGCTCAGTTGCTGCTTCCTTCTTTTAACCACCACCATCCCCTCCCCAACACCTCAAGTAAAAATCATATCTGCCTAAAGTTTCTTATGTCTCTTTGCCCAAATCTCCCTTTTGCTTTTCTCAAACAGTCACTTTCTCACGTGTTTCATGGTTACTCATAAGTTCCTCAAAGAATTATCTGAGCTGTATCTATCTTTATATTTCCCAATAATTAGTATAAAGTTTTGTACACCATGGATACTTAATACATTTTTGCTGCATTAAGACATTTGAAGACAAAATCTGTTCCTTAGTTTTGGGTAGTATTCCTTAGTGCGTATTTGATGCAGTTTTCAGAGTATTCATGATATTAGAAACTATGCTGTATGTAAATCCGGGGACATTTTGTCGTTTGTTACATGCCTTTGCAATTAGAGAGATGTACCTGCATTCCTGTTATTTAGTAGTCCTTCAGTTGGATGATGGAAAGCTTGGGAGTAGATCAGTAGAATTTTTGAATTAGTGGTAAAGTGGGATTATGGTGTACGTGATGATTCAGCATCTGAAGCAACCCCAGTACCTTCAGTCCCACCCTGAAGAGAATATTGTTGTAAAGTGCTAACTTTTTGTCCCATAGTTTCTGCTTTCTTTGCTTAGGGAAAGATTTCAAGATTAATCTGTTGAGAAATCTGTGTTCTTCCTTGTCTTTCTTTCCTCCATTGGTAACTACTCTTCTTCATGACAGGATATAGAGATATGAGAAAAAGCAGAGAGTAATTTTCCCAGAAGAGGAAAAGGAAGTCTCCATTCATCCATAATGCCAGTAACCTCAGGAGAGGAGTGATTTTGTTGTTTAGTGCTGTGGGGGTACCTCAGTCTGGGACAACTTGACTCCCTGTGCTGTCCAACTAAAGGCTGATGGAAGGCAGATCTCCTGACAAAAGAGAGCTGTGAAGTTAGGAGGTAGGGAACTCTTTTTATTAGCTTTGTTTCTTTTCAGTTCTGGGGAGACCAATGTTCAGAGATTTTTTTTTAAATCTTCCACCTTCCATTAATTTGCTTAACAAACTGTGGCATAAGTACCTATGTTTTGTATTGCCATGTAGGATGCTATCTAATTTGCTTGTAGACTCTGAGTTTAAAAATTCCCACCCCCAATAAAAAAAATGCCACTATATCCTGAGGATATGGTTGAATGAACCAATATTTTCATGTGTATCATAATTACTCCTAAATTCCATAAAAGAAGTATCTATTTTGTGTCTGTCTTTGCATTTCCAAGTAATTAATATATAGGAATTAGTAGAGAGTTATCTACACTCAGAAAGGATGAGTGTGTTGGATTCACAGTATGGTAACTGGGAAAGTTTGTACACCCCCTATTATTTTCCCTTCAGTGTGACATTAAAACATGTTGTGTTGGAGCCTAAATGAACCCTTTCATCTTGTAATTAACATTTTTCCATGTTTCAACTACTACAAATATATTTTGTTTGACTTTTGCTCTGACTCTTAATTTCCCAATGAAGAAAATGCCCATTTTTGTAGGAAGTATATGTTTCTGTTCTTTAAGAGCTTGGATTGGGATAGGAAATTGTAGATTTAGAACTGGAAGGGGTTTTTGAGCCATCAAGTCCAACACCTACATTTTTCAAAAACTTGAAGAGAAGAGAAAATGAGAATCATTGAAATCTCACTTCCTAAGTTTTTATATCTCTTACAACTGAGATAATGTATGTGAAGTGTTTTACTGATTTTATACATATCTGTATCTATTTATCTATCTAATACTGATATATACTGATTTTATATATGTATATATACCACTTCCAAGCTTTCCATCATCCAATTGAAGGACTACTAAATAACTATAACTATATGTGTGTGGGTATGTGTGTGTGTGTGTGTGTGTGTAATATACCCAATTTGAATAAACATTGAAAACAGCATCTTTCTTCTTTCTTACTCTTTTTCTTTCTTCCTTCCTTCCTCCCTCCCTTCCTTCTTTCCTTTCTGCCTTTCTTTCATAGTGGAGAATAACCCTCACACTTGCAGGATGATTTTAATAGCAAACTTTTTCATTATCATATTGGAAAGTCAGGGAGTAAGATTGTGTAATTATATTAGGTCCAGAGTTTGGTGCCCAAACTAGGAGAAAAATTCTGGTGATTATTAGGTCCTAATTGTTTTTTCTCTAATCCAAACCTCTTGGGCCTATAATTAAGTTTCAAGAATGTTTCATTCATTCACTCTAATTAATTAATCACTTAATTAAATTAAAATGATGCCTTGGCTCTGGTTAGCATCGGGAAATACAGAGGTACTTGATATTAAAAATAGTTATATGACTGTGTCAGTTCTTGCTGATTTTTCCACTTTGGGGAAATTTTGTTTTTTGTATACATGTCAGAGTTTGCTTTTAATTCCTCTTAAGTGCTTTGTAATCACTGACAAAATAAACAACCAAAATGCTACCAGAAAAGGAGTATTAGAGAATTGTTTACTTTTTAACTAATTCTGACTAAGGCTTAAAAGCTGTTCTTCTGTTACTTCCCTCATAATAGACAAACATGATTTCCTTCTTTCCTCTTCTCATGAGGATTGCAAGTAACAGTGAATAAAGAACTGATGAGAACACCTCTCTAAACCTCGTGCACTTGCAATGAACTCAACACAAGTGAAGCCAACAACCTCCAAATTATTTGATTTATCAAGAGTTCTTTGATCTGATACATGTGGGTATTCCTTCCAAAGATAAGGATCATAACATTACTTTAGCAAACCATCTTCTGCTTCTGTCCAGGGTCTCTCCTATAGTCTTAGGAGGGGGCTATCTGCTAAGGCCTTCTTCTATGTCACGTAGATTTCTGTAGATACCAATGAAACTCTATGCTATCCATCATTAATTCCTTACTCTTTCTGTTGGAAATTAAGTGAGAAAGAATTAAGTTGACTGCAATGAATAAAAATTTAATAAATTCACATGATATGCTAGGTACTGTGCTAAAAGCTAAAGACATAAAAACAAATTTGAAACAAGCTCTGCCCACAAAGATCATACGCACACACACACACACACACACACACATAGACGTGTATATATACACTACACACACATAGATATATGTATATATACATATATGATACACAACATATTTATGTTTGTGTGTATCAGACACATTCAAAACAGATGCAGAGTAACCTTCAGGTAAAAGCACTGAGAAAACCTGGAAAAGCTTCCTACAGAAACTGGCCTTTGAGTCATGAAGAAAATAAAAAATGCCAACAGATGGAGGTGAGGAGCAAGAGGACTATGGGTTGGGCAGTGCAAAGATATGGAATCAGGAGAGCTTTGAACTCCAAGAAAACATTTCCTAATAATGAAGGTGATTCCATAAGAAGGACTTGCTAAATTAGAAGTAGTTGTTTTTCTGTAGGTAGGCTCTTTTCTAGTGGGCTCTGTAAGCCAAATTGAGGAAAATTCTGCCAGATTTTATGCTTAATTAAATGAATATTCTGAGATTTGTGCTAAAGTATGATCATTCAAAAATTTCATCACTGTAATTTTAGGAAATAAGAAAGTAAAAGGGAAGAATTATTACAGTTGTTTACCTGTTCAGGAATTGACAATTATTCTGACAATAAAATGTTATGCATGAATAAACACTGTCCTAGAAAAAAAAACCACACTTTTCTGTGTGTGTTAATATTCTGTAGTATTGCAATTATATACAAGACTGGAAATGATCAGCACAGCTGAGAAGTAGGTAGATAAATATAGTTCTGCATAGATATGTGTATATATATATGTATATATATACATATATGTATATATATACATATATATCACCAATAATCTTATGGTTTAAAAAACAAAATTAGTTGTCTTTTATTTTTTACAGAAGGTTGTATCAAAGTCACTTGTGTTGATTATGGGCATTTTAGCATTTTAAAAAGGCCACTAGCTAGAAGCTTAATGCTGATAAATGTGGCATATAGCCAGACCTTGACCATTCCTGTAACCTCACTTTGTCATATCCTTCATTTTCTTTCCTTTCTTTTTTCTTCGCTATACTATTTCCCTCATCCTTCTGTAATCTAGGCTTATTAATATAATGAATTTGACTATTTTCTTTTGGGGACCCTGGCATAGTTTGGATATTCCTGGGACACGATTTCTCTATATG
>CM053584.1:233612733-233628312 GCA_028627135.1 Pseudochirops cupreus
TTATTATTTAGAATTGTCTAGACTTAAAGTTATGAAGAAAATAATTATTCAGACTAAACTTAAGTTTGTGATACGAACATTTTTTGAAAAGTATTTATTAAATGTTTACAAATACCCTGCAAAAGTTCTGTGTAGATATAGGTAGGATATGATAGCTACCTAACTAGTTAGCTAGCTAGCTACATATACAGATAAATATAGATGTAGATATGCAGCTACATAGAGATATCAGCATCCATGCCTATATATAGCATAGATGTCAATGTAATATTGTCATTAACAATCAATACCTTGTTCCTTTCCAACTATTCTCAAGCAAGTTCATACCTGGGAATGAGATAAATCCTTCTCTTTTCCTCCAGCAGGTTTCCTAAGAACAATGCATCTTAGCAGAAGTGACATTTTAGAGACAGGGTTACTAGACTAGGGAGACAGCTGTCCATTTAACAGCAGGGCGCTATCTTCCAGAATCTTCTTAAGCCCTCAAAATAATACACCCCTAAGGTTTCATGGTCTGACCAAATCTATCCTTACTCAGAATGCAGAGCATGCAATTTTCTATATTAGCTTCTACTGGGAACCTCAAAACAGTCTCTAGAAATTAATTAACCCTGCAGAATGTGCAAATTCTCAGTGGGATAGGACAAAGGGGAGGGGAGAGTAGAGTATTTGGGTTAAATACTTATATAGGTAATCACTGTCTGGGCTCAAAGTGGAAGATTATGAGGAAAACTCTCATGCTTTCTCTCTTCTTTCCAAGTGAGTGACTCTAGCAAGATACATATTTTCTTCATCCTTTGGGGCTTCTTTTCTTTCTTTGGGGACACATGAGAGACCTCCCTGTGACTTTAAACATGATACATCTCTTTTCATCTCTCCTGTATGTCTCAAGTTACATTCCTATGCTTTCTTCCTTGCCTTACTGTAAGCCACAGCTCTCAATATTGCTCTTGTCTTCCTTGCTAGCTTCTGCTAAGGTGTTTAATACCTGTCATTCAATGGCCTTATAGAACAATATGTTCCATGGAACATTTTTGGGAGGAGGAAGGGAGGAAGCGTATGTGTGGTATGCCCGTATTCCTGTCCATTCTCCTTTTTGGTACGGTCAATTAGCATAGACTTGGTCACTGTCTTTTGCTTGCTCTGTTTCTTTCTCTGTCTCTCTATCTCTGTCTCTTTCTCCATTCTCTCTTATATTTTCTTCCCTTCATTTTGTGTTAATGATTTTAAGTTCTGGTAAATTACTCTTGCCATTCTTCACAGTGTATACATGTAAGTAGAGAGATAGATAGATGAATAGGTGGACAGATAGAGAAATGTGTTGTAAATTAACATACCTATTTGGTCTATCTTACCCTTATATCAATATGTGTATACGTGATTTTTCAGTCATGACTGACTTTTCGTGTTTCTAGTTGTGGTTTTCTTGGCAAAGATACTGATATAATTTGCCATTTCCTTCTCCATATCATTTTAGAGGTGAGGGAACTGAGGCACTCAGTATTGAGTGGCTTACCCAGGGTCACACAACTAGTAAGTGACTGAGGCGAGATTAGAACTCAGAATGATGAGAACTTCCTGACTCTAGGCCTGGCACTTTATCTACTATGCCATCTAGCTGCCCGTATATGCATTCATATTGAATGTTAAAGGGTGAATTCCCAGTTTCAGATTTTTGGGGGGGGAGGGAGGGAATAAGATTTGTATGCTGTTATTAAGCAAGAAAATTCCATGACATTCCATTCCAATTATCTGTGATTTTATAAATAGCTTTTGTCTCTCAAGGAAATCTTTGTTTTATCTTGTGGTTCTCTCCACTGACAGCATCCTTTTAGCTAAATGCAAAAGAATCTGAAAATTTGATCAAAGCAGATGATTGAATCATTGGAATAACCAAACTTTAATTCTAGTGATCTTGATTAACACTCAAGTTTGTCAGTCAGTAATCATAAATGCCCAAATAATTATTGCCTGTCCTATTTTGATAGGCAGAAATCATTCTTCCTTGGCACTGGCCTTCGACGTAATGGTGATAAAGCTAGGTGGTTCTATGGCACTAGCTAAGAAATAATTAATGTCACTTTCAAGATGGAATTCAATATGATTTGGTAACTATGTCTAAACCTATACTGTTTCTAATTGTAGTAAGCACAAATTTTTCATGGGACTTTTTTTTTCCAACAGCCCTACACACTTTATTAAGTTTTTGTATTTGGAACACCATAGGCTTTTTGTTCATGGCTTATTGTTGCCTATTGGTCAACAAGTCTAGAAAACCAATAGTGATCATTGAGGCCCAGAGCAATCTGTGACTACATTTTTTTTAAAAAAAAATACGATAATTGTAAGAGATTTTATTGCTCCTTTTCTTTTCTTTTTTTAAAGTTTTCTTATCCAAGTTTACTGACCCCCTGAAATCTATCCTTGGGCATCTATCAATTTGAAGTTAAGAACCTCTGGTCTGGATGAAACCCTCTTACAAATATAAGCTGATATATGAACTAGATTTCCTGCTAGTGAGATAAGCTAATTATTACAGTGGTAGTGTAATAAAGGTGAGGGATTCCTTTTTCCAAAGATCTTTAGCATATGATTCATTCTCCTTGTCTGGGATGGATTAAGTACAATCCTGTCTGAAGACAGAGAAGAGACCAAATGGACTCTCAGGAATGATTCCAGTCTTAAGTTAGATGAAACCTTTCTTCTGCTACCTATTTAGCTACTGGGTAAATTCCATGTGCTAACCAGTTCTGTAAAATAAGAACAATTTAATTCTGAGATATATTTTAATTTGTATGACTCCACAGAAGAAGATGGGAGATTGTTTGGCATAGGGGATAGGTAGCTGGTCTTGACATCAGGAAGACATAGGTTCACGTTACATCTCTGACACATACATATTGGCTCTGCTGCCCTTGACGAGTCACTAAACTTTTGAGTTCAGTGCCAAAAACAACTCTCTAAGTTTTATAAATTGCAGAACAGTTGTAGATCTGCATTTGATACACTAGTCCTCCATAACAAAAATATATATATATAAAGACAAATATAAGAATAAGAAAAATAGATTTATTTAAAAAATTTTTTATTAATTAATTAATTTTTTTGCAACATTCATTTCCACAAGATTTTGAGTTCCAAATTTTCTCCTCATCTCTCCCCTCCCCCTACCCCAAGATGGCATGTCTTCTGATTACCCCTTCTCCCAATCTGCCCTCTCTTCCATCACCCCTCCTTCTGTTATCCATTTCTCTTCTATTTTCCTGTAGGGCAAAATAGATTTCTAGATCCCATTGCCTGTATATCTTATTTCCCAGCTGCATGTAAGAAAAAAAATTAAAATTTGTTTTAAAAACTCTGAGTTTCCCATTCTTTTTCTCCCCTCCCCTCCCCCCCCCACTCTCATTGAGAAGACAAGCAATTTTATATAGGTTATACAAGTGTAGTCATGCAAAGCACTTCCATGACAATCATGTTGTAAAAGACTAACTATATTTACCTCCATCCTACCCCGCCCCCCATTTATTCTATTCTCTCCTTTGACCCTATCCCTTCTCAAAAGTGTTTGCTTCCAATTATTCGCTCCTCCCATTTGCTCCCCCTTCTGCAATCTTCCCCTCTCTTATACCCTTCTTCCACCCACCACTTTCCTGTAGGGTAAGATGGATTTTCATACCCAATTGAGTGTATATGTTATTCATTCCTTAAACCAAATTTGATGAGAGTAAGGGTCCCTCACTTCCCCTTTCTTCCCCTCCATTGTAAAAACTTTTTCTTGCCTCTTTTATGTGAGATAATTTACCCCATCCTACCTCTCTCTTTCTCCTTCTCCCAGTACATTTCTCTCTCTCACTGCTTAATTTCATTTTTTATGTATCATTCCTTCATATTCAACTCACCCTGTGCTCTGTATGTGTGAATATATATATATATATATATATATGTATATATATATATATATATATATGTAATATATGTACCTACACACATACATACTTATCTATATGTATGCAAGTAGGTGTGTATATATGTGTATATGTAGATATACACATAAATATAAACATGCTTTGTATGTGTATATGTATGAGTGTATGTGTATGCATATGTGTATATGTACACACATGTATATATATATATATATGTGCGTATATATGTATGTAAATGTATATTACTTTCAAATACCCTAATGCTGAGAAAGATCTCATGAGTTACAAATATCATCTTTCCATGTAGGAATATATATAGTTCAACTTTATTAAGTTTCTTATGATTTATCTTTCCTATTTACCTTTTCATGCTTCTCCTGATTCTTGTATTTGAAAGTCAAATAGTCTATTCAGGTCTAGTTTGAAAGTCTTCTATTTCATTAAATGTCTATTTTTCCTCTGAAGTATTATACTCAGTTTTGCTAGGTAAATAATTCTTGGTTGTAATCTTAGCTCCTTTGACCTTCAGGATATCATATTCCTAACCCTCTGACCCCTTAATGCAGAAGGTGCTGTATCTTGTGTTATCCTGGTTGTGTTTCCACAATACTTGAATTATTTCTTTCTGACTGCTTGCAATATTTTCTCCTTGACCTGTGAACTCTGGAATTCGACTACAATATTCCTAGCAGTTTTCCTTTTGGAATCTTTTTCAGGTAATCAGTGAATTCTTTCAATTTATATTTTGCCCTCTGGTGCTAGAATGTCAAGGCAATTTTCCTTGAGAATTTCTTGAAGGATGATATCTAGGTTTCTTTTTTGATCATGTCTTTCAGGTACTCCAGTAATTTTTAAATTATCTCTCCTGGAGCTATTTTCCAGATCAGTTGTTTTTCCAATGAGATATTTCACATTGTCTTCTATTTTTTTTTTCATTCTTTTGGTTTGGTTTTATACTTTCTTGATTTCTCCCAAAGTCATTAGCTTCCATTTGCTCCATTCCAATTTTCTTTAAAGAGCTTTTGGATCTCGTTTTCCATTTGGCCAATTCTTCTTTTTAAGGCATTCTTCTCCTCATTGCTTTTTGGATCTCTTTTGCCATTTGGTTTAGTCTATTTTTTAAGGTGTTATCTTCTTCAGCATTTTTTGGGGTCTCCTTTAGTAAGCTGTTGATTCATTTTTCATGATTTTCTTGCATCACTCTTATTCTCTTCCCAATTTTTCCTCTACTTCTCTTACTTGATTTTCAAAATCCTTTTTGAGCTCTGCCATGGCCTGAGACCAATTCATATTTTTTTTTCCCTTGGAGGCCTTAGATGTAGGAGTTTTGATATTGTTGTTCTCTTAAGGTTGTATGTTTCAATATTCCTTGTCACCAAAGTAAGATTCCATAATCTGATTTTTTTTTCCTTCTGTTTGCTCATTTTCCTAGCCAATTACTTGACTATTTAGTTCTTTGTTATGGTAGGTCTTTGGTTCCAGTGTGGAGCGTGTCCCAAGCTTCAGGGGTTTTGTGCAGTTCTTTTCAGAGATATTTATAGGGGCCTGTACATTTTCAGTTCTTCCAAGGTTGTATGATCAAAGGAGATCATACAAAGGAGATCCTGTCCTGGTCTGTGCTATAGTGTGTGATTGATGACAAACACTCTTTGCTGCCTTGGAACTGTGAGGGGGTTCCCTCCTCACCACAGCCACAAGCTCCACCACTCTAGCACTCCTCCTTGTCTCAGGACTGCCACCCAGGATTGCAACCCACAATGAAGCAAAGCAAAGAGAATCCTGCCCCCGTACCATCAAAGAGATCCCTGCAATCCCCTTCTGATCAGCAGCTTGATCCTCCCACCATCTGTGGTCCTTGAGTTCCAGAAGCAGCCACTGCTGCCACCACCACTGCAGCCACCTCTGCCACCTGAGGACTGGGCACAGGCTGCATTCCTCTCTCACCTAGGTCTGACAGACCTTTCCTACTTACCTTCTATGTTGTCTTTGGTGTTTGTGGATTGAAGTGTCTGGAAACTGCCACAGATGCCAGTGATTCAGTCCCCTGAAATCTGCTCCACCCTGTCTGTGCTGGCATGGCCCATGCCAGACTGTGCCCTTCTCTCAGAATGGTGCAACAGAAGTTTCTTGTAGACCTTCCATGTTGTCTTGGGCCAGAAATTTGTTTCACTCTGTCATTTTCTGGGTTCTGCTGCTCTAGAATTTGTTCAGTCATTTTCCATAGGTATTTGGAGGGGTTTGGGGGAAGATCTCAATCAACTCCCTGCTTTTGCTCCACCATCTTGGCTCCATCGCTTACTGTTCCTTTTCAAAACTGTATCTACTGAAGAAAACATAAACAAACTGAAAAGACTGATGAAAAAATTTGACTTGAAAGACTTACTGAATCTTCTTAATGGGGATTTCAAAGAAAATATTCATATGTATTATATCTTGACATACATACATGTATATGTATATATACTTATATATGTGTATATGCACACACATGTATGTGTGTACACAATGTATCGTGTACATATACATACATATGTATGTGTATACACATATACACATGTATATGCATACATATACACACATATATGTATGTATGTACATTTGTTACTTTTATTTGGACTAATCATGTATTTGGGCACCATTTTTTGCAGTATTAGGGGGAAACATTTCATTAGTGTGTACTAATGCTAGCATAGAAGAGAAATATAATTTCTTGGCATTTGTTTCAGCTGCCCATTGAGAGGAATAAACTTTTATGCTGTTAAATACTCACTAGAATGGAGGCAACTAGTGGCTATAGTCCAGCCCATGAGTGGTGTAATAGCTCCAGCAAAAGCTTCCACCTGTCTTAGTAATTCTGGTCATCTTTATTGGTTGATAACAGTGGGTGTACAGGAAAACATTGAGAGCACCCACCAGTTCTATGAAGGGATTTTTTCATTCCTACTCTGACCTCCCACCAAAGTCAGTATACTGTACCAACTTTGTTATATAGGAAATTAAAGTGTTAAAATATAATAAGCTTTTTATTAACATTGTTGTAAAGGTCAAGAAGCTTATGAGGTGTGTTCTGCATAATTCTTCTTTGGTGCCTGATATATATGCATCTATGTTGTCTGTCAAGGCTGGTGAGGAACACACATGAGTAGTGGTAATCAGTGGCAGATTGTTTGCTGAGGTCAGCTACCTCCGCAAACCTTACTGCTTCTGGATATGGCCATCCCATCCCTACTTCTCCATAGTCCCATGGTTATTGATGTCTTTTGTTTTTGTATCACCTACCTTTGCATATCTCTTCCTTTCCCATTGACCTTACAATAGAGAATAAACAAAGAAGAAGGGGAAAATTCCTAAGGACTAACCAAAATAAGTCTGACATCATAGTCAGTGTTCCACATCTCTAGATGCATACATCTACAAAGAAAGGGGGGAAAGCAACTTCTCATATTTCCTCTTTGAGTCTAAATTGGTCATCATGATAATATTTATATAGTGCTTACTATGTGCCAGACATTATGCTAAATGTTTTGAATTTATTATCTCCTGGAATGTAGGGGCTAATTTATCCTCATTTTAATAATGAAAAAGCTGAGACAGTGGTTAGGTGACTTGCCCTAGCTCACACAGCTAGTAAATATCTAAGAACCAGATTTGAACTCAGGTCTCTCTGACTCTAGGCTTGGCACACTAGATGGCTTCAGTTCTGATTGTTCTGCTGTTATTCTTTCTGTTAAGGTCAGGGAACCATAAAATGCTGAGGTTTAAATTTTAGGGGTGCACAAGACCCCAAAATACCAACATGTTGTGTCCTTCTGAATGAATTCAACTCAAGTCTTCTCTCAGCCAAAGAAAAGCAAAGTTTATTAAAGGTTCGCCAAAATGGGTAGACTCTTACAGAGCCTCGGTATCTGTGATGCTAGCATTGGACAAGTGGGCCAGAATAATCCAACACAGAGTGAGTCTGTGCTGGATAATTCTTTGTTCCTTCATGGAGGCAAGATGGGTCTTATATACAGAAAGGTTGTGGGAGGAATCTAAGGGTGGTCTAGAGGAGGAGTTTGGGGAGGCTCTTCAGGAGGAGTCAAATGAGATCGGATTCCAGTAATGAGAGATTAAGGGTGGGAAGTAGCTAGACCTGGAGATGAGAGACAATGGAGGGCTAGGCTAGGTTAAGGATAACATTTGGGCATAGATATTTTGGGAGGATCAAGGGTGGGGACTAGCTGGACAATGGAGGGCTGGCTAGTAAGAGTAAGAGATTTGGGCCAAACAATAATGAAGGGCTTGTGGCTTCAGACAAATGCCTCATCAAATGGGAAGATTCAACGAGAGTTCAAGGGGGTTCCCAGAACCCGTACCTCATCATTTCTATTTTCTTTGCTGAAACTATTGTATATTTTGTTTTCATGGATTGGATCATTTCACTTTGCATCATTTCATGTATTTTTCCATGTTTCTCTACCTTCATCATTTTCACCAGTTTTTAATAGCACACTAATATTCTATTGTGGCAGCTAAGTGGCACAGTGGATAGAGTGCCAAGGTTAACTGAGTTCAAATTTGGCCTCAGACACATTAGCTGTGTTACCCTGGCAAGTCACTAAGTCCTGTTTGCCTTAGTTCCCTCATCTGTAAAATGAGTTAGAGGAAGAAATGACAAACCACTCCAGCATTTTTGCCAAGAATACCCCAAATGAGATCATGAATAGTCCAATACAACTGAAATGACTGAATAATAAACAACAAGAATATTCCATTTTTTTCTAGCATCTCAATTTGCTTAGACTCTCCCCAACTGCTGATCTTTTTATTTTGTTTCTAAGTTGTTGCCACAAAAAGTGCTGCTATATTTTGGTGTGTAAGAGACCTTTGTTTTTGCCAGTCAGTTGTGGATTGTTAATACATTGCAATGGAATCTCTGTGTAAAAGGGTGTGTATGGGCAAGTTAGTAGTTAATCTTCCATACTTCCAAACTGCTTTCCAGAATAACTGGACAAATTCGCAGCTCTACTAGTATATCTGAAGAGGTGAACCTGAAATGTGTCTGACTCTTTGGTATGTAGGCTTTTTGTGTGATTACATATTTAGTTATTCAACAGATTTGTGATCTCATCTCTACAGGTTCTTTCTCTGACCATGGGCAGCTCTTGTTCATTTCCTTTCCCAAATGCATTAGTGTGCTTCCCCTAAGATTGACCATCTTTATTCTTTATCATCTTTGCCAATTTGCTAAATGAGAGGTGAAACCTCAGGGCTCTTTTCATTTGTGTTTCTCTCATTATTAGAGATTTGGAGCACCCTTTCATGTGATGGGTTACACCTGATACTATAGACGATGGTTTATGACATGCGTCTTCTGTGTTGATGCTATTTCCCTGTCCCACCTCTTCAGACTGAAATAATGCTTATGATCTCTAGATTAGCCCAAGTCTTGAACTGAGTGTGGAGAGAGTGATTAGAAGGGAAACTTCTTGGGGATTTCAAGTAATTGTAAAGCCATCAGTTTAAATTATTTGCATGTCAAGACTACCTGTTCCAACAACATTGCACTGTTATTCTAGAAGACATTAGTTGTCATTTAATTTTGCCTACTATTCATGTAATATGGTAGGAAATTATTTCATGAAAATCAAAGATAGAAGCAATGTCTGATGGCCTGGAATTGATTATGATGTAGAAAAAGCTGTAAAAGCATCAATGCCAGACTTCTTGGCATAATGCTCCAAAAGCACCTTTTCTGTAAAAAATATCCAATAAAGTCTCCATCAAGTCTGTATTGACATTGTAAAATTATTTTAAAGGCGCAACTTGTTGATCTTGATGCATTCCACACCATGGTTCAAATTGTTCCAAGGCCCATTGCCAACTTCTGTCAAAATAATTCACTGAACAGTCCTTACCAATTATTTGTTATACATGGATTGCAGGATGCTTTTGCTTCAAATATTATATCTGCATTTACTTGAATTGAGCTTAAAAAATTGGTTCCCAGGAACCTTATCTGAGCTGTCACCATCATGTCTCATCATATCCAAGCAAATGGTCAGACAGAAAGGATGGTTTAGACTACTAAGGAGGTTCTGAAGCTGCTGTCTAGAAGAAGGAAATAAAAAACAAAACTATGTAACAATACTTGCCAAGTTTTTGATGGCTCAATATGTCATTCCATGTTTATCAAGAAGTGTGAGTCTTACTGAATTACCAATGGGATGCTATCTCAAAATTTACCTCTATTGTCTCTATCCAGATTTAGCTAAGGACTTATGAGACAAGCAAGAATGTAGTTCTATTTGTGATTACTTTTTCTCATTTTTCTTACAAGAAAAGTTGTTAACTAAAAGGAAAGGAATATGCCATCAAGCACTATATTGCAGTATTAGCATTTTTATTTCTTCAGTTTCTTGTTAAGATTTTGTTCTTTTGGAGTTCCTATAGTTTTACCTTCAATATTTTTCAGGGTACTGTTTGCTCAGAATAGTTTTACAACAGTTAAAGAGACAGTGGAAAGAACACTGGACTTGTTAGAGGAGATAGAGTTTAATCACACCTTTGATGCTGATTAGTGGTGTCTGCACATGGACAAACCACTTAACTTTTCTGATCTTTTTTCCCCTTAGTTTTCTGATTTCTAGTCTCAGTTTCCTCACATATAAAATGGAAACAACAATTCCCGTAGTACTTATGTCATAGGATTGTCATTGTCATGAGATTCAAATGAAATAATTTGTATAAAGTTGTTAAATCTTATAGGATTAAGTAAAGGTAAGTTATTATTATCTATACTGTTGTCTTCTAGCATAAAATAATTTGTGATAAAATAATTTGATGAATGATAAAATAATTTGAACTCATTTGTCCTGGAATTGCTAAGTAATTTGCCTAAAAAGAAACTACTTGTTTGACAAACATTTAGTCTTTTAAATAGTATTCTACTAGGTGATAGCATAAGATACACAGTCATACATAAAGGGAGACTTGAAAAATTGCTGAATGAAAAAAGGCAGAAAACCTAGCCATAAAAAACCCAGCTTGTTTGTTGGCTAGACTGTTCTACAAGTGAAGAGAAAATAGCAAGCAAAAATTAAGGTTTTGTGGAAAAATATTTTTAAAAAGGGCTAGCTGAGCTATCCAAAAGTTATTATGTCTATTTAGATAAATAGATTTATAGGCTTATGGATAGATTATATAGGCATATACATATACATAATGTGTGTATATGTATATGTGCATATACGTGTGTGTGTGAACATGTGTGTGTGTTTGTGTATATATACATTATATATTATATATGTATATAAATTATAGTTTAGGACCTAAGAAGAAAAGTTTCTTAAGTTTGAGGAAATGCTGAGCTTAAGTGTGAAAAATTTCAGAAAACAAGTTTTCTTGGATAATAAATACTTTTTCTAGCAAATTGAAGTCATATGAGGCAAAGAGAGATATAGATGACCAATGTTTTATTTGATTTTGCAGGATATTTTCTCATACACTGCAATGCTTTCCATGTTTTGCAGGCCTTCAATGAGGCCAAACTAATTTTTAAAGAAATATTGTAGAGAATCGTTACCATTTAATCAGTAAAGGGAAAGGTTGAGCAATTGTACTAAAAGTTCAATCAAGGTACACATCCATTCTATATCAGCATTTTGCAACTCAAACTGTACTGAAGACCTGTAAACCATCTAAACGATCTACCTCAGACTGCTTTCCCTTTTGCAGCGTCAGCATAGTATATCTTGGGTCAGAGGGATGAGGGAAGACAAGGAGGAAACTGTGTATTGAAGGAACAAGATGTAGAGAGGAGGGAGGAGAAAGAGGCTTTTAACTATCTACATTTTTTGAAAACTTTAGTTTTGATGATGTAAATATTTTCAGATGTGTGGAAGGTTGTCATGGATGTATATTGTTCCACAGATTAATGATGGAAAACATTGTTTCATGAGACTCCAGTTTATAAAAAAAAATTAGTTTCTAAAGATTTTTTTTTCCTACTTAGCTTTAAAATTAATACTTCCTGTCTAGACAAAGTAACTGTAAAGTCATTTTGCCATCATGTAAAGAAACATATGGTACATGTTTAAAATAAAACAAACCTTTTTTAAAAACATTCTCAATTCTGAATGATGTCATTATCCATTGCTCGATATTATAACAACATACCTGACATAATCATTACTATGATCCTTTAATTAATATTATCAAAGAATGGACATTATTGGAGTGGTAAGGTGGGACAGTGAATAGAGCACTGGCCCTAGATTCAGGAGGACCTGAGTTCAAATCCAGCCTCTGACACTTAACACTTACTAGCCGTGGGACCTTGGGCAAGTCACTTAACTCCTTCCCCCTCCAGAAATGTAAAAAAACAAACAAAAAAACCAGAATGGACATTATTAGCACATTGTATGTGGTAGGCTCTCATAGCTTATTGAATAAACACATTGTGTCAGTTTATTCCTTCTGAGATTTAAGATTAATCAGTCATCTCTAATGATTATATTAATTAACGCTAATATTAAAAGTTGACCATGTGATAATGATATACTTGCCTTTATTTTCCCAGAGCATTATATGCTGGATTTTGCCCTCATTAGAAATGGAAGAAGATATTGCTATAAGGCTTTCAAACAGTTAATAAAACATTTTGGAATATCATATTTATTTTAGTCATTCTTGTCCTGTTTCCCACCCACTCCCACACATTATTTACTCTAAGGTCACTCTATGGTTGGGTAGGGTAGGCAGAAAGAGAATGGAGGAATAATCTAAAGTACTTGAGCCCTATAAGACTGTTTATTCATAAATCTCCTAGTATTACAATTCTAAAGAATTTAGGATTAGGGAGTATTTAGACCTGGATGGTTCACTTTCAGACTCACAATAATACAATTGTACGAAAAATATGGATGCCATCTTCTCTGCATGTACTATGTGTGTGTACATAAGCATATGCATAGACAGACTCTAAGAAATTTCCAAATTTTAGATGAGTTAAGATCGTTCACTGTAATAATAATCATCTTTATAGTTGCAATTTGTTAGTTGTGCAATGGTTTATAAAATTGTTACAGCCAACGGCATAAAATAACAAATTCAAGTAATGTTAAATATGTATAAGTGTGTCCTGGGATGAATAAATTTCAAAGAATTATGGTGAATTGCCATTGAAAGCATTGCTTTTGGCTGCCTGATGACAAGTATTATTAATGGACTGAATAGGCGAATTGCAATTAATTAAAAAAAAACTTTCTGGGGTAAAGGAGGTATGTGTGTGGATGTGCACCTGAATACATGACTATTTCTTCTATAGCTTTTTGTGTGAGTACATATTTAGCCTTCAGTGGACCTGCAATCTCCTCCCTATGGGCTCTTCCTTCATCAGTGTTTCACACAACCCATCCATACTGCTTTTTCCCTGTGAAGTTCTTGTCCATTTCTTTACACAAATTCTCCATAGTAGGTCCACAAGATGATGGGACCTTTGGGGATTTGTAACCTGTGTGTGTGTGTGTGTGTGTGTGTGTGTGTGTGTGTGTGTGTGTGTGTGTGTGAGTGTGTGTGCGTGTGTGTGTGTGTGTGATGAAACCTTTTATCATCCTAGTGAAGCATATGGATGTCACCTTCTCACAAAAATATTTTAAAATAACTCAAAGAAATGCTAAATTTTATTTAGATGCAAGTGAAAATAAAGATGTATTTTTCCCATCTTAAAAGTTCACAGATCTCCTGAAATCTATCCATTTACCCTGTGGGATTCCATAGATCCCAAGTTAAGATTCCTTGCTTTAAGTCTTTTGATGTTGCATGGAAACCAATGAGGCATCCTGGATAGCCATCTGTTACTCTTCATTCTTATGGCATGACTGGTCTATCTCTTTTCCTTATCATACATCCCTTTTATGAGATCCTTTATCCTTCTTCTTTGGCATAGTTCCTTGATGGTAATATGCTATAGTTATTTTCACCCACCATGTTTTCTCTCCATTGCCAAAGAAATAATTCACAACTTTAATTTTGTGCAAAATGTGATGTTGCATTATTTGAAGTAATGCAACATATTGATGCTTAAAAGGGTGTCTATTTAAGAGAGAAGCTTCTGCAAAATTTCCTAAAGGCTATTCATCTCATTCTCCTCTTCTGATTCAATAATTGACCTAATTCACTGTATATAGACAGTTTCTTAACAAAAAACATATGTACAACTCTATGGGCTTTCCATCCAGTTACATATCATAGTTTAGACCAGTGGTTATCAACCTTCCTAATGCTATGACCCTTTAATACTCGTATGTGGGCATATCTGAATGTGGGTGGACCTGTCTGGAGTCAAATAGAGGAGTAGTGTCTTGGTTCCTAAGACCATCAGAAATATGTGTTTTCCGACAGTCTTAGGAAACCCTTGTGACCCCTGTGAAGGGGTTGTTCAACCCCCAAAGGGGTCGCGACCCATAGGTTGAGAGCCACTGGTTTAGACAATAGGTATCCTCATTCCACATTTGCAGCCTACCACCTTCACGAATTGTTAGATCAAATTCTTGTAAGCAATTATAAATCTCACTTAAAAAATTTTGCAATCTGATGGGACTTGGTGTAATCAGCACATAGACATTCACCAACATCAGCATTTGGAGGACAATTTAACTTGGAGGATTCTCTTGTATGCTACTTAGATTTCTCGACCTCCTCCTCAACTGTGACAAATGCTGTCATATGAACTGCATTTGTCTTCATAGGGATCTTTTTGTAAACCATGTCATGAGCACTGCAATACAAAATGACTAAGTGCCACCTAAAATGATGTTTCTCATTGTCTTTGCATGTATGACGAAACCTACACTGCCACTTCCTTCACATACTTTTCCAAGAACAACTTGCTATATTTCCTATCATTTAGTTGCAACTTACTTTTATCTTCTGATTTCATTTATAGTGAGAATTATAAGATTGGTATGATTCTGAAGCAATCTTCATGCTATCGTTCTTTTTCATGTGTAGTTCTTCCCATTGTTCACTCATTGGTTACAGCCCTTCTATACAACCAGACTAATGTCCAATGTGAAAGTATTTGCAGATCCTATACTTGGTTGCATGCCGCCATGGAGGGGGGGAGAGGGAGGAGAGAAAATTTGTAACTCAAGGGATTATGGAACTGAATCTTGTAAACTAAAAGTAAATAAACAAATCAAGTTTTAAAAAAAAGATTGGTATGATTCTGCTTCTCTGGTAGTATATCCATTCATTCATCACTAGCTGAATTTCTCACATTTAAAATACTAAAATCTAAGTTAATGTCTACAAATGGGCTAAGGAATATGGGACTCTTTCCCTACAGAGGAAGAAGGGGACTACACAGGACTGAGGTTCATTTTGTATGTTCTGTTTATTAGGTTGTCATAGAAAAAAAAATCACCCAATGATTAGCCCTTTGGAAATAAATCTCTCTGTTTTTTAGCTAACTTTGTCCTTGGAAAAATCTGTCTAGTCTATGACTAGAAAGTACTTAAAACTTTACCGACAAGAAAAAACCTGCCTGAGCTTCTGTTCTACTAATAGAGCTTTTGTGAACCCAGGGTCAATCATCTCCATACCACAATGGGCCATCAGAGTAGGACTTGAGATGGATGCAATAATGATGGAAAGGCATCTCATTGGCAAG
>CM053584.1:233628412-233669392 GCA_028627135.1 Pseudochirops cupreus
ACATAGGAGAGAATAGACTGGGGGAGGGGGGACACACTGGGATGGCTGTTTTGGGGTGGTGGGTGGGAGAAAGACAGGGAGAAAATATGTAACTCAAAATCTTGTGGAAATGAATGATGCAAACTATAATAACATTTAAAAAAAATATAAATGTTGTCTTTAAAGTGATATGGAATCAAATATCCATTGTAACGCTATATGTAGAGTTATTAAACTGGGGTCTTTGAACTTTTTTTTAATACTTTGTTAACTCTATTTGCTGTAAGTAGACAATTTTATACTACTATATATTTTATTTTGTGTGTTTAAAAATAATAGTCTAGGTTTTATTAGACTTCCAGGGGAGGTCTAAGACATATTTAAAAAGATTAAGAATCCCTGCATGAACTTTTTTTTTCCTATTTAAAATGCTTGTAAAATAATAGTTAACTCTCAATTATTGCCAGGTAAACCTGCATCTTAGGTGGGAGTGGTGTGACCTTTTAGTTAAGATTCTTAGAAATCCCAGATGCTGAATTGAAAATGCAGATAAATTTATATATAGCATGTAAAAGATGTCAATACAAGTTAGAAAGCAAGACAGAATGTATTTGTAATTATTGAGTTGACATGAGCAAAAATAATTTCTACGGCCATACCATTTTTTAGATATCCCCACATTTAGTACCTTGGTCAAAATTATGTTGACATCCTTTGTTGTTCCTTATACACTAAAAGGATAGTCATTTCACTAGGATCTGACTGAACTGAGACTTTAAAATCAACATGGGAATGTACTAAATTTAAATTTCATCTCTTCAGCCCTCCTGACTGTCCTGTGGTAGAGAGATTAAGCAGCAATGAATTGGCTTGAGCTAGAGTAAGCAAGAGGAGTAAGTCATAAAAAAGTTATGACAGAGTTCATAAACAGGGAATTCCATCTTGAATGTCAGGCATATGAATAATTTTCTTTTTTTCCTTTTCTAATTTTATCCAAATGGGGATGACACATCCTAGGGAGTGTGAGGAGGGAGGCTGGCTTGAGATAAGACTGAAATCATATGGACAGCTTTCATTCCTGTAAATTTCATTGATTTTTGAAATTTATAACCCTGTGTGTACTTGGCTACTCTTGAATTTGCTGTGACAAGAAAAAGAAAGACACTTTTGCCTTTTCAAAGTAAGAGAGAAGAGGAAATCATGTGGCAAAAACTGTTCATTGGTGTGGTTTGGTTTTTGTCCTTTGTTCTCAAAGAGAGCCAAAATGATGTGACTGTCTTGGAGTCAAGGCAAAGTATGTCCACCTATGGTTGGTCAAATGAATATGACCTTGGAAGGCTCTATCATGTCAGGCACAAATAGTTCATATGAACATTTGGAGTAGAGATGTCTCTAAATTTGTGCATCTCACATTTCTTTTGAGCTACTGAAAATCTTCTTCACTTATGGAACACAGTGCCTTCTTTAATGTGGGCATGCCATGCTGGGTGGTATTTTGCCAGTGTCTCACAATCAATTCCAAAGATCTTCACAGAGACATTGAAAGTGTGGTTTTCATCACTTGTCCATCTTGAAAAGGAGTATGATCAAAGAAATGACAATATGAGGTTTGTGAAGGACAATCAGATATTCTTAAAAAGATAGAAAAGAATCTAAAGAAAGAGAATCCTCCATCAAGGTTTTCCAAGCATAGAAAGTACTTTGCATCAACAGATTATTTATTCATTTGCAACAACATAGGATTTGAAAATAATTTCAGCTGTCATCCCTCAAGGGTTGTAGAATAGGTGACTTTAGAAATAGATATTGGTTGCAAATTGTTTTTTAATGCTGTAGCGGATTTGGGATTGGAGTTAGCCCAGGATTCGAAGGGATCTTTGGTGGAGGAGATTGCAAGATGGCTGTATTATACAATTTCCAGGATCAATAAAATGAGTAGAGATTCTTTAGCAGGCAAAAACAACTTAAAAACTAAGTTTACACAGGATACAGAGATAAAAATTGGGGTGATGAGCCCAATAATTCTCCAGCCAGAGAAATCAGGATATATTTAAGCCTGCACTTTGAGGGTGCTTACCTAATTTATGAGATGTGTGTGTGTGTGTGTGTGTGTGTGTGTGTGTGTGTGTGCGTGAGAGAGAGAGAGAGAGAGAGAGAGAGAGAGAGAGAGAGAGAGAGAGAGAATAGAGAAAATGAAAGTGAGAGGGAGGAAGTGGGGGGCGTAAATTAACAAGAAATAAATTATAAGAGTAAAAATCTGTATAATGCAATTGGTGTTGTCAGGATGAGGAAGACCTGACCAGCTTTTCATGATGCTGAGATTAAATCAAACAAACACATAGATTCGGAGATAGAAGGAACTTTAGAGGTTATCAAATCCCTTCATTTTACAGATAAGAATACTGAGTCACTGAGAGGTTAAGTGACTTATCCAGAGTCACAGAGAGCTATGTAATGTCTAAGGTAGAATTTGAAAACTAAGTCTTGGTGGCGTTATGCTGGATGTCCTCTTGATCATACCATTCTGTGGTGGGATTAAGTATGGCAGAGGGAGAGGAAGCATGTGAGAGATTCAAAGGATATCTCTTTGGTCTTATAGTCTTCATGATCATCTTCATCATGAACATTTTACTCTTTGGTATCACTTTCCTCTCTACATGTCAGAGAAGAAAATGAATAGGGAAACTAAGCCCTGGAGGCACTGTCCTAAGTTGATAAGCACACTACTAATAATGACTATTTAGTGCCTAAAATGAAAAAAAATCCAAAGTAGTGATATTTGAATGATTTGAACTGTTGATGAAAATGGAGAATTTGTAGAACATAATTTGGACCATTGCATATGTCTATACTGTGTTAAAATGTGACGTCTCTGAATTTTCAATTCACTTTTCCAAAAGAAGATGCCTTGAACATTGTCTCTTATTAAGGTTGCTTCTTAATACCTATTTAAATTTATTGTGAATAGCAGAGAAGAATTTTTTAAATAAATTTTTTACTCTCTTGTCACATATCCCAACATTTTTTTTTTTGGTAGCAAAATCCTTTTTCGTTTTGCCAGAGAGTATGATATAGACTCATGGTTTTTCTCTTTAAAGTTCAGAGCAACTGATCTCAAATGCTCACTTTTATCTTGTCCTGCCATTTTGGGGACATAATTATGCTGTATATTCATGGAATTCAATAATATCCTCAACAGACTAAGAAAAAATCATTTTTCCTTTCTCTAGCTCCTGAACAGAAACTACTCTATTTCATAGTACACACAGAAAAAAAAAATACACCAGTCACTGAATTTCCCTTCTTACCCATTCCTGTATCACAAACACTTCCTGTGATTATAATCAAAATCAGCTTATGTTTATTTAGAGACAAAACCCATTAAAAAGTGTAAACAATCTTTTAAAAGGGCAGGCAATTCCAAAAGGATAAGCAGCATAGATTCACCAGGAATCCATAGAGGGACAGTGTGGGAGGGTGGAAGAAGAGTGAGAGAAGGTAAAGGAATTAAGGAGAAGATAAATTTACCAAGATCCAGAAGTGCAGTAAGGAATATACCTTAAGATAAATGTCAAAATTTGCTATTTGCAAATTCTGTCTAGGAGGATCACTCCTTAGGCAGATCAGTGAAGTAGACAACTACAATCAATCTAAGATAGTAGCTTCCTATATGTATGTATATATGTATTTATGTACATATCTATTATTTCAATATAATTGATTACTTTGCAAATTTATGTTTTTTTAACTATCTAAACATATATACAGCTGTGTGCATATATGTGTGTGTGTATATATATGTATATATATATATACACACACACACATGAATATGTTATATGCGTGTGTGTGTGCATATAACCTGAGAAAGAGGTCTATAGGACCACACTGCTAAAGGGGTACATGACAAGAAATGAGTAACATCCTTCCATCTAGGAAATCTATACTTCCCAAAAGGCCCTGCTGCTGATATAGAATTACAATAGAACTATGGAACTTATCAGTTGAAAGGAAATTTGTATGTAAGGAAGTTGAAGTGATGACTTTCTGAAGTTCAAATAGTCGGTTAGTGTCAGAGCCAGGACTCAAATTGAACCTTTTCTTCTTTGTGTCTCACTAAGACCATGCCTTTTAACTGGCTCTGAACTCCTAATGTTGTCTTTTCACTAGTAGTCAGAATTTCCCCCATGAAATTAATGAATAAGCCCATCAAATTTACTTAATTCAGTATATCAATGTGATTTCATCTCTCTACATTGATACGGATGGCAACTTAACTACATCTTTTCAAGGGTTGTTGGGGAGGGGGGATTTAGGGGGGAAAAACCCACAAGTTTACTGAATATCTACAAAGAGAATTAGAATTCAGATGCCATACATCTAAAGTTATTATATGCACTTGGTAAGTTAATTTGAAGTAAAGCTCAGGATAAGATAATTAAAGATGAAAATAAAAGCAACAGGAGTGAGAACAGGGAGACCATGGACAAACGAATATACAAATCAAAAGGTGGGAGAACTTTGACCCTCATTGTGAAGCCTCAGATACTAGGTGTGATCTCCTGGTCATTTCCCAACTTATTAGCCCTCTGAGCATATTTTTGTAATTACTATTTTGTTCATTAATTTGCAATTCTTGTTCATAACAGCAGACTCTAGTATTTTTACCCAACAGTGGCTTAATCTATTCTCTCCATCTCAGAAATAAAAAGCATCTACCATTTGTCATTAAAAGGGTACTAATATTTGCAATAAAGGGCGTCATGAAATACCCCCTGGGAACTATTTGCTTGATGCAGGGTGTTTAAATGTTTTTAACCACAGGCCATTTTCAAACACAGTTCTTCTAATTTATGTAAGACATTCATTTGCATCGAATATTTACAGGAATAAGCAGAATCCAAGTCTAACTAAACACCAGGACAGCAAGAATTGACCCCATGGAACACAATCTCAGATTATAATAGCAAAACTTGGTAAAAGTAGTATCTTAAAGTTGATGATCAGGTAGTCTCTAATATTACCTTAAAGTACTAAAAATCTTTCATTACCTAAGGAAAAGCTCAACAGAAGTCTACTACTTTGTATAAAGCACAAAAAGGGTATGCTTATTTTCTTGCCTCTTCCTTAGCTTTTGTGCTCTATAATACTGAATTTCCCTTTTTAAAGTATCAATATAGTGAATATTTCAAGAAAACACTTCTTCCCAAGGATAAGTCCATCACTTAGTTATATGGTGATAGTTTAAATCTGGAAGGAACCTCAGAGCCATCTAGTCTATTGCCCTCATTTTGGAGATGAGGAAACAGCTCTAAAAAGCTGAAATGATTAATCTGAGGCCATGACAGGTAGTAAATTTCAGAGTTAGGATTTAAACCCTAATCTCTGAGTCAAGGTCTGTATCAGCAAGCACCCTAGCATACCCAGGGTGGCTGCTAGCACAGATTCTTAGATCTGCTTTTCTAAAGGAAAGCAACTCAAAATGGGTTAACAGTCTCACTTTAATCAATCAAACACATATCATTTACCTAGTTTAGGGGAAAAAGTCAGCACCCTGAACTTCAGAGAATACAAACTGAAGTTACAAGCAGACAAAGAAGAGGTTTGAATCCTGCCTACTATGCCATAATGTAATGCCAAGCAAAGGCAACTTCCAAGGTTCGGATTACCAGCATAGTAAACCCCATTTATTCAGCAAACATTCACAGAGCAGAGAAAGTCAAAATAGAGTGTAACTTGTTCATTTAAGAAGTTCTCAATTCAATTGCAAAGTATCAAGGTCCAAGTATCCCTCCCCTGGCCAGTACATTAGTCAAAGTAGCCCACTCCTGGGCAGTACATTTAGTCAGTCAACAAAGTCTCTCCTCTGAAATGGAGATTAATCTCCAATCATAAACAAAGTACATTCATTTGGTCAATCACAAAGCACAAAAAACTAAAAGGCTTCCAAACCCTGAATCTCAAAAGGAGCAAGAGAGCACAAAAGGCCATCCACCCTTAAGTTATAGCAAGGTTAAGATATCATCTCAGCATTGAATATCCAAGGAAAGGCCCTTCTTTCATCTTCACTTGAGGCAAGCCCTCAGCAATCTCAGTTCCTGGGGAGACAAGGCTCAACAAAGCCATAGCCAATGTCCTCATCAAGTCACTCTCTGCCTATAGAACAATCCCAGAACCCCTGAAAACATCAGCAAGGCCTTCTTCCAGGATTTCTGTAAACATACAACAAGAAAATCCTCTTTCAGGGCCGCTGAACCAAAAGCAAGGTTCCAGGACCTCTACAACAGTAGCACTGTCCTTCACCAGCAGTGAATCTGATAAAACAACATCAAAACAGACAGACAAAATACCGGCATCACAGCCATGCCTCCTCAGTCCTTGGCACCTCTGGGTGGCAGTTCTCAAAAGTCCTGGGCAGCTCCAACAGGCTCTCAGCAGTCTTTCTCTCAGCAACTCAGGCTCCACGATACTGGATACTGCTCCCCCAAAAGTCCTTCTGGCCTTCTGTAGGCTTGAACCTCTCTCCCAATCCACAGTTCCTCCCAGTTCAGCCCTCTCTCTTTATGTCAACAAGTCCATGCCATGAGTGGGATTCACAAGCTCTGGGTTTTAACACCCAAAAAACAAGCCAATACAGGGGCATCTCCAAATTCTATTACCATTACAGGTCAATGTTGTTTCTGCTGTACCATACTAAACAGTATTTCCCAATTTTTTTTTTCATTTAGCCACCACTAGATGTCTAAACTTTCTCTAAGACATTATGGTCTATTTATGAATGGGAAGATCCCACAAAACGAAACTTGATTGAGGAAGGCATGAGACATCATCTTATGTTACCATAAATGGTGAAAGGTTTTCTTTGAAAAATTCATATTGTTATTAAATAATGAAGAGGAAAAGAAAGGGGAGAATCAATTGAATAGCAATTATTATGGAGCACTTGGTATGTACTTAGTACTGTGTCAGGAGAATGGTTCCTACTTTGAAGAATTCCCAAAACTTGGAAAGGAATAAAGAAGGGGAAATGAGAAAGATGTTTGGTGCATGAATGAATGAATAAATGAGCTTTGACTCTCTCTTTAACCAAGTTGTATAGCTTGACTACAACATTGTGCAAATGGTTTTATTGTGTAGCTTTTGAAAATTAATCTCATCCTATTATACTTACTCCATGAAGTAATATAGAAAAAGTGAAATGGAGTGTCACTAACTGCATAAAGGCTAAATGACTCCTAAATATACCCTTAGCCTAGTGTTTTAAGCCCTAATTTACCCATTATTAGTTGCTAGATAACTATATATTCCCTAAGAACAGGCACTACAATTTATCATAGGATTAGAGATATAAGGGATCTTAAAGGTCAAGTCCAACTGCCTCATTTTACAGATGAAAAAACTAAGGTTCAGAGAGGGTAAATTACATGCCTGGGGTCACATAGCTAGTGAGTGACAGAGAGGGAATTTGAACCTAGACTCTTCTGAGACCACATCCAGAACACTATCCACTAAGCCACACTGCCTGTCTCTTATTTTTAACTCATAAAATCTTGCTGTATGAGCGAATGATATCAGTATAGATATGGAGTATCTTGAAGATTAATAAGAACCTTCATGATATTTATTTTCATGTGGAAATTAATATGGCTCAGTCCTGTTGATAATATTTCACTATAGTAATGAAGTTCTAATCTGATGGATGTGGTCATTACTTCAGCTAATTGCAACCCACCCATGCCTACATAACCTGTATGACTCTATGTCTCCTCCTGAGTCCCTGGAAAGAGGATGCATCCAACCAGTACGAAATCATTCCTTACATTCACAACATTATGTAGATTTAAAGGAACACACAGACTACACATTGCTTATTCTCACTATAGGGCAGCTAGGTGGCACAGTGGATAGAACACTGGGCTTGGACTCAGGAAGACTTACCTGAATTGATGAGTTCAAATCTGGCCTCAGACGCTTACTAACTGTGTGGGGCAAGTCGTTTAACCCTGTTTGCCTCAGTTTCTCATCTGTAAAATGAGCTGGAGAAAGAAATGGCAAACCACTCCAGTATCTTTGCCAAGAAAACCCCAAATGGAGTCACAAAGAGTTGGACACACCTGAAATAACATAACAGAAAATTCTTACTACATGACACCCTGTCTTATTTTGTTTATTCTCTGCTCTTACATTTTTCAGTTAACAATAAAGATGAGAAAGCTCATGACAACAACTACAGCTCCAATTTATATAGTGTTTTCAGATTTACGAATCAGTTTCTACAGAACCCTGAAAGCAAGGTATTATAATTGCCCACTTTAAAGGAAGGCAACATGAAACTCAGGATGATTATAAGTTACTTGCCCACTCATTTAGTGATCTAAATAACCTCATTTAGTGAACTAAGCACCCTCTCTCACACTAGCATTCATCTGTTGTATGACAAGATTTTCATTTATCAGGAAAGGAGCTGTGTTTTTTGTCATTGTGAACAGTTGCAGAAGAACTCCAAGATCTTAAACATCAAAAGTTTTTTTTTCTTATTTATACTTGAAAGATTTGAAATTACATATCTCCTCCCCCCCCCCTTTTAAGCCCATACTGTGTATGGTGGCAGTAATTTCAATTTTGAAGGACACTGGTAGTATATTTCTTAATTAGTGAATATCTTTAGAAGATTATAATATGCAGAAAAGCTCACATTGTGGGTTTAGCTGGTCATTAAAATAAAAATCTTGTGTTCATCTGGCAAGCAAGTACTTGAATTTGTGCCTAGAGAACTCTCCCCGCCTCCTCAAGACTCTGTGACAAGTCTTTTTCCCCCTCCATGTTCCTGCTTAACTGTGCTGAAGATTTGGAATGTGGGAGTTGAGGGGTGAGCAGCAGACAATGTGTGCTTGGTGAAAATAGAGTTAGAATCAAGCTCTGAAGGTTACCAGGTTGCCCTGCACCAACCTGCCCCAGCTTTACCCCTGTATTCTTCTTATTGATTGTTGGGCCCCAATACTATAGTTTTCTGACTACAGAATATAAACTATAATCTACATTCAAAGGGATGTAGAAAATACCAACAGAAAATGCTAGAGATGAAAGTGGAACAAATTAACACCAAGCATAGGTTGGGATGAATCACATTTTGTCAGCTTTCAAGTATTACAATTATCAGCCTAAAAATATTCTCCTGTCCTCAGTCACCTGATCTAGTGACTGTTTTACCCTTGTTTGCCACTTTCAAACCTACTGGCACTTTGTTATGTTTGTTTTGGAATTAGAGGGTTACTCGTCTTCAATATATTTCCGCTTAATAATTATCTCTTAATTACCAATTTTTTCTTTTAAGATAAATACAATAGAATCACCCTAATTTACACTAATGGTTGATGGGTGGGTTGTAGCCTACAATTTAGGAAAAAGTAAATGTCAGGGAAATGGAAGGGGTGGGGAAAGGGTGTCTGGGAGTTCTGAAACTGTCTGATAAGTACAGTAGTTGGAAAGAAGAAAATGATACGCTGGCCTTGGTCCTGATGCTCTGGTAGGCTGCTCCTTTTGCTTGCCTTATATTTAAATTTAAAACATATATATTATATTGATGCTTTAAAAAAAAATCTGGTCACTTTCCCATTCCCCCTCCAGTGATATCCCCACAATATCCCTCCTTGAGCACCCCCTCTAGAAATGAAGAAATACAGTCAACAATGGAAAGGTCTGACAATGCATATATACCTCATTCCTCATTTGTAGTCTACAACTTCTCCATAGAGGGGAAGGAGGCCTCAGTTCCCATATATCAAGATTGCCACTACATTGATCCAAGTTCCAATATTTGTAAATATCATTTTTCCTTATATTAATGTGGCCATTGTATAAGTGATTCTTCCACATTTACTTAGTTCTTTAATTTTTTTCTTATTTTTTCATGAACTTGACATAAACATAATATTTAAAGAGGAACAAAAAAAAGGTTGCATAGGAAACTGGGAACTTCTGTTGCGTAGTTGTTTCTTTTAAGGACATATTTAATTTGTCATGGAAACAAAACTGCCCTACTTGTTTATGCCCCTTCTGAATTTCCTTCTGTTCACTTCAATGTAGTTTTAAAAATATTTCATTGATGTTGCTTCCTTTCTTTTCTTTTTTTTTATTTCTATCACTACCTCCCACCTGCCATAATTCTTTATATTAGTCATTTCTTACAGAGCAAAAATATCCAATTACATTCAATTTCCAGTTTGTTCAGGCATTTTTAGGGGTTACTTTCAAGATGCATTCAGCTGTTGCTATCTAATATTAAACCCCTTTAGCACATTAGGCCCTTTACATAGCACCTAGACAGATATAGCCTGTCACCTGTCACATTATTGGTGCTCCAGAAAAATTTAAATTCATAGGTGTATGCATAATCCAAGCATTGAATTAGCTTGAAAAGAAGGGGCCCCTCTTTTATGGAGATCTCTTTATTTTCCAACCCTCCAAGAGGAAGGGGGCCTTTCTGACAGTTTTGCCTGGAGGCTCAGAATTACAATGCTGTAAAATTAAATTGTATTATTAAAATTGACAGCCATGATAAAATAGGCATACAGGAAGGGGGAAATCATGTATAAATAGGGTTGTACTGAAAAGAAAAAAAATATTTAAGGAAGCCAGGCAATGAGCCAGATGGAAAAAATGCACTGGGGATATGGGGGTAGGGTGGCATAGTATCTGGAGTTTGCTTCTATCACTCCCTTTTTCTGAGGAAAGGGTTTCTAGATGAGGTAGTAAAAAGGCAAAAATAGTCCCTTCTTTACTTCCCTGCTTGGATAAGTTCATTGTTGCATAAAACACTCATAGCATTCAAACCAAAGTGCTAAGTAGATATTACATACAGATTATCAGGATTTTAATGCTAAAATAAGACTTAAGATCATATATTTGGAGCTTGAAGGGACCTTGGAGGTAATCTATTCCAATTCCTTCATTTTACAAATGAGGAAAGAGACCCCTATCTATAAGGATATCCATATCCATACCCATATCCACATCCCATATTCATAAGATATTCCATATCACATTGGAGAATATTTTTACCCATGGACCTGAGTAGAGACCTTCCAAACTTATTTGATTCCAGTTAGGTAGGGAAACCCTTCTGTTACTTATTTGCTTGCATATCCATGCAAATTGATAGAGTTCACCTTTAGATGGGTTCAAGTTACATCTCTGACACATAATGGCTTTGTGACCCTGGGCAAATCACTTAACTTCTTTGTGCTCTAAGCAACACTTTAAACCTGTAAGTTGTTGACAAAGTGCTTGTCTGTTTAGGAAGAGGAAACTCATCTTTGGAAGGTACCTACACCAGTGAAATCACAAGTCTGGTGGGGGAAAGAAAAAGCTGTATCTTTAGAAGTCATCTCCACAAAGACACCAATGCCTATCCTTTATCAGGAAAAAGAAAGAAATTTTTCCTATATCTCTATCTCCCTCTTCCCCCTTTATGGCATTATAAGACTCAGGAATCTAGTATAAATCAAGTCTTAAAGGAAGCACGAGTTTTGAAGAAGAATGGCAGTGATTCACTTGTTTTCCCGGACAAAGCCCCAGACCTAAAATATTAAAGAAAATCCTGATGTTGTCAAATCTTTTGCAAATCTCTCTCTCTCTCTCTCTCTCTCTCTCTCTCTCTCTCTCTCTCTCTCTCTCTCTCTGTCTCTTTCTCTGAAATACACTTAGCAAGTATAAGCAAGTCATTCATGCTAAGTGTCAAGAAATTACTTATGAAAGGGAAACATTTTAAGGCATAGATTCCAACTCATTTTGTCACTGTTTGCTATTTAACTATGACTACTATTACTGCTTCAGTAAATCAGAAGCAGGGAGGGAAAATCTTGAATCTTAATGAAACTTAATGAAGATGGAGGTGGATCAATACTCTCATCTTGATTTGAAATGAAAATATTAAAAAAATAAAAAATATATTATTGGAAAGAGGTAAGTCATTTATTGTTATCATGTGGGTAATCAGAAGATTATAAATTTATATCTGAAAGGAATCTAAAAGGTCATATTGTCTAACATCTTTATTTTGCAGGGGAAATTAGGTTAAGTGATTTGTCAAGGGTCAAAAAGGTAGTATCAGAGGCAGGCTTTGAACCCAGTTTCTTCTGACTCCAGAATCAGTGCCATGGCGTAACCTCTCTGATGTCATGGTCCTCTTCTAGAACAAAGGACAAACAACAACTATATGTAAGATGTTGCAAGAAGCACTGGGTATGCAAAAGCAAAAATGAAACTGTTTCTGATTTAAGAAGCTTCTATTTTATGAATATTTCCTGTGTGTATGTTAGATTCTCTCAAAGCCTTCTGCTAAGAGTCAGGCATGGGAGAACACAACCAAGTGAATTCCTCTGCTGTCCCCAATCATAAAATAAGTTGGGGTCATAGAACCTAGGACAAAGACCACTGAGAAAGTTTTCTTTGCTTTTTCTACAAAATGAGATTCTTTATTCTGTGTTTCCATGTCTAAGTTAGTTAGTTAGGCTATATATACATATACACACACTATACATATATCTATCTATATCTATATCTATATCTATATCTATATCTATACAGACATGTATATATGTGTGTATATATTTACCTATGAGTTTAATCCTTTTGCTTATAGTTGAATGGATGGGCAAATTTCTCCAGCTATCACATGTAAATCTCTTCAACTCACATGGGACAAATTCAGTACATATACACCTATATATGTGTGTGTTCTAAGTCATTTTCTCAATGATGTGGGCGTTTCTGATACAGACCAGATCCTCTCTAATATGTTGTAGAAGGTAGTCCTCATGTCTTTCTGTGGCCAAAATCTATCTTGTGACTAAAAGTAATATTTCACTGTTGCACATGAAATACTAAAACAATAACAAAAAAAAAAAACCCAAACAAACAGAACATTGAGGTAAACCCCTTATGTCCTGGAGGAGTACAGATATTGCACAGAATAAAAAGGTGTGTATGGGCCTGAACCATTGGAGGGAGTATTTACATTGATTATCTCATAGACCCCTTGAAGTATTGAAGACAGTAGAATAGAGTACAAAAATCACTAGATCTGGAATCAGAGAACCTGGTGTCAAATCCTTGTCATGCAATCATATACAGGTCACTTGAACTCTCAAGACCTTGGTTAGCTCATGGTGGGGGCTGCCAAATTGAAATTGTAAAAGCATAGGTTTGACATTGCTCCCCCCAGCTCAAGAAATGTCAGTGGTTTTCTATTGCTTCTAGGACAAAATATGAATCCCTCTGTTTGGCATTTAAAGCCTTTCACAATCTGTCTCCAACATAGCTTTCCAGGATGATTACATTCACACATTCTATCTTTATGTTCCAAGAAAATTGGCCTCTTGCCTGTACTTAGTTCGGGACATTACAGCTCCCATCTCCATGCTTTTGCATCAGGTCCACCATACCTAGCATGCTCTTTCTTCTCACCTCTGACTTTTCAAACCCATGGATCCTTTCAAAATTTATACAAAATTTTGTACAATGTATATATATATATATATATATATATATATATATATATATATATATATATATGTATATGTATATGTATATATATGTATGTATATATGTATGTATGTATGTATATATATAGATAGATAGAGATATAGATATATATGCACAAGATATCTTTCTTAAATTATCAGCATTCCACTCTACCCACTACCAAGATCACTCTGTATACATCTTCTGTTTCCTGATTTGTGAACATACAATGTTCCTTCAGAAGCCCCTGAACTCCTTGAAGACAGGATTGTCTCACTTTGGTTTTTATATCAATAGCTCTTACCACAGTGTCTGATGCATAATTGGTATGTAATAAATGTTTCTTGGTTCATTGATTAATCAGGTGACCACTACTCTTCCTTCTAGCTTCAAATCATTAATTGTATTCCTAAGACAAAACTAAAAAAGAAAATAATAAAATATTGTAAATCTTTGTTTAACTTTTCCTAGAAGTATCGTAAGTATCAGAGATCATCTACCCCGATCTCTTCATTTCATAAATGACAACATGGAAAGGAAGCCCAGAAAATCCCATTGAGTTAGTTACTCAAGATCATAAGACAAGTTAGTGATAAAACTAAGCTAAGAACCTCTATCTACTCTTCATTCACTAAAAATGCTTTCCTAATTTGATTTCTCCTATACAATTAAATTCCCACATCACATCAGATAAGTACCTGAAAATTTGAGAATCAAATTAGAAAGAGAAAAAGAAAGAAGGAGAGGCAGAGGGAGAGAGGGAGAGAGCAAGAGAGAGAGACAGAGAGAGAGAGAGAGAGAGAGAGAGAGAAAGAGACAGAGAGAGAGAGACAGAGAGACACAGAGACAGAGAGACAGAGACAGAGACAGAAAGACAGAGAGGGATAGGGACAGAGAAAGAAAGAGACACAGAGACAGAGGAAGAGATTTATTGCTTTGTGAGCCTTTTCATATTCTTTGCTACCCCTGAAATATGCTGTTTGACTAAAGACATTAGCCTTCTTTCACCTGTATCTCAGTGTAAATTGTGTTACTCATATGAGCTACTGCTTTCTTCCTGTCACAATATCACACTGTTTTCTCCCTGTTTTATTGCCTTTATTTATTTGCATAATACACTCAATTTGAGAACTATAACTAAACCCTCCCTGTGATTTACTGAAAGGACTATAGAAGGCTGTAACTGATAAAACTGTCAATTTCTGGATTTCTCTATTTTCCTCCTCTACTCTTTTTCTTTGTCATTTCACTCCCTCTGAATTCCCTGCCTGTTGGTGGGGCAGGAAAACATATTTTATTTCTTAGTAGATTTAATTACTGTTGATCACAGTCTAAAATGAACAGAGGAATTCTTCCATTATGAAGCTTTTGGCTGTCTTGAATTCCATGGACATGTGCGTGAGCTATATATGATAAATAATAAAAAGCATTTGTCATTGAATAAATCTTTATATTAAATCAGACAGTAATTTTTTTCTATATGTATGAGGCCAGGTGATACATTGGAATCCACAGACCTAGATTCAAATCCTGCCTCCTTCCCCTTTTTGCTCATCACTTGCATGACTTTGAAGAAAGCATTTAAACCTCTTGGACCTCAATTTGTTCATATGAAATGTGAGGAAGCAGTACCAGATGATCTCTGTGGTCCCTTCTAGCTCTAGACATAATATCCGATGGGTCTTTGTGTTAACCAAATTGCTGTAAGATAAAAACTAAACTTGGTGAAACAATGTAGTAATAAGATCCACTGCCCTGTTGCAGTGGGTTATTTTATGGCAATCAATTAATCAACAAGTGTTTATTAAGCATCCACTATGTGCTAGACAGTGATAGAATTTTTTTAATACTATAATCATTATTTTAAAGGGGCTTATGTTGTAATGAAGAAGATGAGTATGAATATATTATAAATAAAATGTACATAAATGTACATAGGCAAGCAAATGTGATACAGGAATGTATATATACATTTTATGTGTATGTCTATGTGTATATAATGCAAATATAAAATGAATAAATATAAATATACAAAGTATTTAAATACAAGGCAGTTGGGGGGTGGGGTACTGGTACTTGAGGAGATTAAGAAAGGCGTGTAAAGATGGCATGTGTGAATAAATTTTATTAATACACCAGTGGAATTAAATGACTTCAGACCCCAAAACTTTTCATGTGTACTATCAGAGAATCCAAAGCTTGGATTTTTCAATCATCATTAGTGTCACTGAAGGTTACAGCATGACATGGTAGAGTAGTGTTGAGTTAGGGGTTGGAAGACCCGAGTTCAAATCCTGAGACTAATATTAACTATCTAGGTTACCTTAGGAAAATAATTTCAACTCTTTGGGCTTCCGTTTCCTTTTCAGTAAAATGGAAATTGGAATAGATGACCTCTAAGGACCATTCCAGTTCAAAATATGGTGATCTTATTATTTTCAAGCTATCTATGAATCTACAAGAACCCATATAAGGCTTGGAGAAGACTCTAGATTGTTAAGTTAGAATCCATGTTATTTCATTTCAAAATGGATGGTGGAAAAATGTTTAGCATCTTTAAATTAGGCTGTAGTTCCCTATCAACCACATCAAAGTAGCAGGATTAGCACACTGATGGCTGGGACTTTGTTTTGGCTCTTTTTGTATCACTAGCTCTTAGCACAGTGCCTATCATATAGTAGGCATTTAAATGTTTACTGGTTGATTGGATAGATAGATAGTATCCATTGATACTCACAGTAGCATAATGGGATATGCCTGAATGATGTGAGCTATTCTGGGACACTACAATAATGCAGGAAAATGAGAAATCTTAAGGGAAGATGTTTTACATGAGGGGGGGATATGGATGATGGACCTCTCCTTACTAGCAGAGAATATTAACATATGGATCAGCAGAACTCTGTGGGACTCATATGTGCTACAACTAAATCACCACGACACTACCAGTTTGGACTTGCCCACTCTGTTTTCTACCCAGACCAGTATTAGGCAGCCTGATATTCTGCTTGACTGTGTTAGTTGAGGGCAGCACTAGAATATGGGTGTGTGTGAGTGGAAGACCACTGAATTCTCAAGATTGCTGTCTTCATTTACTGACACCCCCCCCCCCAGCCCACCCCAAATAGTTGTGTTGCTCTACCTATGCCACTAACACTCAAGGGAGAAAAACCCAAAATCTATATTGCTTTTACTACTCAGTAGATTTGTGTGGTTTACTGGAGAAAGTATTAGCTATCAGGAGACCTGGATTCTAATTCTGCTTCTATGACTAATAACTACCGCAGTAATTTTGAATAATTTACTTAATCTTAATAGGCCACAGTTGTTTATTTTATGTGTAAAATCAAAGGGTTGGATCAGATCGTCTCCAAGAATTCTTCCAGATTTACAGAAGATCATAGATTTGAAGATGTAAGGAAGCTCAGAAATCTAGTTTAGGCAGCTAGATGGCACAGTAAATAGAGCCCCAGGTCTGAAGTCAGGACGACCCAAGTTCAAATCTAGCCTCAGGTACTTAGTACCTGTGGAACCCTGGGTAAGTCATTTCACTTCTGTTTGCCTGAGTTTCTTCATCTATAAAATGGAGATAGTATTAACTCCTACCTCCTAGTGTGGTTGTGAGGATCAGATGAAATAATTGTAAAGTGCTTAGCACAGTGTTTGGCACATAAGAAGTACTATATGTTAACTATTATTACTTAGCTTTTACTAGTCCCAATTCCATCTATGCATATGCTCAGATGGGGTTGCAGAGTACCTTTACATAATTTAAATTCTGAGAAGCAAAACTTAACCAAGGTCAGGACCACCAGTATTCATGTGCATGCTACCTGACTTCTGTTTCCATTAAAAGGAAAAAAAAAGAAGAAAAATAATAAACTTCTCCAGCTTCAATATCTAACACATGCATCTAGCCAATATCTTGTGCACAATTTAGATATTAAGAACACATGACAGGGGCACCTAGGTTGCCTAGTGGGTAGAGCACCAGCCCTGAAATCAGGAGGACCTGAGTTCAAATTCAGCCTCAGACATTTAATAGCTGTGTGACCCTGGGCAATCCCAGTTGCTTCCAAAAAGAACATATGGCCTACGTCAAGATCCTTTTGTTTCTCCTCTTTACAATCTGTCACGTCTTTGACAGCCTATACCAAGTATTCACCTTTCTCTAAAGGCTTGTAGATTAACTACGTCCATTGCATCCTTTGTATTCTGACCTCTGTAGCAAGCTATGCTAGATCTGCTTTAGATTGGGGGTAGGATTATTATAAATCAGAAATACCCTGCTCCATCTTTGAATTGAAGAGAACTCATCATTTTGACTATTACTCACTTAGGCTTTTTTATTTTGACAGAGAGTGGAAAAAGGTGGTGATATTATCTCCTACACTCCAACCAGCTAGAACCTAATGATATATGATGGCTAATTACAATGGATGCCAGAATTGGAAGGGAATGGGAAATTGCCAGGACTACAAGTAGCAGAGACAGAATCATGCATTCTGCATGGATGATGCCTATGATATGCTCCATATATACCTAGCTATAGGAAATAAAGGAAAGGTGATTTCTTTGGAAATTTTGACCAAGTACTCAAAGAGATCAGATAATAGGAAGAATGTTGATATATCTCTTGGATTCAACTGGCCCATATTTGGTTCTGAATGATATTTTGATGAAAATCATTGGATACAGTTGGGAGAATGTTGTGGGTGAGAATTGTTGGTGAGAGACTGGTTGAAGCTGGGAGGAAAAGTTCAGGTATTTTACCTGTGTAGGCTGGTCCTGAATCTTCTTCTGTTGTACTATAGTTATAATATTTTGACTGTTCCTGAGTGCCTGTACCAGCTTATGATGCTTTATAGTCCCATACACAATATATATGACAGAACTGGTAAAGTAAGCATTAATGGAAATTGTGGTCAGATTTAGGCTAGCACTTCTTATTTAAAATAGCAATTCCAGTGTCTCATCATTGATGAGATGTCATGGAAATACATAAGCACCCTGACTATTCAATATTGAACTAAAAGTAGAAAGAATCTTAGAGATGATCTAGAGCTTACCTCCCCCCTCATTTTTACAGAAAAGAAAACTGAGGTCCACAAAGGTTAAACCAATTCCACAAGGTCATACAGGTAATAAAGAGCAGAGTCTGTATCTGAAACTACATGTCCAGATCCTCTGACCCAAATTCAGAATTTTTCCCTTTGTATTACATTATATCTCCTTTTACATTCCTTTCACTATTTCACATTGGAATGCATGGGCTTGTAAGATTCTTATAATCTGTGCACTTGGAGGATGTAAGGTTTCTTATTGACCCTGCAGGTACACAAATGTGATATAATACAGCTGCCATTGGCAATTAAGGGAAATCCTTCAGAGGGCAGTTAGGTAAAAGAGGAATTGCTCCAAATTGGTCTAATATGGATAGCTCTTGATCACTGGGAAGAATGCTGTTGCTATAATATCTCTTGGTGACTTGAGGCAGACTATTTTAACTTTATCTCTGTCCCTTCTGTGGTTGCCAGACTGCTTTGGTTATTAAACAGGAGTTTGATTTTTATATTATCCGCTCATTTACTCAAATTTCATGTTTCTTAAATATTGCATGTCTTTCTAGCATCCCCTGATTATTCAAGGTCTTTCAATATGGCATCCAGTACCTGAACCTTTCTTGACTGCTTTAATGTTGACTTAATGTTTACTTACAAGTCCATCTTATGTTCAGTTTTTAGGGTCTTCTGAAATGACAGCTAGTGAGCTTTGATCACCCATTCATGCCAGTTCATAGCAAGACCAAAAGAATATTGCATTTGGAGTAAAAAGAACTGGGTTCAAATCTTTTTTTTTTTTTTTGGAGGAGAGAAGGCAAGGCAGTTACGGTTAAATGACTTGCCAAAGGTCACTAGTTAAATGTCGTGTCTGAGGCTGGATTTGAACTCAGGTCCTTCTGACTTCAAGGACAGTGCTCTGTTCACTGAGCAACCTAGCTGCCCTGGGTTCAGATCTTTTCTCTGGTATTGACTATTATTTGTGTAACCTCAGTTAATCACTTAACCTCTCTAGACTTCAGATACCCTGCATGTAATGAAATATGTGGAGCTTGCATTAAATGATCTCTAAGCTTCCTTCTATCTCCAAATCCTATAAAAACTAATGCAAGGAATCAACAAACATACATTCACTGTCTACTATAGAAGGACACACTGGGAATGGGATAGTCTCTGCTCTTAAAGAGATTATAATCTATTTGAGGGAGAGGAATAAATCATAGGGTACTCAAAGAATTTTAACTTAAGAAAAATGTGTTCCTTATTCAGGAGTCAGTGTGTTATAGTTTGTCAGAAGATAGATGCATCATCATCATCATCATCATCATCGTAATTCTACTGCAATAATAACTGATATTTATGTACATAAATAGTTGGGTACAAAGAAATAGGAAATGGACCTTTATGGATAATATATTTATAGCAGCTGTTTTTGAAAAGACAAAGAAGCGGAAACTAAATGGGTGCCCATAAATTAAAGAGTAGCTGAACAAATTAGGCATATGAATGTAATTGAATATCACTGTGCGGTAAGAAATGATGAAGGAAATTATTTCAGAGAATCTTGGATAATCTGACCTGACACAGAGTGAAGTGAGCAGAGGCAGCAAAACAATTTATGGAATAACAACGTTGTTAAGACAATGGACTTTGAAGGACTTAAGATCACTGATCAGCACAATGACTGACCTTGATTCCAGAGGAGTGATGATGAAGCATCATATGTACCTCTTGTCAGAGAGGTGATGAATTCAAGATGAAGAATAAGATATGTTTTTGGACATGGCCAATAATATGTTTTGTTTGACTAAACATAGCATTGGTTTTGCTTTTCGTTGCCTCCCCATCCACACCCACCTTCTGCAATGGAAGGAGGGAATGGAGAGAGAGAGAGGAGAGTGCTTGGTAAGTTTTTAAAATTAATTCTAGCTAGCATTTACATAGTACCTACCGTGTGCAGACATTGTGCTAAACACTTTACAAATATTTCCACCTCTGATCCTCTCTCAGCAACCCTGGGATGTAGGTGTTGTTATTACCCTCATTTTGTAGTTGCCAAATAGAGGTTAATTTAAGTGACTTGCCCCAGGCCACAAAGCTAGTAAATGTGAGAGGCCAGTTGGAACTCCGGTCTTCCTAACTCTAGGTCCAGGGCTCTATCCACTCTACCAGCTAGATGCCTGTAATTTTTTTTTAAGTAGTATAATATAATTCTGAATATATAGGTTTGGACTGGAACATGAAAGACTCTGAATGCCAGGGTAAGTAATTTAGACCTAATTAGCTAGGCAGTGAATTAGGTGATTAATTAGGCCATTGAAGCTTTTTGAGCAAAGGAATGTTGTAAGTGAAGGCATTGATGTGTCAACACATTCCTTTTTGATGATATACATACTGCCTATTTAAATATACTGTTTATTTCTTAGTAATTGATCTTCCTTTCCTCAGTGACAGGACCATGTCTAGGGCTAGTGGTAGAGTGAGTAGTTACTGAGTTGCATTGTGATTCTGATTGCCACATTGTGGGGTTTTTATCAAGCAGGAGATTTAGGGAAGAGCACAATGCCTGCTGCTGATAATTATTAGACTGGCCACTATTGTGTCTTGCCAAGAATGAGGCTCTTACGCTTGGGAGGGGTATGGTTATACTTTTTGGCATCCCATGTAACTTCCTCAATATGGGCACATTTTTCTTCCATTCTCTTGGCATGTAGCCCAAAGGGTCTGTGTGCTATGTCTGTGGTTTTCCTCTCCTGGGGCCCTCCGTGCACCACAATTATGCTTGTTACCTGCTTGGAGGCAGGAGATCAGTTTTCCATTTCAAATGAGCTTGAGATGAAAAGGCCTTTCTGAGACATCTTAGGCTACAGATCTGACAGCAACTATTTTGTTTTGTTTTTCCTCCCCTCTACTATGGAGCATGTTTTAGACATCCATACATAAAACCAAAGATGTAATTCTAAAAGTTGAATTTTCTGTCTCCAGAGTGGGTTGGTGGGTGGTAGGGAGGAAGGATTTTTGGATCTCCTCAAATGATACTACTTCATGAAACACCTGTGTGTCAAGCAGCCTTGCTAGGGGAGAGGATAGTCTAATTCAAACAGTGGTAAACTTGGAGTCACAGGACCTGGGTTTGAATTTTGACACTGTTAGTGTCTATCTGAACGCAGGGAAACTATTTAAATTTCTGGCCCTCAGTTTCCTCATCTGTAAAACAGGAGGTAGGTTTGAACTCGATCACCCCCGAGTTCACTTCCAGCTCTAGATCTGTGATTTTTATGGCACAAGGCGATAAGTTTTGCTCAGGTTTTCAGAGACAACTCAAATCCTCCTGGTTCTTTGCTACAACCAGTAAGGCTTAATCATTGAGTAGACTGAACTTAAGCTCATGGGTCTTAATGTGGACCTCCTTAATATTTATCATCTAGCTAGCTGGCTAGCTGGCTAGCTGTTTCTAATCTACCTCTATTTCTCTCTACCTATATCTGCATATATTATAAATTATAAATAAATTTTGTGCATATACATACATGTATAATATTTAATATATGCACCCCTTTTCTTGAATAGAATCTGGTAGGTGGTTAAAATAAATTTAAAATTGATCTTAACCTAAGACTGATCAAAAGAATTTCTTTCTTCATAATTGCAAAGTCATTTAACATTGGCCTTTTGTAATGAGCTCCACATTTACTCTTGCTTAAATGAAAATTTCAAGCTCTATAAAATCTACATATTAGTTCTAGTAATTAGAGATTTTATTTGGACTCTGAAATATTCAAACTTTAATTAGCATGGTTAAGTACTTTCAGCTTTTTTTTTCCTGTGTAAATTTCAAAGAAAAGTCTTGAGAAGTTATAATTCTGGGTATACTGTCTAGTTACAATGCTGTGCTAGCATGATCAACTAGAATAACCATCAACAAAGCTGGGCTTTGTGGGCTGTTTTTAAAAAATTAGTTAATGAGTTCTGTGGGCTTATTTTTAAACAAATGCAGGATGACTAGATTGGGGTTCTTAACCTGGATATCTATAGATAGAATTCAGGGGGTCAGTGAATTTGGATGGGAAACATCAGATCTTTATTTCAATTTAGTTCATTTCTTTTGCAATGCCATGATTTTTTGCCCTGTGAACTTTAAAAAAAAAATATTCTGAGAGGGGTTCCATAGGCTTCGTCTGACTGCCAAAGGGGGTCCATGATGCATAAAAAGGGTAAGGACTCCCTGATCTAGTTGTAATTGGAAACTATATGACATTTTGGCAAGAGACATCAAAAAAGGATGAAAATATGTCATAGAATTCCAGATCAGGACTTAATATCAAGTTGTGAAAAATAGAAGCTTTTAAAAAATTATAAATCTCTCTTATGATCTGAGTGAATGTCACTGGTTATTCATGCATAATTTAGCCAAGTAAACTGATACTAATTTTCAAAGACTATTGTCAAATAATGAATCCATTGAATAAGCAAACATTTAATTTTTTAAAGATCTATTAGGATTTAGCAGACCACACTTAATAAGATAGGAAGAGAGACACCAAGTGAGACATGAATGTATTTAAATGCAAATAATAAATTTAAAAGGTTTGTATGTTCAGAAATCAAGAGACTGTCTAGATTAATGACTCTTGTTTTTTCACATACTGTAGTTGTTGCTAAAATATTAATGCCTTTCAAATCTTTATAAAAGGAAATACGACTTACCTACCACTGAGTTTGAAATAATTAGTTTTCTCTCACAGCTAGAATGTTCAGAGGTGACTTTTCATGCTCAAGTGTGAACTTTAAAATTTGAATTCCATTTTCATTGCAGGGAGAAAAAGGGGACCTTTTGAAGGCTGTTTGTCATTTCCTAACTGCTGATAGTTCTTTTGATCCTTGTGGCACTTTTTCCCCCCTCAATACTAACAATCAAACTTTATTAATCACATGCACACAAACATTAGTTTCTATTTTCCATTTAGCAATATAAACACCCAATTAGAAATAAACCACCAACCTGATTTCCTAGGGCTTCCTAGTAAGCATGTCTCATCCTGGTACCCAATGACCAGATTCCATCTCTGCCTAGTCAAAGGTCATATGTGTCTCCCTCCCAGGTTGGTTGCTTAGCAACTTGGGAAATCTCAGTCAATCAGCATTGTACTAAAATGAACATGGCTAAACTTGAAGTTTCTAGTGCATGTGCCTTGGTTACTACCCAAGGTCAAGCAGAAGGCTAAAGATCTCTGGTGTGTTTCTTATAGTTCTAGCTGTGGAAGGGATATTGGATGGTTACATCTAAATTATGATTGAAAGTCAATAACTTAATTTATGTACCAATTAATTTGATGGATGTCTGGTGATATAAACTAATGATGAGGCTGTTTACTGATTTTTTCCGCTGATAATCTGCCATATTTGAGGATCCCATAGGTTTACTAGTTGTTTATAAACACAGCCATGTAGTTCACCAACCTATGCCACACATGCTTATTGCAATATTGAAAAACAAGCATCAAAATACTTTAACACAAAAATGGTGACCCAATGTGAAATGAAGTCAATTGTGTCAAGGCAACAAACATTCTCGTTATATTAGAAAACTTTTTTCAACATTTCCCATTCCAAAAGTCCTCAAAAGCGGTCATGGATCCTGGGCTCTCTTCTAGGTCTTGACATCTCTAATAAAGGCACATCCAACAGAAATAAGGGTTCAGACATTACTGTCTGTTACTAACTGTTGCTAACCTTGTGTTGCAGTCAGCCATTACTCTTCAACCCTTAACAATTAAGCCTGTCCTAAACTGGAATAAATTAATTTAAGAATCAGGAAGGTCCTTGCTTAAGCATGGATTGGACTACATCAGAAACAAACATAAGACTTCCTCCTTACCCCCAGAGGCTGCACTACTCTGCAACATGTAAGTCTTCACTGACTCTCCCTCCCCACTTCAATGACAATCATCTTTACAACCAAAAACACAGTGACCATTCTGGGAACAACAACCCAGAGCCTCTGCCCCTCCCCACATTTCAGTTTTTAGGTACTGTCTTCAGATAGAGGACAGCTAGGTCATGTAGTGGATATAGCAACAGTCCTGGAGTCAGTGAGACCTAAGTTCAAATACCACCCAAGAGACTTACTAGCTATGTGACCCTGGGCAAGTCATCTAACCCAGTTTGCCTCAGTTTCCTCATTTGTAAAATGAGTTGGAGAATGAAATGGCAAACCACTCAAAAATCTATGCCTAGAAAATCCCAAATAGAGTCATAAAGAGACAGACATGGCTGAAACAACTGAAGAACAACAACAACCTGCAGATAAATGGATTTGGAAGACTGTTGATGTCCCATATTTCAGTAGCAGATGCTGTCTTTCTGTCCCTAAACCTTAATTGCCTTGTTTTCCTGACTATTGTAACTTTTTCTTAATTCAGGACTTCATTCATTGTGGGTCTTTTCTTTTTAACAGGTAGGGAAAAAAGGAAGTCAAATTCCTTATTTGACAGTGGGAGAGGTATGTTTACCCTGAGGTCTTTGTCCAAAATAATTTCTGCACAATTGCTCAAGAATTTGGTAATTAGCATGCTCAATTCAATATGAAGAGTACACATTCCTGCTAGAGTTCTGATTGCTCAGAAAATTTGACTTCATCTGTTAGCATTCCTGTTAAACAAACTTACTTAGGATTCCAGTGAATTTCTCAGGGTCAACATGCATTTTATGACCTTAGAAATTCTTGTCTTCTCCTTTAGTGACCTGTATTAGCCAGGTATTTTTTTATTTTTTTTCATGGGAATAGCACCATCTCCCCTTCAATCCTTATTCGCCCCATATTGAGAGAGATTTGTTCTCCCTTTCTGCCATGGCTTTGTCACAGATCCACAGAGATGAAGGAAAAGGAGAAAAGGGTTCTCTGGTGAAGCTAATGGGAACCTTTTCAGTGGATGATGGCATTATCACAGGATCTTTTTATGTTTCTCTTGAGTCTTGTAATAGAAAGTAAATTTTCTATTCAGCTCTGATCTTTTATCAAGAAGGCTCAAAAGTCCTCTATTTCATTGAATATACTTTTTTTTTTCCCTTGGAAAACTATACTCAGTTTTGTTGGGTAGGTTATTCTTGGTTGTAATCCCAGCTCCTTTGCCTTCCAGAATATCATATGCCAATCTCTTCACTCCTTTAATATGGTAGCTGCTAAATCTTATGTGATATTGCCTGTGGCTACATGGTGTTTGAATGGTTTCTCTCTTGCTGCTTGAAAAATTTCCTTTCTGACCTGGTTGCTCCAGAATTTGGCTATAATATTATTGGGAGTTTTCATTTGGGGATCTCTTTCAGAAGTGATTTTGTGGATTCTTTTAGTTTGTATTTTACTTTCTGGTTTTAAAATATCAGGGAAATTTTACTTGATGATTTCTTGAAATATGATGTCTAGGCCCTTTCTTTAATTTTGACTTTCAAGTAACCTGATAATTCTTGAATTATCTTTCTTTGTTCTATTTTCCAGATTAGTTGTTTTCCAGTGACATATTTAATATTTTCTTCATATTTTCATTCTTTTGATTTTTTGTTGTTTCTTTATATCTCATGGAGTCATGAGCTTCCATTTGTCCAATAATAATTTTTAAAGAACTGTTTTCTTCAGTAACCTTTTGTATTTCTTTTTCAATTTGGCCAATTCTGCTTTTTAAGGAGTTCTTTTATTCAGTGAATTTTTGTTCTTTTTCTGTTTGACCAATTCTTTTTTAGGTGCTTTTTTCTTCAGGTTTTTTTTTTATGTGTCTCTTTTACCAAGCTGTAGATTGTCTTTTCATAATTCCCGCTTTTGATTTCATTTCTATACCTAATTTTTCCTCTACCACTTTTATTTTATTTTGAAGTCATATTTAGCTCTTCCTGGGCTTGTGTCCAATTCACATTTTTGCTTTGAGGCTTTGCTTGTGCATTCATTTGGCTTGTGACTTCATTGTCTTCTTTGGAGTTTGTGTCTTGATCTTCCCTGTCACCATAATAGCTTTTATGCTCAGGCTCTTTTTTGGTTGTTTGCTCATTTTTCTACCCTGTTTCTTGATTTGGAAATTTATGTTAATGTTGGGCTTTCTTCCCAGTTTGGGGGAGGAGGGACTCTGTCTCAAGCTTTAGACTTTTTCACAGTGCTATTTTCAGAGCTAGTTCTGAGACTTTGGAAGTTTTCAGTTCTTCTAAAGTGGCGTGATCTGGGAAAAGGTGTAGTCACTGCTCTCTTAGTCTGTGCTCTGATCCTTACCCATGCAGTACCTTATAGAACTTTGAGCAATCCAAATTCCTGTGGGAGCAATTATACTGTATTCATGTAAACTTCAAGGGAAAGCAACCAATTTCACTTCACAAGCCTTTCTGCTAGTTGAGGCCATAGCATGCCCCCTTCCCTGTAACCCCTCCCCAACAAATTCAGCATTGCTGATGGGGTGGGAGTGTATCTTTGATGTAAAGCAGTGTTTCATGGGGATTGTGAGCCAGCTATTATTTGAAAAGGGTAATACCCTCCTCTAGATTTCTGAGCTTTAGCTACTTATATGCAAAAGAAGTAGTGCCTTCATAATTAGTAATCTTTAATGGTACAACAATTGTGTACATAAAAACCCCAGCTGTTAATTTTGACACAGTAGAATGCAAACCAGTTATTTAAGGCCAGTTTAGTGTGGGTCTAGGACCACAGACAAGGAGCAAGGAGCAAATTTTCTTTTCTTAAAAGTCATCCTGCATTTTTACAAATGTCAAAATAGGAGCTGTTATCATTGCTTGCCCCTTTAACACTGTCAGAATGAATAAAGAAATGAATAAAAGCATTTATTAAGCACTTACTATGTGCAAAGCCCTGTGCTAAATGCTAGGCATGCAAATAGAAAAGTAAGATGGATTTTTCTTTTAAGCAGCTCACAGTCTAATAGGCAGGCAATATCTATGTGCTGTTACTGTAGAGGGTAACACCATCTTCCTAGTCCTTCAGGGTCACAACCTATGAGTCATCCTGGATTCCTCTCTATCTCTCATCCATATCCAATCTGTTGCCAACACCTGTTGATTAAACCTTTGCACTATCTCTTGAACATGCCTTTTCATCTCCCCTGACTCTGCCACTCCTCTGTTTCAGGCCCTTACCACTTCACATCTGTACTATTGCATAACCTAGTGGTCAATCTACCTACCTCAAGTCTCTCCCCCTTCCAATCTGTCCTCCACTCAGCCACCAAAGTAATTTTTTATAATGTATTAGTCCTATCATATCACTCAATAAACTCCAGTGGCTTCCTGTCACCTCCAAAATCAAATACAAAATGTTCTGTTTGCATTCAGTCCCCTCTGTAATCTAATCCCTTCATACCTTTCCAATCTTCTTATATCTTACTCTCTGATTTAGATCAATAGATCGACAGATAGAGAGACAGAGATATGGATAGACAGACAGATAGATAGATTGATTGATAGATGATAGATGATAGATAGATACATAGATAGATTGATAGATTGATAGATCATAGATCATAGACAGATTATAGATAGATAGATAGATTGATAGATGATAGATAGATGATAGATAGATATTCTTTCATCCAGTGACACTGGTCTCCTGGCTGTTACCCAAACAAGATACTCCATCTTTTGGCTCCAAGAATTTTCTCTGATTATCCCTCATCCCTGAAGTGTTCTCTTTCATCTGCTCTGATTAATGTCCTCCATGGCCCAGCACTCTATCCATTGTATCACCTAGCTACCCCACATATCGATAAAAGAAACCATTGATTAATATTATCCATGTTCATTGTATTTTTTTTGTACTTACATGGTGTATTTACACACACGTACACAAACACCCACATATTCCTCAATTACAGTTTAATCTGGATTGGTCTCTCTTGGAAGTACTGTTGCCCACAAGTAGCAGAACACTTGTTTGATAGCTCTGCTCTAGTCAATCCTCTATGACTATAAGTTGCAGAGATGATTCCAACCTGCATTGGAAGAGGGAGTTTCCTCATATAGGAGTGCCCTAAAAGGACAAAATTACAGGGCTGGTCCCTATAAGATGGGGCATATATGTATTTACCAATTTCAAGGTCTAAAACACAATACTGTGTGGTCAATGGTTGAATATTTTCATTGCGTCTAAGAAATGGGAATATGTCAGTAATTTATTTCTCACTTTGGGGAGCTGCATACTTATCTGGAAATAAATTCTATCTGAATTGCATTTAAAGTAGAAATCATATTTCTTATTTTTAATGGGGATATTTTTCCTTTGTCCCTTTCAGACTTTATGTAGTCATATAGGCATGATGTAAGAGATCAGAACTCATGTCTAACTCTATCGGAGGTACCCTAGTCCAGTAAATCAGGATTACCTCTGATCATCCTTGTTATGTATAAATGGATCTGTGGTTTAATTAATGTGCAACTCCTTCACTGGTAAAGTTGCTGCACCTTCATGCCCAAATTCTCCCAAAGAGGATCTACCTATTGCACTGGAGGCCTACGACCTCTGGTTCTTTTTGAAATGTGAGAGTACAATGTACCACTTGGGAAATCTGTCTCTTGCTACAAATTCTTGCAATATAAGGCAATATCCTTTTCTGCTCATAAATATCCTTGATGATAACATTTATGCCACCTCTCAAGCATAAATCACCACTGCTAATTTGCTACAGTCTTCTTAAACCTGGTACATGTCAATTATTTTATCATCCTTTGGGTCACATATAATTTTAATTCCTTCTTAATCTCTTTTTTTCAAGTATCAAGCATTTTCTTCTCTCTCCCACTTTGCCTCAATGATTGGAAAAAGCAAGAAAAGAAGGAAGGAAGGAAGGAAGGAAAGAAGGAAAGAAGGAAGGAAGGAGGGAAGGAGAAAAGAAGCCATTGTATCCCATAAGCATAGTCAAGCAGAATGAATTCCTATGTTGGCCATGTCCAAAAATATGTTTCTCATTTTTCATATTAGTCTATCATCTCTCTCTCATGAGGTGGGCAATGTGCTTCTTCATCAATCCCCTGGAAGGTCATGATATTGTATGGGTTCCAGTCATGTGGCTAGCACCAATGGGATAACATCATGTCAACGTGAATATGATGGACTTTCTTGGCAGTGAGTCACTTAGGAGCACTGGAAGTTCTGCTGTTTGCCAAATGCAATTCAGGACAATTTTCTCTTATTTATATCTAGGCCCAGATCATTGGCCAACTGCACTGAATATTCGAGGTAGATGTGGTCTAACTCTCTGAACTGTCCATCCAGTTCCACATCACATTACTATCTGGTAGACTGAAGTTCTTATTTATTTTGAGCTGTATAAATGACGAAAATCATCTCTTTCAATTTTCACAAAGATTTCACTGAGGAGTTTTTATATTGATCTACATGACAACCAACTTTTTTTAAACTTGAAATATCTACTAAGTCCTGTTTTAAATTATATGAATTTCTGGAGAAATGAGGAATGATTTGAATAATTGAAACTGATTCCTGATTGACTGTTTCCTCCTTGCATGATAGGACAAGATTCACTGAATTTCAGCTTTCAACTGACTCAAAGGTTGCAGTGGGATGAGAACTTTTCCCCAGTGGCAAATGGAATTCTAGGAAATACAATATCAAGCCAAGCCTGATCTGAGTATATAAAGGATGACAGTAAATAGAGACAGGATAGAATTTATTGAAAGATTGAAGGAGATCATTGAAGTTGAAAAAACAGGGTCATGAACCAAGTTAAATCTGAGGAGAGCAAAGATCAAGGAAATCATAAGACAAATGCAGACTAGGTGTCAGGGGTCAAGAGAGAATGCAAGAGAATAGAATTCCAAGCCAAGTAAGTCCCAAAGATACCAAGGACAACAGTAGATAGAGTGGAACGAGAACTGTGGCCAAATTCAGAATATATAGATTTTAGTGATGTTAGTCTTTGAGAGTCAGATGTTTACTGGGCTTACTGGCTCCAAAATTAGATGTAACTTTTGCCTACATACCAGCCCCATTCCCATTCTCCTTCCCCTTTATAAGGGCATCATGAGCCAGGAGGATAAGATATATAAGATGTGACAGGAAAATAATGTTTATGCACTAGCCATGTATGAAAATAATCTAATTCTTTTATAATGATAGTGTACATGTACATATATCTCAATAGTATATATATATATGAAGTACATAATAAATGTAATTATACATGTCATAAACCTTTGAAATATTGAAGGATATATATTGTGTATATAATATTATTTGTAACGGGAAAGTTAACATCAATAAACAGACTTCTAATTCATCTCACTGAAAGATATAGAATATTTACCAAATGTTAATATTTAACTATCATTATTTTAAATAATCAATAGATGATAAAGATAGATAGTAGTAGAAAGACAGATGATAGATAATGAAATATAATTTTCATGACACTCAATTGTTCACCACCTAGATTATAACTTTGTATAGTGGACCTACAGAATCCATGACTCCAGTCTTTAAGAAAATGAGTCTGCTTAGCTTTTGGACTCCAACTCTGGGACTGTGATATATTTAAGCGAATATAAATTTACTTAATTCACTATATCTAGTTGGCCCTAGATCAGACTATACTTAAAACCTCATCCAGCCATTCCTCCTAGGCTATCTTTCTATCTGCCCTCCGACCATGTACAACCCCCAACTATTCTGAACTCCCAGACCACTTTCCACCTCTGGCACTTGGCATAGTTAGCAAGTCAGAAGTACCATTACTTTTGGAAATGGTTTATAAATTGTCTTCCCTGTGGATAAACTCATCATCCCTGTGAATCTCTAGACCATTTGTGTCAAACTCAAATAGAAACAGGAGCTACTAATTGGTACATAAATTTTCCTGGGAAAGGCATAATTGGCTTAGTATTATTATTTTATTGTATTTTTATATATTTTGTTAAATATTTCCCATATATAGTTTATATATTAAATAAGCTGCATTCAGGAGTGTTGTGGCCTACATAGCTGTGGGCTGGATGTTTAACACCTCTGCTCTAGACCAGAAGTCCCTTCCCTGACCACTATTTTTCTGTATGTGTTTTCTCTTTTAATTGGAATGAAATGAGATGAAGGATTGTCTCACTTTTGTTTTTTTCATTATTAGTACTTAATGTTTTAATTAATTAATTTACTCTTCACATACACATTTATGATTCTTTCTCAAGAGATCCATATTTTGGCAAACAAATTTAGGTATTAATTTGAGGAAAACAAAAATTCATTGGTTAGTATTCAGAATTCTTCTTCGGGTACAATGCCTCCTCTTTGAAATCATATGGAAGTCCCTAAGAGATCTGTTTAATCATGTTGAAACATTTATGTGCCAGAGGTGAAATGGTATAGCAAAAATAACACTAGAATTGGATTCAGAAAGATCTGGGTGCAAATCTACCTCAGATATACAAACTATTTGACCTTGAGCAGGTTGCTTTCCATTTCTTTCACTTGTGAAATAGAAATGTAGGAAAGATCAAAGAAAATAATGTCCCTGGAAGAATAACAGTAAGCATCATGCAGATATGAGCTATTTTTAACATTAGACTTTGTTTCTAAAATAGTGACATGAGTGACAAGAAATTCTGTTTGTGAAGATTGGAAATACTGTGTAGTTGGACTGCATTGGCCTGAAAGTCAAAGAAATCCACACAGGCTCAATTAACATGGGAACGGAGTTGAGCTGACAGAGTGGGGACACCCTGGGGAAATGAAGTGATTCTGGGATGCTGACCTAGCCTAAGTGTATCTCTTTCATTTTATTCTTGTACATTAAAGAGTACCTTAGTCTACTCATCAAGCCTATAAATAGTGTGGGCATGAGTTCATTTTCTCCAACCTGCCAAGGAGCAAAGCTGATGCAAAGGACCATTAGCAGCATCCCTAGTCTATTCAATGCATCTAAGACCATCTTGTCCCCAGTGAGGAGAAAAGTACATTTTGAAGTTATATTTATATATTTGATAAGTATCAAAATTTTACCATATATATGAGAGATGATTTAAGCATTAAACTTTGAACAAATTAATGTGCATTCATGGTCAATGAGGAAAAGTACTAACCCTTGGGGAAGGAAGGAGTGATAAAGACCTGATTTATTTCCTGATTTTTTTTACTATCATACTTTTAACTGGTCTGTTGAACTTTGCTTAGAACCTCCAGCCCCTGTGTCTGAATTACCTTCAACTATCTGCAAAGGCATGTAAAATTTTTCGAGTATCTTTTCACTCCCATGAGCCAGATAAAGGTAGTTAGGAAAGGGAGAGGGCAGCTTAAACTCAGATTGCAGAACTTCATTAGATATCTACAATGATATAGTATAACTCAGAAAGAGACAGACAGAGAGACCAAGAGAAAGAGGGAGAGAGGGAGAAAGAGAGAGAGAAAGAGAGAGAGAGAGAGAGAGCGCTCATATTACTGAATATCATCAGATATAATTATAGCTTTAGATGATAAAGACATATATATATATATATAAATATGAACAAATGGCTTTTAAAGGGTTTAGCACAGTGCCTATAGCAGGATGTAGGTATTATATCATGCTAGAATATCATTATTATCATTTGTGTGATTGTTCTATACATATTATATTATTTATAATTTATATAGATATAGATAGATACAGATAGAAATATCTGACTTTTACCTTGACTATGACGTCATGTCCTTACCTTTCTCCTCATCTTGGTCTTTGTTATTTCAGACTCAGCTTGATGTGTTCTGTCTATTTTTGTCTCTATCTGTGTCTTTATTTCTGTCTCTGCCTTTTCTATCTCTCTGTATATTTCTATGTATTTGTCTATTCTATGTGTCTCTCTCTCTATTCCTCTCTTTCTTTGTCTCTGTCTTTCTCTGTCTCTCTTTGTGTCTCTGTCTTTCTGTCTCTGTCCCTCACTATATCTCCATCTTTTTGTCTCTGTCTCTGTGTCTCTGTCTCTGTCTCTCTCTATCTCTCTGCCCCTCTGTGTGTCTCTTTCTCTCTCTCTGTCTCTCTTCCTTTCCTTCTCCCTTCTCCTCCCAATATAAACTACACCTATCATTTATTATGTAGGGAACTCCCAATGAGGCAACTTCTTATATCAATGCAAGTTAATACCTTCTTTGCAATTATTCATCTTAGACAGTTCCCTGATGCATTTAAGAAATTATGTGACTTACCTAGGGACACACATATTATCTTGTCTGTGTCAGAAGCAGTACTTGAGCCCAACTCTTAACTTTGAGGCTGAATCACTATTCATTATATGACACTGTCTCAAGCATACATATGCACACCCCTTTCATACATCAGCATGTATGTGTGTAATATATCTATAAATGTGGAGAATGCATAGGATATAATGAAAAGAGACCTGTCCTTGGTCTTAGACTCAGACCTACTTTCAAGTCCTGTCTGTAACACATCCTAGCTTTGAGAATCTGGCTAAGTCATTTACCTTCTTAATACCTTGGGCAAATCTCTGAGATTATAAATTGCAGATGTATCTTACCTGTCTTGGTAGGAGTTTAACTCACCTGAAATTGACTACACCAAGGAAATCATGGATCTGTATCTCCACTTCTTTCCATCCCCTATGGTATTTACTTGTGGAACATCTATCTACTTCATTTAGCACAGATAATGTAAATCTGACTCTTTAGCATGAATTTATAAATTTCATAATTGGTCAAAAGAAATCCATTATATCATCAAGGAAATACTGGATTTAGGAGGGGTTCTGTGCCTACCCTTCTCTGTCTGGAGAATCTAGAGAAAAATAAGAAATAATAATTAAACCGTATGTTTGAATAGCAGAGAGAGGGAAAAGGAAAGGGCCTGGATGGTCTGATATACTCATCTATACAAATAGAAGTACTCACTCGGCTTCACCATAATGCATCCCAACAAACTCAGGACCCTAAGTATTCACCAACAACTATCTGGAAACCTGCCTCCTCTAAAGATATCAGTCAGACTGTCAAAGTCACTTCTGAAAGGTTCTTCCAGCTCTGTTTACTCACAGCATGTTTATTATGGTTGAGAACTAACCTTGTTGGAAAAGTGTCAAGACCTATTAATGAAAGCACTCCATGCCAAAGTTCAGCACATATCCCTTCACAGAGATTAAATTTCACTTCTAGGTGTCTTTATCTCATATCAATTACCCCACGGCTTTTCCAGGCATAGGCTGATCCTTTATTATCCAGAGCAATAAATAGCACACTTTTCATTTTAAAATAAGGGATCAAAAGGAAGGCATTCCCTCCCTCATCCTCCCAAGGCACGGAGTCCGCATTTGTATGTGCTCTGAACATGGGTTTGTACGTTTTATAGTTCTTTATAGATGCTTTAAAAGAAGTCTGTTATCTAAGATAAACTAACATTCTACAGGAAAATTCCCATTGCAAGGGACCCTAAAACATGGCCTCTAAGTACTTCTCCACTAGAACAGCATGCCCAAAGAAAGCAAAGTGGAAGCTCCTGGTAGCCTGCTGAAAGTAAAATCAGTTTGTTAAAGCACAGGAATTGACATAGATGAAGATTACAATGGCATTTAGGGGCTTTACCTTCCTGATTTGAGACAAAACATTAGGTCCTACTTCCTTGTCTCAGTACAGGTTAAAAGTTAAAACCTTGGTATCATTCCCATGGGGCAATTAGGTGGCACAATATTATAGATGTAGAGTCAGGAGGACTTGAGTTCAAATTTGACCTCTGTATCTGTGTGACCACTTAATTCTGTTTGCCTCAGTTTCCCATCTATTAAATGAGCTGGAGAAGGAAATGGCAAACCACTGCAGCATCTTTTCCAAGAAAACACCAAAAGAGGGGGGGGGGGGCATAAAGACTTGTTAAAAACTGAATAATAACAAAAATTTTTCTTACCCTGCCTTTTTTTTCCATGTCTTATTTTGGTTTCTCCTTAGTTAAGTCTTTCCCTCTTCAGTGAGTCTTCTCAACCATAGATCTTGTCTCATTCCCATATATGCCCTCCTCCTTTGCTCCAGTACCTCACCATTAATTGCGATCTTAATTTATTCACTAATTCACTCCATAAATATTTATTGGGTTATGTGCAGAGTACTAGGGTGGAAAAGTTCACTATATCCTTGAGATGAGGCTTTGAAAAGTGTCAAATGCTAGGTGAACATAAGGCATTTTCACATACATCATTTCATTTTAGCTTTCTGGGAAGGCAGGAGAAGTACCTTACCCAAGAGTACTAGGAATAGGACGGCCAGGCTGCCCAGCTTGCAAACTCATTTTTGGGATTCCAAATGATGGTGCATGCTGACTTTCAGGGTCATAGTTTGATAGTTGGTTAGACTATAAACCTGTAATTTAATTTGCATGGAGAATTCCCAGTATGGAAACTCTCTTCACAAATTCCAGTGATTAGTATAGTTCCTGGCACATAGTAGTTGCTTAATAAATGTTTATTGAATTGTACTGAAATGCAGATCAACAAATCACCTGTAATTTAGAGTCTTAGAGAGGTTAAGTAACTTACCAATGGTCACGTAGGTAGCATATGTTAGAGACTTACAGACAGCACTTACTTAAATTTGGGTCTTCCTAACTCCAAAGCTGGCTTTGGACAGTGGTGTGTGGGGTGGGTGAGGGGCTAAAGATAATATCTGGAATGGAGGCAGCATAATGAGGGGAAAAAGGGCTTACATGCCTAGTTCCTGACAGTATAGGATGAAAGTTCACCTCTCAGAAGGTTTTACTCAAAGTCACACACTAACTCTGAGAGACAGAGACAGACAGAAACAGGGAGACTTGAGAGAGAGAGACAGAGACAGAGAGAGAGAGAAAGAGACAGAGAGACAGAGAGAGAGAAAGAGACAGAGAGACAGAGACAGAGAGGGGTAATGTTTAAATCATTCTATGGCCCCTTTTCCACTACACATATTGTTTGAGACTATTGTCTTCTGAAACATTTCTTCTGGACGTATTAACTAAAACACACACTCTCATTGAGAGAAAAGTTGTATAGAAACTGTTTGCATGATATTTGTTTTCTAAGAAATCATTAGGGTCGTGTGTGTGTGTGTGTGTGTGTGTGTGTATGTGTGTGTGTGTGTGTGTGTGTGTGTGTGTGTGTGTGTGTGTGTGTGTGTGTGTGTAAGGTCAGTTTTCAGCTATCTAATGAAATAACAATGAATATATTGATAACTTTAAGCTAATAAAAGTCAATGTGGTGTTCATATTTTGCCAAACAGAATTTGAACAGAATTTCATTAGGAGGAAAAAAGTCAGCTTATCCCAAAATATCAAGTGTAGCACTTACCTAATCATGGAATTAATAGTTCAGGTGATGTTATGTGTGAAATGGTCAAAATAACTATATCTTTCCAATAGCCAGTGTGACCCCACCCACACCTTTTTTCATCTTTTCCAATTATAGAATCTTGATTTATGATCATTAAAAATCAGAAAATAGGTTCCTTTCTCCAGGACTCTATCTAAAAGGAGTTCATTTAAAGTGTCTGTGGTCGGAAATTTATTTTATAATATGTTATAATTTAACTGGAATAAAATATTCTATTCCACACAATATGATGTCTTCCAGCTTTAAACTCTATTTAACTTTAATGGAACTGAATCTAAGCTCTACAGATGGGGTAGGGGAAGAAATTATTATCTTGGCAAGATGTATTATTAACCCTTTAATGCTGCTAGACTAATTTACTAAGTGCTTTTCCTTCCAGTGAATTCAGTTGTACTCTGATGAAATGAAAGTGACTGTAATCCTTGCAGCTGGGGAGACTGTGACTGGTACTCAGCTGTTGAGTCTGTTAAGCTGATCCATTGTTTCAAGTTCACCATCAATATGGTGAGCTACCCTGGAATAGAGGTCACCAGGTTGTCTAAGGATGAGTAACCTGGCCCTAGTCAGAAATGGGGAAGGAAGGAAGGAAGGAGAGAAGGAGGGAAGGAAAGAGAGAGGGAAGGAAGGAAGGAAGGGAGGAAGGAAGGAAGGAAGGAAGGAAGGAAGGAAGGAAGAAAGGAAGGAAAAGGAAGGGAGGAAGGAAGGAAGGAAGGAAGGAAGGAAGGAAGGAAGGAAGGAAGGAAGAAAGGAAGGAAGGAAGGAAGGAGGGAAGGAGGGAAAGAAGGAAGGAAGGAAGGAAGGAAGGAAGGAAAGAAGGAAGGAAGGAAGGAAGGAAGGAGGGAAGGAAAGAGGGAAGGAAAGAGAGAGGGAAGGAAGGAGGGAAGGAGGGAGGAAAGGAGGGAGCGAAGGAGGAAGGGAGGGAAGGAAGGAGGGAGGGAAGGAAGGAGGGAGGGAAGGAAGGAAGGAAGGAACGAGGGAAGGAAGGGAAGGAGGAGGGGAGGGAGGGGAAGAGGGAGGAAAGGAAGGAAGGAAGGAAAAGAGAGATCACTTTTCAAATGAGACTAATGTACTCCTTTATTGAGTATCTCACACATATTTATTCTTTTTTTAATTTAATTAATGAATTTATTTATTTTAGTTGTTAACATTCATTTCCACAAGATTTTGAGTTCAAAATTTTCTCCTCATCTCTCCCCTACCCCCACCCCAAAATAGCAAGCATACTGATTACCCCTTCCCCCAGTCTTCCCTCTCCTATATCCCCTCCTTATCCCCCTTCTTTACCCCTTACCCCTTATTTTCTTGTATGGCAAGATGAATTTCCATACCATTACCTGTATATCTTATTTCCTGATTGCACATAGAAAAGATTTTTTAACATTTGTTTTTTAAGCTTTGAGTTCCAGATTCTCTCCCTTCTTGTCTCCTCACCTACCCGCATTGAGAAGACAAGCAATTCAATATAGGTTATACATGTGTTGTTATGCAAAATATTTTCATATTAGTAATATTCACACAAATTATTCTTTAAGTTTCAGTTTTGCTTTTAATCATCTGATACAGAACAGAATCCATTTTGTTTTATGTTTTGGGTTCAGATTTATGATTTTATCAGCTAGAGAGCTTCAGGTGTATAAACTAGCTCCCCCCATGCAGATCGGCAATTGTTTTGTAACCACAGACTTAGAGAATTGTGTAGGTGAACTGAGAAATTAAATGACCTGTCCATAATCACATAGGTCAGTGGCAGGACTTAATCTAAAGTCTTCCTGACTACAGGGAAATGCCTGCTATCTCCTCACCATGCTGCCTATATTCTGGACACTATCTACTATGCCACACTGCTTGCCTCTTTCTAAATATATAGAACTAAAATCACAAGTGATCTTAAAAAAAAAAACAAACCTAAAACTAAACTCTTTTTATTAAAAAAATGGTAGACATTTATCCAGATTGCAATGAATCTCATATCTTCTTGCTTATAAGTGACATATCATTGAAAGCTGCCATATGCATATGAATTTTTGTTCTGTTTTGATTTATTTGGACGAGGACTATGACTATCAGTCTAGGGAGTTCTAGATGGTGAGCTTTGTCTACTAATACATTTGGGCACCATCTCTTCAGTTCAGTCTTGAGTAGTTGCCTGGGGCACTGGGTTTAAGTGTTGTCCAGGGTCACATAGTCAGCACCTGTCAGATGCAGGACTTGAAAAGAAATCTTCCTGATTCTGAGGCATACTCTATCTGCTGTGCCATGTTACCTCTAATGTAGTTATATATAAATTATGTGTATAACGAACATACCTATGTATGTGTGTATATGTATATACATATACGTGCACACATATGTATGCATATTACAGATAGATATAGATATATATAAAATCAACCTTCCACTGCCACATCACTTTACGGTTGCAAAATACTTTACATCTCTTTGTCTCTTTTGGTCCTCACACTGACTCGACGCAGCAGATATTTTAAGTGTTTTTACCACCATTTCACAGGGAAGGAAATTGAGGAAAAGGAAGTTAAATGATTTACCCAAGAATGGTGGCCAAGCCAAGACTGGAAACTGATTTGAGCACTTCTGACTCACATCCCATGTTCTTTCTAGCAAATGTTTTGAGCAGAAGGACAGGGATCAGTTGGCTTGTGATCTATGCTACTTCTTGTATGATTTTGGGCAAAATATCTTACCTAATCTCTTTCTCCATCAAACCAAATAGGAACTGAAATTCTTTGCAAAAGTAAAAAAGAAAAATAAATAAATACATTTAAAAATACATTCACAGTTTAACTGCAGGATATTTATCAGTAGAATGTAAGCTTGAAGAAACAACGGATTTTGTTTTTGAATGAAAACCACTGTGGCACATAGATGAGAGAGAAGTGGATGAACATTTACATAGTGCCTACTATGTGCCTGACATTTTAAGTATCAAGCACTTTACAAATATTATCTCATTTTATACTCACAAGAACCCCGAGAGTTAAGTAAGTACTGTTATTAGCCCCATGTTACAGCTGAGGAAACTTAACACTCAACTTAACAAAGGTTAAGTGACTTGCCCAGTCTTACACAGCTAGTGTCTGAGGGAAAATTTGAACTTAGGTTTTCCTGATTCCAGGCCCAGTATTCTATCCACTGTACCCCCTATCTGACTATTTTTGTTCAGTTGATTCTGACTTTTTATGACCCTATTTGGGGTTTTCTTGGCAAAGATACTGCAGGGGTTTGCCATCTCCTTCTCCAGCTCATTTTACAGATGAGGAAACCGAAGCAGAGTTAAGTGACTTACCCAGGGTCACACAGCTAATAAGTGTCTAAGGTCAGATTTGAACTCAGGAAGGTGAGTCTTTCTGACTCCAGCCATAGCACACTCTATCCACTGTACCACCTACCTGCACTCCACCCCGCCCCCCATCTGCTTAGGAGTTGTTCAATATGTTTTTTTTTATTGTATTATTATCTAAAGATAAATTCATGCTTATTTTGTGAAACAAGAGTATTGAAATGCTGTTTTTTAATATTATGTCTAAAAAAAATTAGCATGAAGTTCATTTTGCCTCTTATGAAAGTTACATTCTAAATCTCATACTTCAATAATGTTAAAATTGCAAGAGGATATGTTAAAAATTCTTTACATAAGTAAATCCATATTTTACTATTTTTGCATAAAACTGAGATGATTTTGAAGCAAGTATATGATTTTTTTCCCAGCCCCTGTGGTGGATTACCACAGAATACTTAGGCATTCCAAAATTTAATAAATCATTTGTACTTAACAGTTGCATTCAAATTAGGATGTAAGAATTGAACATATATGTATATATATGTATATATATATGTATATACACACACATAGATAATGACATACATACACATGTTCTTTAATAGTCTTATCTGATAACTTAGATGTATAACTTCATTGAAGTTTGTATCGGCAAGCACCCTAGCATACCTAGGGCGGCTACTAGCACAGGTTCTTAGATCTGCTTTTCTAAAGGAAAGCAACTCAAAATGGGTTAACAATCTTACTTTAATCAATCAAATACCATTTACCTAGTTCAGGGGGAAA
>CM053584.1:233669892-233702952 GCA_028627135.1 Pseudochirops cupreus
TTTGCTCCACTCTAATTTTGACAGAATTATTCTCTTCAGAGTGCTTTTGAGATTCTTTCTCCATCTGGCAAAGGTGACTTTTTAAGGCATTCTTCTCCTCATTGGCTTTTTGGGCCTCTTTTGTCTTTTTTTTTTTTACATTCAAACTTCCTATATCCTTGACTTCCCATGTATTTCTACTCTTCTACTTTTATTGATTCAAACATATATCATTCTTTCCTTTTTAATACACAATTTTTTAAACATGATCCTATATCTATTTCCTTTTACCCCATAAGTGTTTTCCTTCCTTTCCTTCAAATCAGTGCCTTTCTTGTATAACAACAGCACCCCAAAGACAAATGTCAGTCATTTCCAGAAAGAAGTACCTCTTTCCACCTAACAACCTTCAACAGAAGTTATGGAAAGAATGAAATGTCTGTCCAAGGGCATTAGAGCACAGTGGGGAGAAGTGAGTCAGATGTAACAAATTTTGTGAATTGCCTAATATAGAAGGACTTTTATTTTTTTGGTTAGATGGTTACTGAGTTAAACTGCTGAGAGAAGAGAGCACCAGAAAGGGGGGCCTAAAGAGTTTTCCTCTAACTCATTTCTCTCTGAAGTGACCTGTCTCTGGCAGGGAAAGAGAAGTAAAGAATAGACTTTTTTTTCTTTCCAGTCTCCCACACTCCCTTACCCCCAGTGAAACATCATCCAATGAAATAAAAGTCAACACTGTTCTTATTAACTATATTGAATTAGACACAATTGAAATGTATGGTAATCAAAAACAAACAGACAAAATCTTGGATTTAGAAGCATAACAGAGACTGAAAATGATTGCCTCATCTAAGACTGATGGTTTTAAAAAATGGATTTGGACTCCATTACTTCAGAACCTCTCTGACTGACAAGGAATCAAAAATCTTTTACATCAATGATGATCCTTTAATGGCTTTTTTTCCCTGAGACTGCTTCAAGCAGATCAATACAGAAAAAGAATACACATCCAAAGATGCTGTTCACATATTCAGGCAGAAAGAAGAGAACATATGATGAAGAACACTGTGACCTAGGAAGTGTCAAGAAAAGCCAAACTTTGAGGAGAATGCTTTCAGATTAACATTGAAGATATATATCACCATGAAAAGAAGAACATTTCCTAGAATTTAACATTCCTTTCTTAAACATAAGTTTGAACCAACTTTCTTTTCACTATAGTTAAAGAGAAAAGACTTTCATTTTATTTGCCATATTTCTCTTTATTAAGAGAAAAACCTGCAATTTGATATTACAAATCCCCACTTCAGTTGTAAAGTTAGAAGTTAAATTTGATGTTGCATTTTTAGTGCAATTGATAGGCCACATGAATCCACTGAAATTTCACATATCAAACATTCATAAGTTTCCAAAAATATCTCTCACCATGTATAACATACCTCTTGTAGCTGTTGTTATTGCATCTTATTGAAAACTAAAGCCCTCTAGAGTCCTAGAATCCTTCTACTATCCCACCGACCACCAAACCTCAACTTCCTAGGCTTTTGTTCAAGATCAGAGAAATCAGCTATTTTCCTAATAAGTGGCAGCTATGTTACCAAATACCTAGAGGTAATGGCTAATTGAGATCATTAACACGGTCAAGGTAAATTTCAAGGAAAAAGAATTCTTACAGGGAAAGAAAATCTTTTTCCAGAAGACATTTAATGGTACAGTTATTTAGATTTTTTTAAATAGCCATACTTTAATTGAATTTAAATCTATCCTCATCTGAAATCTTTCTTTTCTCCAACAATATTCACTGGTGTATGTGCATTTCCCTGTCTTTACTTAATCTCCATATGAAGGTACAGAGGAGAAGAAAAACCATCTCAGAGCAATCAGTTCTGCTCTCCTCTGTCAGATGAAATAATGGTAGATGAGGCAGTTTGTATCAGGTTTGAGTATCACCTATAGAATTTGTTTCTTTATTCTTGTTCTTGTAGAAGTTAATATTTATAATGGAAAACTGACTGATGATTTTTTACATATATTTATTTCCCTAAACTCCTTTGTCATCTCTCTCTCTCCCTCCCTCCCTCTTCCTATCTCCCTCTCTCTTTTTTCTCTTTATCTCTCTCTCTTTTTCTCTTTCTCTCTCTCTCTCCTTCCCTCCCTCCTTCCCTCTCTGTCTCTCTCTCTCCTTACCTGTTTACCTACATATCTAGGTTTTTCGGTCTAGACCTCTAATTTCCTTAATTAAGGGAACTCCTTTTGTTTAGATATACCACCTATTTGTGTTAATATTCAGAATCTTGATCATGTCCCTTCAACAGCTGCCTAGGACATGGTGAGGTTTCAATAACTTGGCCAAGGTCAGGAAGCCAATAAGTGTCACATATAGATTGAATCCACCTCTTCCTGTCTTCCAACTTCAAAGTTGGATTTTTCTACTAATAAAACATGAGAATTGCTGCTTTTCCTAAGCCCTGAAAAAAATTATCCTCTTTAGTTCAGTTCTAATCATTCAAAGTTTTTCATTTTGTTTCAGTCTACCTCAATACGAAAATAAGATAAGCAGAAATCTTTCTTGTGAAATATGTTTAATGAGCGCTGAGGTAATTATTCCTAACTCAATATCAATGATTTTTCACTACAAATGGTCAGGTCTTCTTTGCTTCTTTCAAATACATATTTTATAATAATGCATGTTATAAAAATTACCCTCTTAAAAAATAAAATGCATCCATCTACCAATCATACTACAACATAAGCAAAGCCCTGTTCAAGAGAGTACATTTTCAGTCAATAAAACCAATGCCATACTCACGGTGAAGGTTGGTGGGACTGGTTTTCAGCATTCCTTGGTGTTTTGCGGGCTGCGGGTTTCGCCATATCCCTGACAACACACCTGGGGCGCATGATAGACAGCACAATGCACTATTAATGTTCAAAGGCCTAGAATACACCTGGAAATCTGATCAGTCTAACAAACAGGCCAATGTGGGGGAAAAGTCTACGAGGAAAGGCCTGTAAAAATCCCCCCAAATAATAAGGCTGCAGGCCTAGGAAAAAAAAATACTTTGCATATGGGTACATTCCCCAGGTTTAAACTTACAAGCTCTCCTTCCCTATCTTGGCAAGGCCCAGGGCTAGTCTCTAACTGATTTTTTTTTTCTCTTAGTGGAAATGAAAATGTTCCAAGCAGCTTTCTCCATAGCTGAAATGCAACTATGAGCCGTGGCCAACCCAAGGCCATTAGAAGAAGAAAGATGCGTGCTTAAAAATAGGATGGCAGCTTTGCTATGCTTCACCAATGGGCAGGCTTTTATCTAGCTTTGTCTATGTGAGCTAAAACACACACCACCTCAGAGGCAGCTTCTTTATGCAAACAAAGTTAAGAAGCTTGGACACTGTTCCTCCTTTAAAAGCTCTATCCAAACTAATTCAGGAGGAGATTGGTGGGAACCTTTTGTTATCTAGAATATTAGTTTTAAAACAATGACCCTTAGTAGGGAAAACCCAAACTCTATATAATAAAAAGGGCGTGGCACTTTGTTCTCTTCATCACCAGTAATCAAATGCAGTGATGAACAATATTTCCAATGTGTTGGATACGTAGCCAAAAAAGGATGGGCAAAAAAAAGAAGGGGGGCTGTTCCTTGGGGAAAAAAAGGAAATAAACACTAAAGCAAAGCAAAACCACAACTATCTTGACAGTGTTTGGGTCACTGTTGAAGTCATGCTTTCATGGGGCCCCACTAGCAGAAGGAGCCAACTTGTTTTCTCTATATCTTAATGGAATGTAAGGAACTTGAGAGCAGGGACTTTGACATGAGTTGTTTTGGTTTTGGAGGGGTTTTTGTTTTGTTTTTTGGTCTTTGGTATTCCCGGTTCCTAACAAAGTTCTTGTACAAAGTAAGTGCTTAATAAATACATGATGATCGATTATATGTCCATTTTGTTTCTGAACGTAGAAAAGAAACTTTGACCTATCACTTTATTGGCCCTTGACATAATTTTAATTTTGAATGGAAACTAAAACATAACAAGTTGTTTCTTTTTCTTTTTCTCCCTAAGGCTCTTATTTTAAAAGAGGGAGATTCCCTTATGCTAGATTTTTTTTTCTGAACTGAGCCTGCCCACAGGACCCCAGGCTTTTAATGGTCTTTGTAGATGTTTTTAGGAGGATGAGTCAGGAATTCTTTCTGGTTGGTTTCACAGAGAGCCTCATCACCAACTTCTTCCTGAAACAAGTCATTTATACACCACTCAGAAGTGGAGCTAATATCAGGCAGCAATCAATAACCAGCTTTCCCAGTGGGAAAAGCTGCAGGGCTAAATTCTCCACTTCTGAAAAAAAAATACACAACTTCACGGGAACACAGTGATACACACACACACACAAAATACACACATACAAACACACACATACAACTCGTTCTAACATAGATGAACTAAAACATATCAATACATTTTCTAGAATTTATTTATTTATTTTATCTAGTTAGCTACCAACTTACCTACCTTCTCATCCACCTCACCTGCCCACTCACTGGCCTACCACATGTTCCCTCCCATTCACCTACCTACTCACTTAGCTACCCACCTACTTGTTTTGTCAACGATAAAATTCCTATAGAGAACTCAAACTAGAAATTTAATTCATTTACATGTATCCACAGATCGTCTGTGAAATTCTGTCTTATTTGTGTGGGGGCATGGAGAAATTCCAAAAATTTACCCAAAGTTTTGTAACTAATAACAGTCAGAGACGGAACTGGAAAGCAGGTTTTCCTGACTTGGCATGAGGGATACAGGACAAATTTGTGTGTGTGTGTGTGTGTGTGTGTGTGTGTGTGTGTTTGTGTGTGTGTGTGTGTGTATAATTATATAGCACAAGGGGCATTGTAGATAAAGTGACACACCTGGAGTGAGGACTATCTGAGTTAGAATTCTGTGTTGAATACTTGTGAGCTATGTGACCCTGGACAAACTATATCATCACTCTGTGGCTTAATCCCTTTATTTGTAAAATGAAGGCGTTATACTCAAACTTGAAGGTCTCTTTCATCTTTAAATATATGATCCTATGATCCTGTGTATGTCAATCTATGTATGTATATGTGCAGTATGTACATAAATGTAACTGTGTATGCATGATGCTAAGTCTGGATCTCTGTCCTTTACATGACACTCTCTCAGGCTATATAACATATATGAAGCACTTTGCCAGTTAAAAAATATTATAGACATTTATACATACATAGACACATACATATATTGCTTATCTACCTTTCTCTCATCTATCTATCTCTATCTCATCTATATTTCTATCTATCTGTCTATCCATCTATCATCTGTCTTTTCCTCTCTCTCTCTCTCTCTCTCTCTCTCTCTCTCTCTCTCTTTCTCTCTATTTTTCTTAATCATTCTCTTTCCCTGTCCTGCTATCTGTCTGGATCTGTCTCTCATTCTATCTCTATCATTTTGTCTCTCTGTCTCTGTGCCCTTCTGTGTCTTTCTGTCTCTCTTCATCTCTGTCTCTGTCTGTGTCTCTCTCTGTCTCTCTGTCTCTGTTTCTCTCTCTCTCATCAGAAAAATCTAGCTTCAAGTCTCACCACTGAAAATCAGTTGTTATCTTGTCAGTTAACCTGTTGCTGCCTCCCCCTTCCCCCCAGCAACTTACGAAGTCTATACAGTGCATACTAGTTGCTGATCTGTATTAATGAAAGACATTTCCTCATTCAGAGTTCACTACGACAATAAAATAATAAATCTGGTCAAAATATCTATGAATCCAAGGCAAAGCTGCTGATTGCTTTACCCTAAAAGCATGTCTTCAGTGAAAGCAGGGAACTGAAGCATGAACCTCAGCAGAAACTGAACATATCTATCTGGTTCTATGAAGAGAGTGAAACTAAAGAATTAGAACTGACTAAGAAAACATTCAGGCAAGACCATGGTAGAGAGAATTAATGTACTAGAACTTCTGAGCCTTGAAATTCTGGTCTAATCTGCACCAGGGGCACAGTGCCCAATGAGGTAGCATGCACAGTACTAGGAATCTTTAGGGATCCTTCCTCCCCTCTAAAAATAGTTAGTACAGCATATTTAATCTGTCTGCACTACTTTATGAAAATGCTTGAAATATCACAAACTTTGGAGAAATTTTTGAAGAAAGAACTATATCTGTATGGAGCCATATGCTTCCTTATTCCTTGGTCTCTCCTTCCTTCCTTCTAAATTTACAGATATTTGTAAAGCTTCAATGTGCTAGTTAATTGGCTTTTCCTGAAAGATGTTCTAGTGTGTCTATGCCTCTTCCAGTAACCAGGGCATGCCAGCAAAGCAGAAAGCATGTGTTTCTAAGTGAAAATGTTTATAGCTGAGTGATGGGCTATATCCTATGAAAGGGTATTCATGTCTGAGGTGAGATTCCTGATTCAGTACTGTTACTGACTAAAATTCCTATAGTTTTTTTTTTAATACAAACTACATCAGAATGTCCTTAGTTCCTTCCTCTCTCCCTCTTTCCCTTCCTTTCTTCCTCCTTCCTTCTCCTCCATCCCTTTCCCTCTTCATTCTTCCCTCCATCTGTCCCTTTCTCCCTTCCTTCCTTCCTCCCTCCCTCTCTCTCACCCTATTCCTTCTTTCCTTCCTTCTTCCTTCTTTCTTCTCTTTCCTTTCTTCTCCCCTCCCTTCCTACATCCTTCTTTCCTTCCTTTCTTCCTTCCTTCCTTCCTTCTCTTTTTTACCCTTCTAACGCTAATAGTCTCTGAATGGAGAATAAATAAATAACCTCAATTCTCAAATATTACAATTTTAAGCTTAAATATACTGTACTGAAGCAAAACCATCTTACCAAATGTTACATCTGATGCATACTAACAGGGTTAATCCTGGTCTTGTACTCTTTGTGCCTCTGTTTCCTCATCTCTAAACTGGCATTTGTTTTATTTGTAGCTAAGAAACAGTCTGGCATAATGATTACAAGACAGCCTCAGAGTTGTTAAGACCTGGATTGAGGTCTTCCCTTGAGATTTACTTAAGTAAGTCATTTTTGACCATGTATACCTCAGGAATCTCTAAAACTACTAGTTGCAAGGAGTTGCAGATTTACATTAGTGGAAGGAAAGGCACTCTTCCTACAGCCAAAGTGTGTGTGTGTGTGTGTGTGTGTGTGTGTGTGTGTGTGTGTGTGTGTAGATCCTACTTCACAGTTCTTTGCTTATAAGAATCTAGATTTAGAACTAGAAGAGACCTTTGAGATCATCTAGTTTAACCCTTTCATTTTACATATAAGGAAACTGAAATCTAGATACGTCTAGTGACTTGTCCAAGATCACACGCTCATAAATGTTAGAGCCAAGATTTGAACTTAAGTCCTTGCTCTCTAGAACCAATCTGCTTTGCACTTCCACCCATGATATGAGGCTCAAATAAGATGTGTTCAAGGTACTTTACAAATCTTGAAATACTATTTTTTGTTTTACTGGCTTGGCGATTTCATCAGTATAAAGAGCTCCATATGGAGCATACCTACTATTAATACAGATTGTCATCTGCTCTGAAACTTAGAGTCAGAGAATTGCTTGACCATTGAGGGATTAAATGCCTTGACCAGGGTCACACAGTTAATATGTGACAGATGAGAGGCTTGAGTTCAGGTCTTCCAGACACCTGGGTTGGCCCTCTATATACTTTGCCGCACTACCTCTCATGATAACTAATGCCATATGATTTATATAAAACATTTCACAAACTCTGAAAGTGCTATATAAATGTCAATTAAGATAGTCATCATGATTCATACCTGTATCCTCACCCCTTACCCCAGCTCTGTCTTCCACTTCCAGTTCTGACCACTAATCAAATCAACACTACAATTCCCAGAAAGAATGTGTTAATCAAATGCCCTATGACTGCCCTTCCCATAACTGTGATACCATAGTAGTCTAAAACACCCCTCCTTTGTCACACTTATTAGAATTTAAACTCCTTGAGAGCACGGACTATCTTTCTTTTTATACCTATATCCCCAACATTTAATACAGTCCCTGGAAGAGGAAAGAAATGATTGTTTCTCTCTTAAATTAATAACCCATTATGGATTGAGATTAAGATTTCCCCTTTTTAGTTCTTCATTCAGAAATCAGTCCCTGTATGTTATTCAGCTAGCTTCTGAAAGACATTGATGATAAATGAGATTGCCCAAATCTTCAGAAATGTGCCTTTTGATCTTGGGTGGTCCTCTGCCCAACTAGGAGAATTTACAGAATTCAGTCTAAATGAGATCTTGTTCTTAGAAAAATAAGTTCCTGTGTTCTTGGGAACTTTCATTAGAATTTAGCATGATCTGGCTTATAAAGGGGAAAAAACAAACCAGAGAAGTGTAGGTAGAGATGGATTCTTTGGCCAAAATTGCTGAAGGCAGCTGAGTCTCACAATTAGTTCACATTCTGTGCAGGAGGAGATGAAGACTTTTTGCCCACCTCCTCATTAATATGTTCACATCTTCATTGATTGTTAACCTGTCAGAGTTAATCTCCACACTCAGGTGGACTATACCCGCTTTTCCAAAGGCATTCAGAGGCCCCAAGGATCATCTTTGGTCTACAGGAAAAAAGCCAAATGACCATCCTTTTATTAATTATTTTCTAGTCATAATTAATAAAATTATTGTTAATCACCTAGAAATCATGTCTCTCAGACTTTTCATACACCACAAATAATTTAAAAACCCTTCAATAAATGTATTTTCATTCATTCATTTATCACATGCTATTCTTTATTCTGAGTACTAAAAACTTGTGGGAAGCCTACTTTTTGAAATGTGAAGTCCTAAGAAGAAACAAAAGAAAGGTCATTTCATATATTTCATCAATCATCCAATGTGGGCAGGATATTTTAGCTACAAATATATACTTTCCTGAATTGTTCTACTTTGATTTTCCTTTTACAGATCTGTTTTCCTTTATTTATTGCCTTTGTTCATTTTCTTTTTGTTTATATTCTCCTCTCTGAATGAGAAAAATTAATGTTCAACAACTACATATCACAGTAGGAGAACCCACAAGTTACAATGTAAATACCCATATCAAGTGGGATGGGGGGGAGACCAAAATCTACTAGAGAGAGACAAGCTTCCTTCCAAGTCTATTTGGCCCAATATTGCTTAGAGAAATGATACCTGGAGGGCTGTGTCTGAATGAACACAGACTGAAGGTATATACCTTTACAGGCTTTGACAGTTCTAATATATGGAAATTGTTTAGCTGGAGTAATTTTCCGTTATCTATTATACATTACCCTCACAGAAATATAAAGCACCCCTGCCTTCAGAAAACAAACCATGATGATGTAGTATGCTTCTATTCTCCAATGCATGTCTTTCAAGTTGATTAATTCCTTTCAACCAGCCATCCAGAAACCAACAAATTGTCACAACTGCTACCCCCACCCACTGATCAGTGACTAAGGAATGAAAGTATTTGACTTCTTCTTTGCCACCTCTTCTAATTGCATCCAGATTGATCAGACATCTTCTCCTTCCCGTTTTCCTGCTGCAAGTAAGCATTCTCCAGCATCAGTCAAGATTTATGTAAATGAGAGCTTCTATAAGCCTCTCAGGGGGCTGCTCCTTCTGACTCCACCTCTGAGCAATGCTGTTTTTATGAATGACTGCAATCAATGACAGTGAATGACTGCCAACTGCCCACTCAACCACTTCTACTCCTCCCTGTACACACACTCTAGAGAAACTAGCAGTTCCATGCTTGCAGATGAGCCTATGATAAGGCTTTTATCTTTCAAAACAGGAACTAAATTTGCTTCTAGGATACTTAGGCTATGGTAATTAGATATTCAAAATGTCTGCAAAATTCACAATTTACCTAATTACTTTCTCCCTTTGCAAGTTTCTGTGTAAGAGTATGCAATCTCTTTCTACCAAAAGCAAAATGAAAAAAAAAAGAATACTTGAATACTTTTGATGATATTACTCCCATTTGGGGTTATTATTTAAACTTGCCATAGTTAATTTCAGATATTAGGCATAACTTGCAAAATATTAGACTCTCTGTATTGATACTTTTGGTCTCATGTGCACAGTAGAAAGAATTTTCAAGCTTGAAGTCTAAAGAACAGCTTCTCATGTGTGACCATGTACAAGTCACTTTCCTCTCCGGGTGTTAGTTTCCTTATTTATCAAAAAGAGCAGATTTGACTAAGTAATGCCTAAAGGCTTTAGTTTTCGATAATTATTTAATAATGGTCATATACTTTACTAACAGGAAGCAATGGCGCAGTAGCCTAAGATACTTACTAGCTGTGTGACTCTGGGCAGGCCATGTGACTCTGCCTCAGTTTCCTTCTCTATAAAATGGGCTAAAGAAGGAAATGGCAAACCACCCCCCATATCTTTGCCAAGAAAACCTCATAAAGAGGTCACAAAGAGTCAGACAGTCGGACTAAACAACAATAATAAGAAAATATTTGACTAATAATGCATGAGGCAGGTGCCATCTCGTCTACCTTTGCATCTTTCTTCTCATCTAGCAAGTGGTCTGCATGTAGATGCTAACTAAATATTTATTGAAGGAATAAGTGAATGAATGAATGGACAAATGTCTTTCCTGGAGGCTGAGATCAAATTAAGACCAGGTCTGTTGAAATTGGGGAGATAATAAGTTGTTCTTATATTTACTCTCCAGTCCCCACTTCTAATTGTAGTTATCAGAATGTTTTTGATGGCCTAAGAGTCCCCAAGATACAGTGAAAATAAACAATTAATGTTGAGAACAGAAATAATAAAACAGTTGACTAAATTGTTAATGATAAGCTACAAAAGAATTATACCTCACTGCAAAGAGAGCAAATGTAATATGATAATAAAAATTATTTAGACCAGATTCTTACAATTATATCATGCTCTGTAGAACATGTGCAAATGATAAGCCTCTCTATAGTCTATTCAGTTTAAGATGGGGAGATTTCCATTAGTATTTTTCCCCCTAACTTTACTTAGGTGCTCTATTTTCAAAATAGAAGAAGGATTTTTTTCCCCCTAGTATATGTTAGGCAGGCATATTTTAACTGCTACCTTAACTCTTTCAGTCAATGAGGGCTTGATTCCATGTGTACCTCAGTGGTATTTTTACTTTTATTATTATGTTTTAGTTAAGCATTAATTAAGTGGCTGTTGAAAGTGAGTGATTTCTTTAAAAAAAAGAGGAGCAAAGTCAACTAGTGTGACAGCTTTCTTGACTTGGGTCTTAACAGCAAAGAATAATGAAGAAAAATGAATATGAGAGATGGATGGAGAAACATTGGATTTGGAGTCAAAAGACCCAGATTTAAGTCACTGCTGTTCTTTATTAGCTTTCTGACCTTGGGGAAGTCATTTCTGAGCATTGCTTTCATCATCTGAAAAATGAAATTTTTAACATGGTGGGTAGGGAGTGGGGGCGGTGGATTGGAACATATTCATTGAAGCTGGGCATGTGCTCTGATCCCTTTTGGGGATAGAATATGCGTGTGTGTGTGTGTGTGTGTGTGTATACACGCATAATATATATTATGTACACACACACAATATATTATACACACACACACACACACACACACACACACACACATATTCTATCCTTTTACTAACTAGCTACAGTGATACTTGAATATCTACTTCACAGAGTTGTAAGGAAAGCACTTTGTAAATTGTAATGGATTAATTAAACGTGGACTGTTATTGCCAAATTGCTGAAATGAGCTACACACACAAAATGGTGGCAACTAAATGAGAAAATGGCCTTCAGACAGACAGTTTCCTATCTTTTTGTAGAAATTAGAGAAAGTAAGGAAGGAAACATTTAGTGAGGAACTACTATGTGCCAGCTTTTGTTCTGTGTTGTTGTTGAGTCATTTTTATTTATGTACAATTCTTCGTGACCTCATTTGGGGTTTCCTTGGCAAAGATACTGAATGGTTTGCCATTTCTCCAGCTCATTTTACCGATGACGAAACTGAGACAGAGATTTACCCAAGGTCATACAACTAGTAAATGTCTGAGGTTGGATTTGAACTCAGATCTTACTAATTCCAGCCCTAGTGCTCTATCCACTGTGCCACTTAGCTACCCTTAAGTGTGTTAAATAAGGGACTGGGCTAAGTGCCTTAAAATGTTATCTCATTTGATCCTCACAACCATACTGGGAGGTAGGTGTTATTATTATCCTGTTCTGCAGTTAAGAAAATGGAGGCAAAAAGAAATAGGGTGATTTCTCCAGAGCCACACAACTAGTAAGTATCTAAGACCAGATTACAGTTCAGTTCTTCTTGCCTCCAGGCCCTGGGCACTATCCAATGTTTGACCTAGTTTCCTCTAAGGACTTAAAAAGGGCTCAATGAATCTCAGAGAACAAAGAATCCTTAAAAAAAAATCTTTGATCTCAGTTGCTAATTACTTCAATGGAAACAAAATGCAGAAAGGGAAAATAGCAGAGATGTCAAACAAGGAAGCAGAACTGCACAATGACCTTCAGAAGAAATAGAAAAAATGCCACGTAAAAAAATAAAGCCAGGGCATTGGGAGTACAGAGGAAAAGGCATAGCCAAGATTCACCCAAGAACTTTCAAAAGCAGATCAGTTTGCAAAGGATGTAACTAGAAAATATGTTTAAATTACATAAAGCAAAGGAACAAAAAGTTCAAAAAATGCTGTGTGTCCCTCCCCTACCAGATAAAAACGGAGGAAATTTTGAAAACTGATGATTATGAAAATGCAGAGATGAAAAGGCTGTTCTCACCAATTTTTAGTCTCCCCCCTCTCATGTCACCTAGACACATCTTGCCCTTTTTTAAAAATCATATTAATGTTTCCTTTATATTTTCCTAAATGTAAATACATACATGTATATACACATACATGTACACATATACATACATACGTGTGTGTATATATATATATGTATGTATATATGTGTGTGTGTGTGTGTGTATTCTTTCCTTTATACATACACACATAACAGGGGATTTTAAAAGTTTGATCTTAATCAGATAGGAGCAGCAAATCACTTTCAATGGAAAATGTAGAACAGTATACTTGCATAGGAGAGCAAACGGAGTTTTAAAGATAGACCTTATTATTCCCTTCTTAACAAGACCTGTGGAAGTATAATTTCGTAGTTGTGGAATCAGAGGAATGAGCGACGAAAGTGACTTTGGATGAGATCCACAATTATCTGTTCCATATCACAGGGTTAAGGGGATGGTGCCCCCATGATCTGGAAAATCCATAAATATTTTTGTCCCTCCTTTCGTACCAGAGAAGTCTGAATTTTTTCTTTTTCTTTTGTGTGGTGTTTACAATACCTTAGTGTAAAATTTGGGTTAAGTATTTTGTCACAAGCTCTGTGTCTTCTGTTGGCCTTCATATGTCACCTGTGGTTTCCATAAGACTTCACCAAAAATTTCCATGTAATTCCTTCTGCTGACCTGTGATATATTGAAACCATGATAGGGAAAGTTGTGATGTGGAAGGGATAACTGTAGTCCAGTCTCCTCATTTTATAAGTGAGGAAACCATGGCCCAGAGGGGTGGTAATTCACCCAAGGTCCCATAGGTAATTAGTAGCAAAGTGAAGTTCTAACCTTAGTTCGAAACAAGCACAAACAGAGCACTTGTTCCACCCTCCCCACCCCCCCCAAGAATCCAAGGAGGTCACTTCAGAGCTATGTTTATGTTTAAGAGGTCTTGGAAGTGAAGAGGAGCTTGGAATGACGATTTTAGGATCATAGATTTAGAGCCAGAAGAGCCACCTCTTTTGATCATGGAGCAAACTGGGGCCATGTAAGTGACTTTGCCTGAGGTCATCCAGTAAGTGGCAGACCTAGCATTCAAAACTAGATCCTTTGATTTCCCATACTCAATGGACTCTTTTCAATGAGTCATGCTGATGTTGCCTCTGGAAATGACTTAGAGACTGGAAAAGAAAAGAAAAAAAATAGAGGATTCATTTTTCTGAGGTAATAGTCAGGATTTCAGAAGTTCCTCAGAACAAAATTGTCATAAAAGACAGATGGAAAAGTAGGGCTCTGATAGTAGGATTATATCAATTATGCGAGTGCTATAAGGGTTGATGAATGATTTTGTATTTCAAGGCAACTTAGCTTCAAAGTCCAACATCTAGGGCACCAGAAGTGTTCCTAGGATGATAACAGAATTAATTCATTATTAATTTCCTAGTAAAATCCACATGTTGTTGAGTTGTTTCAGCTGTGTCCAACTTTTTTGTGACTCCTTTTGGAGATTTGTTGGCAAAGATACTGATGTGGTTTTCCATTTCCTTCTCTAGTTGATTTTACAGAGTAAAAAACTGGGGCTAATAAGGTCAAATGACTTACCCAGGGTCATACAGCTAGTAAGTGTCTGAGGTTAGATTTGAACACAGGAAGAAGAGTCTTTCTGACTCCAAAATCTCCATCCACTGTGCCATTGGGTGCCCACATAGCTTTCTGAGAAGCTCAAATCAGAGACAACTCTGATAAGAAATTTGGATGCATAAGCATAAATGTACCTTTTTTTTTTTTGGTGACTTTCACCATAATTTTATGTTCTACCCTTAAGAACCAAGAACAAGTCCAATAATCTGTCTTTAGTGGGAAACCCTTTTAAATACCTAAAGAAATTTTATCCTCACAACTATCTCAGATCTCAGACCTAGTGCTGTGAGGAGAAAAGAGAATAAAGCAGAGAGGAAATTTTAGAGCATTTTTTAATAAGGAAGCTAGATATTACAATGTGTTGAACTTGAGTTAACATCTGACCTCAGACACTTACTAGCCATGTGACCAGTCACTTAATTATCTGTGCCTCAGTTTCCTCAATTATATAATAAGAATCTGTAAAGTAGGACACATCTCTCAAAGATATTGAAGATCAAATGGGATGTTAAACCTTAAGGCATTATATAAATGCAGGAGATTATTAGTACAATACTGGACCTATAAGGAAGGGCAGAGAATAAAATGAAGGCATTAGGTACATCGAGGAGAGGGACAACAAGTGTGAGAGAAGAGTACAGAATGGAAGGTGAGGATGCATCAAAGATAATATTGTTAATTTTCTAGTACCTTAATATTTTGTCTAAGACTAGGTCTGAGCTCCAGGTAATATAGAATAAAGATGATTAATTCCAGAAAAGCAAAATTTGGCATGCCATATAAATTTCTTCTTTTGCAGATACTGAACATGTTAATAAAAGTTTTGCAATAGATAAAACTGAACTGCTCTTCAATGATACTTTTTTTCCAATTTTTAAAAAACTTCATTTATTTTATTCTGAACTTAAGAAATAAAACAGGCATTTCCATAACATAGTAGAATAGGAAAAAAAAAGGTGATTGTATACGAAACTACAAATCTACTGTGTACACTTGCTAGTCCTTTTAAATTTATAATAAAGTTATCATGTAACTTTACCTTTTCTTCTCTTTTTTTTCTTTCCTTCCATGCCCTCCCCAAACAACCCTAGAGATGGCTACCATCACACATACACACACACACACACACACACACATGTGCACATGTGTGTTCATGTGTGTGTATGTGTCTATGTATAGATAGATATAGGTATAGATATGTAAAATCATTCTATACACACTATAATTAGTTCTTTCTCTGGATGCAGTTAGTATCTTCCTTCACATGTCCCTTGTAGTTAATTTGGGTATTTATAATAGTCAAAATGATTTAGTCAATCAAAGTTTTTCTTCAAATAATATTCTTGCTGCTTGGTTGTCTTGGTTCTGTTCATTTCACTATTCATTATGTTGTGCAAGTCTATCCATGTTTTTCTAAGGTCACCAGCTATGCTTTTAATTCTGGCCACATGATACTCTCATCACCAAGTGAAAAATATATTCTATACCAATGGTTCTCAATCTGTGAGTCGCAACCCCCTTGGGGGTCGAATGGGGTCGCCTCAGACCATCAGAAAACATATTTCCGATGGTTTTAGGAACTGAGACACCTCTGTTCTCTCTGTCTCCAGGTGGGTCCGCCCACATGCAGATACACCCACATATGAGTATTAAAGGGTCATGGCATTAGGAGGGTTGAGAACCACTGTTATATACAATGCAACCACCAAGAGGTTTTGCCACTGGTTAGAGAGTCACAACCTAAGATAGTTCCAGTCTTCTAGTTCACAGACCAAAAAGGATGTATGAATACATATTCATTCACCTCAGGGCAAAGTAGTACTTAATAGCGAATTTATGACTTTGATGATAAAAATGAGTTATGCTTATTTAGACAATCAAGTTAAGCAAGAGAACAAACACCCTGAAAGATATAAGGGGGGGAAAGAACATTCAAAATGATCTTGATTAATTGGAGAAATATCACACATTTCTATCTAGGCAGCTAGGGGGCACAGTGTATAGAGTGCTAAGCCTAGAGTCAAGGAGATCTATGTTAAAATCCAGTCCAGATACTTGCTAGCTGTGGGACTTTGAGCAAGTCATTTAACCTGTTTGCCTCAGTTTCCTCATTTGTAAAATGATGTTACTAGTAGCACTTTACTCCTGGGGTGGTTTTGAGGACCAAATGAGATAATTATAAAGCTGTTAGTACAGTGCCTGGTCCACAGTAAACACTACATAAATGTTATTTTTGAGCATCTAGGTGTTGTAGTGGATGGGGTACCTGAGTTCAAATCTGACCTCAGACACTTACTAGCTGTCTGTCCCTGGGCAAGTAGCTTAACCCTGTTTGTCTCAGTTTCCTCATCTGTAAAAAGAGCTGGAGAAGAAAATGGCAAAACACTCATGTTTCTCCCCCCAAAAAAACCCCAAATGGGTGACAAAGAATCAGACATGACTGAAAAATGACTGAACAAGAACAAGAGCCAATCTTATGCATTAATATACAGGATCATCGATAGGGAGCCAGACAGTGTGTTAGAGTTCTAATCTAATGTTTTGATTTTTTGCAGTGAAAGATCACATAGAGCAGTGGTTCTCAACCTTCCTAATGCCACGATCCTTTAATACTCATATGTGGGCGTATCTTGGTGTATCTGCGTGTGGGAGGACACGCATGGAAACAGATGGAGAAGTGGTGTCTCGATTCCTAAGACCATCGGAAATATGTGTTTTCCAATGGTCTTAGACAACCTCTGTGACCCCTGTGAAAGGGTTGTTCAACCCCCACAGGGATCGCAACCCACAGGTTGAGAACCGCTGACATGGAGGAACATGCCCAAATTTATGTCAAAAATATATGTTAGAACTGGATTCAAACCTATCCTACTATATACCACATCCAAAGAATTTAATATTCAATTTGAAATATATAATGAATAAACACAACTGTAGTTTTAGACAGGAAAACAAATTCCAGGACTTTAAAATAGGGAAAGACTAGCTAATCACAAGTTCGGCAGAAAAAAAATATATGATATTCATAGTAGACCACAAACTGAGTATGACTAGGCAATATGCATTAGTGCAGTGCTACCAATATATATAGTGCATTAAACAGAACGAGTTCCTGCCCCCAAGAGCTCATTATATCAATCTGAGCAGCAAATATATTTATGGAAACCACAGTTTCCCTTTGGTAGCACAATTTGTAAGATTAAAAACTACCACTAAAAATGAAGGCTGCGGGAACATTTAGTTTGAACAAGACCAAACATTTTATTTTTACTCAATTTTTAGCAAAAGCCACAAACAATAACTACTTGTAAGTGCTTCAACACTAGCATCTACCTCACCCTCAATCAAAATGCTGCCATATTTCAGAGTGCAGTAATGGAAGCAATAGTCCTATGACATATATTGGTTTGGTTTAATCACAATTTGCAAGGAAATTCATGAAGTTTTTGATGCTTACTTTTGGGTGCGTGAGGGGGATGATTATTAGAGTTTTTATTCAGCAAATTTAAAATTTTGTTTTTACTTTGCACTTAACAATAATGAATATTTCAGAGCAAAAAGATTAAAAAATATTTGATATGAAACCATGAACTTGTGTGTTATATATGTAATATATAATTTATTTTAATATAATTTAATATAATTTATTTTTAAGTATATATTAAATTTAACCTAGAAGAGCTAGGTGGCACAGTAGATAGAGCGCAGGGTCTGGTGTCAGGAAGATTTATCTTCCTGAGTTCAATCTGCCCTCAGTCACTTAATTCTATTTGCCTCAATTTCTTCATCTGTAAAATGAACTGGAGAAGGAAATGGGAAACCACTCCAGTATCTTTGCCAAGAAAGCCCCAGATGGGTTCATGAAGAGTGGGACACAATTGAAAAATGACTGAAAACAACAAATTCAACATGCTAATAAAACAACTGCTTTTTGTGTGCTCTTATGAACTTTTTTTTGAGTAATTTTAAAATATTTTATTTAAGTCACATTAGCTCGTTGAATCTCAATTTCCTTATTTTTAAAATTAAGAAGCTGAACTAAATGGCCTCTGGGGTCTCTTCCAACTCTACCTCTATGATTTATAATTTAGGTCTCATAACCTTTGGCAGCTCTCTAGGACTTATTCCCTAAATTATAGAATCTTTGATCTCTGTCTTGTTGGCAAGAGTTCCTACACAAAGGAAACCATAAATCCTTCAGAACCCAGAACCAAATACCTCAGAGTTACAAATGCATGAGTGTTCTAATTATCAATGTACATTTTTCCCACTCAAAGGATATATTCTTCTATTATTGGATATAATATATAAATGCCCATTACATTTCCTTAAGGACATTTAAATTTGAAAAAAAGATGCTCAAAAAATCTTAGAAACTAAATCTTGAAGGCTCATTCTTATTAAGGAAACATTTTAGGCAGTGACAACTCTTCTTCAATGGAATCACCTACCTGGGATGTTAAAACAGCAAGTCAATCAGAGGAAAATAGGTACTACAGAGACTTTTATCTGTAATTGAATATTCAAGTGACACATAAATCATTCAAGATATTAATTCTCCATTGTTAATGCATCTTTCTATAATACATGATTTAATGATACAGATTCAATATAATTTCATCATTTTATCATAATAGATCCTGTCATCTAGAACATGACAAAAATGAAGCTTAATCCATTTAAACAACTTAAGATTCACAAAAGCAACAAGACTTGGTCTTAGGATCAGGAAGACAGGTTCAAGTCTTGCCTCTGACGTCTACTGGTTATGATCATTGTTGGTTGTTGTTTAGTTGTTTCAGTCATGTCTGACTCTTTGTGATCCCATTTAGGATTTTCTAGGCAAAGAGCCTGGAGTGATTTGCCATTGACTTCTCCAGCTCATTTTATAGATGAGTAACTGAATGACTTGACCAGGGTCACACAGCTAGTAAGTGTCTGAGGGCAGATTTGAACTCAGGATGATGAGTCTTCCTGACTTCAGGCCCAGCACTCTATGGACTGCACCACCTAACTGCCATTCATTTCGGCTCTCGGTGCTCCCAAATAGTTCTCTAAAGCTATACTTTACTGATAAAGGTGCTAATCTGCCTTGGTAGAGAGACTGTTACCTTAATAGAAGTTCACTCTGCCATTCCAGTTCTCTTCATTCACATCCACCCCCCAACACACATGTAATTGGATGAAAATTTGTGTTTCAATACCTAAGATGGAATGACAACATCTTTAGTGATAACCATTGTTTTGCAGATATTAGCAGAAGGAAAGAAATAAACTATCCAGAATGACTTGCTGTCCTCTCTATGATAAACATACTCATGTGTGAAGAAATTAAGATCACATAATCATGAAGGTATCAAAAAATTGTAAAGTTATCAGATGATGTTGTAGAAGCTTTTTCCCCTTCCTCCTTCCTTCTGATTGAATCCACTGTTCTTTCCTTCTAATGGTACTTATGACTACCAACAGTCATCTGTAGTTCTCACCTCTCAACTGTCTCATGTTTTTAAATCTACAACTTCTCAAAGAAAATCAGAACACCCAAAACATAGAAAGTTAAAAACTTAATCTGGCTCTCTTTTCCCACCCCTCCTTCCCAAGGCAGTACTTCAGCTAATCAAACAACAAGCAAATAATACACATTTACTATGTGCCAGGCATTGGCTCAAGCACTGGGCGGACAAAGGAAAAAGTGATACATTCCTTGTGTTTGCTGGGCTTAAATACTAACAAAATGGAAGTTTCTCTTGAATAGTAATATTTCCCTCCAATGGTAATAATATTCCTATCAATACCAAGTTCAAAACTTTCCATTCCCCCAATACAAAATCTTTGAGCCATTTGGGGTTACACCTTTTTCCTTTTCTTCAACCCTCTCTTCACTGCTGTCCTAAGTCCTGATTTTCTTTCCTTTTAAATGTTTCTTATTTTGATTCTATCTATTTCCATTGGGAGCCACTTAGATCACACTCTGATTCATCGTAAAAACAGCTATCAGATTGAGCATCTTTTGATTCTTTTTAATTATATACCACTTTTAAAATACAACTCAACATTTAACAAATCGACAATAAGGTTTCCCAAACTAATCTGACACTAATTACTCTTTTGTTACTAAAAGCATATTTAGACCCATACCATTCCTCCTTTTCACTGCTGTTAGAGCCGCCTCATTGTTCCCTCTGTCTCAGATCTCACTTCTTTCAGATCTGTTCTCTGCACAGTTAGCAAAGTGATATTCCTAAAACAAAGGTCTGACTCTTAGAAAGCTGGTCTCCTTTTTTTTTTTTTTTTTATACATTTCATTATTACCTTCCTATGGTCTCTATGATCAAACACAAATTCCTCTGCCATTTAAAGACCATGACAACCTATCCTCCAAAGGGTTAAGATGTATTACTCTCCTTCAGGATATCAGTGTTGATTCAGAAAGTTTGTTAAGAGCCTGTGAGATGTAGGGTACTGTTCTAATAGTTATGCACAGCAAGAAAACCTTTCACACAAAATAATAACTAGTATTTATGCAGCATTTGCAATGTACTTTATAAATATTTCATTTTATCCTCATAATTCTGAGAGGTAGGTGTTTTCATCATTCCCATCTTGAAGATGAGGAAATTAAGATAGATAGAAGTTACATGACTTGCCAAGGGTAATACAGCTAGTAAATATTTGCCTGCAGCTGGATCAAACACAGGTCTTCCTGACTCAAGGTCCAGTGCTCTACCCATTATGCCTCATATGCCAAGGGTCTATGATTTGTCAACATCAGGAACTCCCTCCACCATCAGAATGGCAATCTATTTGCAGCATAAATGGTAAGTCTGAGGGAGTGGACTGAAGCACAGTCATTAAGAGACTTGCCCCAATTCTACATGGTTTAGAAATGCAATTTGAGCCCAGGGCTTCCTAATGCCAAGTCTAACACTTTGCTCACCATGCCCCTTGGTTTCTACTTTTTACACAGTAAATATTTAATATTTTTATTGACATTAAATGAAAGATGAAGTCTTTGTACTTTAATACTGTAGGAAAAGTATAAAATGGTATCTTTTACACTCTTCCCAAATAAGTACATGTTGCACAATATAAAAATATATTAGAGAGGGGGTGCAAGTGGCCTTATAGAGATCAGCTTATTACATGGGTCATGATGAGTGAGGATGTGTTGCAACAAGTCTTGCCTTTGTAATTCTGAATGTGATTCATCATCCATTTCCTCATGAGCTGTTTATGTCTAGATGTTATGATAGCTTCTGATGATGGGATGATAAAACCTACAGACTCTGAAATATAGGTGTGGAAAGGCAATAAATTGAGGAGAGATTACTACTTTGAGTAGAATCTATGGGTATATGTAAGATAAAGAGACACATAATTAGGGGTAAAACTTGTATAGCTAGAGAACCAGTTTCTCAAAAGTCAGGTGTTCTGGGCTTCAGGAAACAGAACTTTGTCGGGGATCAGAAAGCAAGGTTGCATTTTGATCTATGGAGGCAAATCCTTTTATAAAATCAAAGCCATCAGAGTCTTACATTCAGTATATTATTTGGACAGCTAAAACATAGTCAAATTTGGAAAATCTGCTCTCAAGTTTTGTCTTTTGTTGTTCAGCCATTTTAATCGTGTCCAACTCTTCATGATCCAATTTGGAGTTTTCTTTGCAAAGATACTGGAGTAGTTTGCCGTGTCCTCCTGCAGCTCATTTAACAGATAAGGAACTGATGCAAATAGGTTTAAGTGGCTTGCTTCAAGTTTTCACCTAGGATACGAGAAGGTACAGCTAGGATTGTTCTTCTAAAAATTTTATAGAGATGAGGCAACAAACATAGGTGATAGTTACTGTTGTCTTAATCAACAAGCATTTGTTAAGAAGTAGTTAGGTGGTGTTGTGGATAGACCACTGGTCTTGGAGTCAGGAGGACCCAAATTCAAATCCAGCCTCAGACACTTGATACTTAATGACTGTTGTGGCCCCTGTGCAAATCACTTACTCCTGCTTGCTTCCTTTTCCCCCCAAAAGCACTTATTAAAGCACATATTATATTCTAGATGCATTGATTGATTAATCTATATTTTAGTAAAGGCATCATCCATGATCTTTTTTTGTAATGTTTACTATCTTTGAGTTATTTTAAAAATACATTCTCAAGTGCCATGAAAAGTGCCACTACTAGCACCCCTTTTTTTTTCTGTACTTGCTTGACCAAAACAAGTCCTGGCCTGTTCCCACACCATCTTTTTAAGTGCCATTATTACTTCCTTATATAGTGAACCATTACTGAGACAGTAGAGCCCAAGGTGGTGATTTCATTACTACAGATAGTGAAAATAGACTTATTAAAAAAAATTAAGAAGCGTTTGATTCCACTCATTGGGGTTATCTTCCTGATTTTAATCTCCAAATGCCCTTGGAATAGCTGTTCCTCAGCCATCCCTCCTGCCTTCTAGTTTCAGCATGCCTTCCCTATTCAAAGTGTCTTGTAAAGATTTATTTGTGTACATACTGCATCCTGTCTCCCAGTAGAGTATCATCTTAGTGAGGGCAGACACTGTTTTGTATTTATCTTTGTATCTCAGTGCTTAACATCATTCTCTGCCCATAGCAGGTGTTTGACAAATGTTGGTTGAATAATAAAGCAACAATAATGGTAAAAGGGTTGTAGCATGAAATAGCAGAAAGCTGGCATCAGATTAAGGCAGACATCTACAAGTCGGGGAGGGAGTACAGAGAGAGAGACAGAGACAGAGAGACAGAGAGAGGATGAGAGAGAGAGAGAGAGAGAGAGAGAGAGAGAGAAAAAGAAAGAACTAGTCTTTGATTAGGAAGACCTTAGCTCAAGTCCTAACTCTGACACATCCTTGCTATATCATGTGGGCAAGTTACTTAACCTCTCAGTTCCACAGACATCTCTAAGACAAAATTTCCCAATAAAGGCTAATCTGAATTGGCAGAAAAAGTTTCCTTCCTGAGAGCTGCATTCTATATATGTGTTTAAGTTATTTGAACTGAGGTTGCCCAGAAATCCATAATGTACCTATGTAGAAGTTGCTTGGAGGAAACCAATAGCTATATATATATATATTTAGAATAAATGTTTTAATTGCTAGTTGTGCCTTTTATTGTTTTAAAGAAAGTCCAAGGATTTTCTCTCCATAGTTTCTTTGGGAATTAGGAGAAGGTAATAGGCTTCATCTATATTCCCTGATAATGGACAGGTAAACAGAGCTAAAGTATATTAAAGCTTTAACTTTTGTTGTTTTGGGTCAAAGTTCTAGCATTTTTATATACCTTCTATTGAAATCCCTTCCAAAGGATCTTGTTTTGCTTTACTCTATTGTTTTGGAAAGAATGTTACTATGGTTGGAATGACATCATGTGAATACATCACACCTGTACTTACACACCGGAAGTTTGAGGCAGCAGCTCTGTTTCCTTTTGCAAGGCCTGAGGCTATATCTCCACGACAGACCTGTGGCAGAAACTCCGACTGACACAGCAGGTGCTGGCATTAAACTTTTATGTTTTGTGCCACCAACTTTTCTCTGAACCTTTTCTTTCTGGGACAACAGGAATTCTAATTAATCTTAAAAATCCTTAAAACCAGGTGATCCTTTTATGTTCCTTGTGTATTTATTAAAGAATATTAAAGTAGATTATGAGGCATTTAATTTGTACACAAAGTTATCATGTCAGTAACTTAGAGTTGAATTTAATTGGAAAATAATAAGCATGTGCTAAGTCCTTACTGTGTACTAGAAATTGTGCTAATAGGTCCTACAAATACAATACAAAAGTATAACTGTCTGCCCTCAAGGGGCTTATATTATATTGGGAGGATATAAAATGTTCACAAATAAATAAAGATAGGACAGAGATTAAATTAATACAAACTGATTGGAGACGGGATAAGGCAAGCAAGTACTTTCTCCACACTAGTGGAGATCACAACTCACTCTTGCCTTCTCATTCCATAGGAGTCTTGATCATGACATGCAACAAATCCTCCAATGCAGAGAGAGCTACTCCAAGCACAAGAAGCCTTCATTTGTGGCTTTCACGCTATCTTGGACAGCAACTGTGGAGCAGTCCATCTGTTGCCCTACATTCTTGCAATGTAACCTGTCCAGTTTCATTTCTAGTCAAACATGTCTATTGATGGTGTTTTTAATGCCTATTCTTGTGTAAGACATCCTTGGTGATGTTCTGCAGCTAGTGCACTCTCCACACCATCTTTCCCCTGCCCTTTTAGTCAGCTGCAATTTTGATTCTTCTGAAATTATAACATTCTAGGATTTGTGACCATAACACATCCCCAGGAGAATACTGATGTTTAAAAAGATGTGCTCTAGCTGCAGAGATCAGCTTAGGATCACTGCAAATTCTATGCTATTTCTCAAATGTGATCCAGCTTTTCACAGAATCTATATAAGCTGACCTTTTCTCTTACCTTATATAACTGACAGACATTCTAGCAGTTCAAACACTGGATATAGGTTTAAAGTTATGGAACCAGACTCTCCCTGGGCTGGAGCTGCTCACTAATTATACACTGGAAACCTTCACAAAGTCTGAGTTGGAAAGGTCCTCAAACACCCACTATCTAGTTCAAATCAAGATTAAGAATACTTCTGCAACATTTTTGACAATAGACAATCCAGCCTCTACTTGAATATCCTCAGAGATGTAAAACTCATGAGAAAGAAATAATTATATTAATAGTCAATTATTGAGCTTGGAGACATGCAGACATCTCTGTCCTATTTCCTTGTCCAATCTCTCAAGGAGAGGGCTGATGAAAGAAAGGATTCACATTCTCCTCATTCTAGGTATTGCTATTTTACCCAACTAAATCAGACTTCTAGTCTAGAGTGTAACTCCCTTCTGCTCAGGCTTGGTTGGGAAATAAGGTCTTTGAATAGATTGCCCAAGGCTCGGAGTAACTTAGACGTAAATGGCATAATCAAAATTCGTTAGAACGGGTTCAGTCCCTTATCGTAATATTAATTCTCTCATTAATTGTTAACCAATCAGAGTTGATCACCACCCTGGGAACACCCCTCTTCTAAGGACACATAAGTCACAAGCCCACCACCATGATTGTTTTTGGCATTTGAGAGTCCCACAGACCTCCTTTTATTAAAACGCTAGCATTACTAGTAAAATGACGAATTACTCAGAAATTATGTTTCTTGACCTTTTTAAACTCCACAATCACACAACCTCACAAGGAAGCTTAGTCTCTCTATTTATCACCTGTTGCCAGACTATTGCAATATCTTTCCAATTGGAGTCTATCTTTCCCCCAGAACTGCTTCCTTTTCCCACTTCCTTATTATGGTCGAGCATGCCACCAATCCTTCTAGTTACCTAAGCTCACAACTTAGGTGTGGTCCTTGGTTTTTTATCTTACTCTCAAACCTTCCTATATTCAATCAGTTATGTCCTATTATTGCTACCTGTTATTTCTACCTTTGTAACACTTGTCCCCTTCTCTCCTCTGACACTGACACCATCCTGGGGCAGGTCCTCATCATCTCATGCCTAGACTATAACAGTCTGCTGGTTGGTTTCCCTGCTCAAGTCTCTACTCACTCCAATGCATCCTCTTCCGCTCAGCTATAAAATTGATCTTGCTAAAGCTCAGGTCTGACAATCACTACCTTACTAAATAAACTCCAGTGGCAACCTATTACATCCAATGTGAAATAAAAGAAAAATTTCTTTGTTTGGCTTTAAAAATCATTCATAACTTTCCCTCACATAAACATACCCCATTCCAGTTTTCTTATCTATTATTCCTGAGTACACTGCGGTATCTGTAATTAGCGTCAGTGATGTTCCTCAGAGCAAGACACTGCATATTCCAACTCGAAGTGTTTTTGCTGGGTAATTCCCATGCTTGGAATGCTTTTCCTCTTCATTTCCGTCTCCTGGCTTCCCAGGTTTCCTTTGAGTCTCATCTAATGTGCCATCTTTCATAAAGAGATTTTTCAAGTCTTCTTTAATTTTACTACCTTCTCTCTAAAAACTATCTTTAATTTCTCCTATACATATCTTATTTATACAATTATTTGCATGTCATCTCCCCCAATTAGACTATAAGTTCCTTGAGAGCATGGATTGTTTTTTTTTTGTCTCTCATTGTATCCCCAGTGCTTAGCATAGTTCCTGGCATACAGTAAGTGCTTAATAAATGCTTTTTGTCTGACTGAATTGTTATCCATTCCTCTAGTCACTCTCCTCTCTAATCCTTCCTCCACACAACTGACGAAGTAATTTTCCTAAAGTACAAGTCTGATCATGTCATACCTCAACTCAATACATTTCAGTGGTTCCCCATTACCTCTAAAATCAAATATAATCTCTTCTGTTTGACATTTAAAACTCTTCACAACCTGGTAACCTCTGACCTTTCCAGCCTTATCACATATCACTCACTTTGCCTTACTTTTTGGTCCAGCCAAACTGGTCTTTTTTCTCTTTCTCGTAAACAACACTCTATCTCTCATCTCCATACATTTGCACTGCCTGACCATCAACCTTGAAGTTACTCTTTCCTCATTTTTACCTCTTAAGATATTGCATTTCCTTAAAAATTCAGCTTAAGTGCTACCCTCTTACATGAAACATTTTTCTGATCCCTTCAAGCTGCTAGTAACTTCTCCTCCAAAATATCTTGTATTTGTTTTGCACATTTCTCATATACTCTTATAAGTATAGGCTGTTAACCACCCCCCACCCCCCAAAAAGAGAAAAAAAAAAGATATGAGCTCCTGTAGGGAGCTGGGGATTGGGTTGTTTCATTTTCGTCTTTATGTTCTCAGCATCTAGCACTGTGCTTAGTACAAAATAGATGCTTCATAAATGTTTTTCGATTGATTGATTGATAGCATGAATTGTTCAGTTTTCCTGTTAATTGGGAAGTAGCACTCTAATAGGACTTAAGGGGGAAATATTCTTAGCCATATTCAGTGTCCTGTAGAATTTGAATTTGATTATTTTTATTAATATGAATGATAAATTATAAATGAGTCCAAACCAGATTTCTGAGTTCTGCATGTTCTTTTCTATTAAACTTCTTCACTTGCCTAAAAAAATACTTTTAAAATGTTTTCTCATAAAAGGTAGCTATTGCTTACATTTCTGTTTTTTATTGCCACTTAAATTTATCTAATTATCAAAATAATTAATTTATTATCCAAATTTCATGTTATTGTTTAAATGTAGAAAACTGGATGATTTCTTCCCTGACTTTTCAGCTGGGCTTAGTGAAATTTAGTATGTTTATTGGATTCTGGAGGCTAAAATAGTATTATGTCTTACATGTCCTGCACTGGCAAGTTTGAGAAGGGGCATGTGGTAGGTGCTTAATAAGTGCTTTGGGAGTTGCGGTATATGAATGTAATGAAATACTACTGTGCTATAAGAAATGATGAGCAGGTGAATTTCAGAAAAACCTGAACTTAAATGAACTGATACTGAGTGAAGTGAGCAGAACCAGAAGAACATTGCACATAGCCACAGCAACATTGTGCTATGATTAACTATGATAGACTTAGCTCTTTTTAGCAATACAATGATCCAAGACAATTACAAAAGACTCATGATGGAAAATGTTAACCACATCCAGAGAAAGAACTATGGAGTCTGAATGTAGATCAAAGCATACTATTTTCACTTCTTCTGTTTGTTTGTTTTTTATTTCTTGTGGTTTTCCCTTTTTCTTTTAATTCTTCTTTCACAACATGACTAATCTGGAAATATATTTAATAGGATTGTACATATTTAGCTTATATCAGATTGCATGCTGTCTTGGGAAGAGGGGAAGAGGGAGGGAGGAAAATTTGGAGCCCAAAATGTTATAAAAATGAATGTTAAAAACTATCATTACATGTAATTGGAAAAAATACTATTAAGGAAAATAATTAAATAATTAAAAATACTTTGGGATATAAAATTGTAGGGTACATAATTGGGGTGAGAAATATTGGAACCATCAACATCAATGGACAAAAGAAAAGTTTATGTGGAATGCTGATTTTAAATAACCTTGAGAGAAATTATTATTAATAACCAATGATTTGGGAAGATCCAGAGTTTCCTCCCTTTTTCTAAAGTCTTGATTTTGAAAGTTCATTGTCTTGAAGGACATTACTGACAATGGAACTGGACTAACGTTTCTTGTGCAGACCCCACCCAGGTAGGGTAACTAATGTGTTCTGCTCCGATTTGGGCGGGGCATACATTCTTTGAATTAAGGTTTCTTAATTTAAAAAAGTAAATGACTTAATCAAAGTTCAGTTTCAGCCCTTCATTGTAATACCATTAATTGCTAAGCAGTGGGGGCTGACTCCCGCCCTGTGGAACACCTACTTTTAGAAGAGTATGGAAATGGTTAGCCCCTGCTATGATGGTCTTTAGTCTAAGAGAGAGAGAAAGCAAAATGATCATCCTTTTTATTAAAATGCTGGCATTATTAATAAAATTACCCAGAAACTATGTCCCTTTAACCTTTTTAAATGCTCTAACCTAAAGGTTAACCTCACTGAATTTGAATGTGATCTCTTGATGATCCTTTGATAATCTTTGGCATAGAATGGAGCAAGGGGTAGCAGCAGGACTTCCAGTAATTTTCATAAACCAATTATTCAACCATAGTCAGCACACATTTACTAATCTCTACAATATGCAAAACACCATAAGCAAGATATTAACCCCACAGGCCTAATTAAAGGAACTACATTAAATTCTACATTACATAGTAAGTGGTGGGGACAGCATTTGAACATAGAGCATCTGGTTCCAAATTTAGTGACCTTTCCATTATGCCATGTATTATAAAATAATATTGGAAAATTATGTTAGAGACATATGCTAGAGGACCTCAACTGTCAGATTAAGGAATATGGACTTTAATTTGGTAGGCAAATGAGATCAACTGAATGTTTCTAAACAGCAAAATATTTGAGCTGCACATTAGGGAAATTAATCTGGTTGTGTTGTCTAAAACTAATTGCAATGGTAAGCAACTCTGGGAAGGGAGACCAGAAAATGGATATTTGAAAAGTCACAGTGAGAAGTAAAAGTCTCATTTAGAGTTCATGGTAGTAGAAATGGAATGGAGAGAATAGATCCGAGAGAGTCCCTCCCCCTCCCCCCCCTCCAGTGGCTCTGCATGGTTTCCATCATGCTTCCTCTTGGATAAAGATATCACCTGAAATCTCATCATCATGCAGATTGACTCAAGTTGCCTCTGCCTCTGATAGGAGGACTGTAGGGTGAAGCAATAAACTCCTTCCAAAGGCTCAGAACATTTCATTTCCCATCAGTAACTGCTAGATTTTGACTTCCTGAGCACCAAATCCTTTTCAAGAGGGTAGTCCATGCCCCTCTCCTTACTATTAGATTGAAAATTCCTTGAGGGCAGGGCACTATCTTTCTTACTTATATTTCCAACATTTAGCACAGTGCTTGGCTTATGTTGTGTTTGCCCTTCCTTTTCAAAGGGGACCATGGCATCAGGGGAAATTGTAACTTTGCAGTTGACTTTGATTTGAGTGAGGGAGGCCGTGCAAAGTCATCGGCCTCGCTTTCTCCTGCAGAACCATCTGGATCCAGTGACCAGATATTCATCAGGATGATTGGAAATGACCCAGGATGCATTGGGAGACCCTGGCTCTTTTAGGCTAAGGTCTTTTCAGGTACTCACTCTGAGTGAGGTAACACCCATTCTCTTTTTGACTATTGCCATTTGGCAATTGGAGTACAGAGAATGCTAAAACCAGAGGAATCAGGGTTTGTTTTCTTTTCTTCTTCTTTTGCCTAGTTTGTCCACTTGCTGTTCTGTTTCAGAGTAAAGAATTATGATACCCTGTGATCAAAACCTCAAGCAAATCAATCAACCAGTCATCAATCATACTCTGTACTGGTTTTGTATGGTAGGCATGATTCCCCAAAGTCTTTTGCAGCAGATGTTTCAGGGGGCTAATTTTTAAATTTTAAAAATTAAAAAAAAAAAACTTAACAGCCACGTCAATGATCTCTTCAGAGTTATTTTTTCCTTTTCTTTTTTAATAGAACGTTACACACCCCCTCCCCACAGTGTCTGTTAAAGAGATTTCAGGCAATCAATAAACTTGGATGGTAAAGCAATCACATTTTTATTTTCACCTACCCCTAACTGAAACTCAGCATTTTTTTTAATGATTTAAAAACATTATTCTTAGAAGACATCCACACCCCTTACCAGATCACAAAATGGATTTATGACACAAAAAGGGTTTAAGTATCTCTGCCTTGGACCAAACATGCTGACTGCAAGCAAATAAAAATGAAATAAGAACCAGAATCAGTATTCTCAAAAAAAAAAACTCTGATATTTCATTTTCCAGTATATTAATATAAAGCTATTGTATGGCATAGAGTGCTGGTCAATTAGAGTGTTCTTGTAAGTCTCTTTTTGTAATAAAACTTTTTTATTAAAAAAATGAAGTAGTACTACTTTAAATCTCAGCATTTATGTAATCTGTAGAGATAGGCATAGGGTGTGAAACTGTGATCCTACTGGCACTAGAAATTCCTAGAGAAAACTACCTTTACTAGTGCAGATACTATTTCCCTTACGACTTATAGTCTTAGAAAATTTCCTGGAGCACTGATATGGTAAGTAATTTGTTCAGGGTCATCCCACCCCTATGAGTCAGAGATGGGATGTGAAATCTGGCATTCCTTATTTCAAGGATGTCTCTATTTTGCCTATAATTAAAAACCATAATTAGTTTTAGGAAACATAGATATACATAAATCTGGAAAGAACTTCAGAAGGCATCTAGCCTAACTTGTTTTTTTTACAAATGAAGAAACTGCAGTCTTGGAATTTGTTGTTGTTATTCAATAATTATCCAGACTTTTTATGACCCCATTTGGGGTTTTCTTGACAAAGATACTGGAGTGGTTTGCCGTTTCCTTCTCCAGTTCATTTTACAGATGAGGGAAATTGAGGTAAAGAGGGTTAAGTGACTTGCCCAGGGTCACACAACTAGTAAGTGTCTGAAACCAGATTTGAACTCTGGTCTTCCTGACTCCAGGCCTGACACTATCCATTGGGCTACCGAGTTACCCAAGTTAGAACACTCAAAGTCACATAGGTAGTGAACGTTGAAGGTTTGATTTGAACTCTGACTCCACGGTCATTGCTCTTTTTGTTATGCCACTTCCTTCATCCTTGTTTTAAGGTTTATACAAGAAGTTCTAAAGGGAGATGTCAAATGTCATAACTACCTTGGGAACGTTCACATAGTTCAAATCTATAGGACCATAGAACCTGAGATTAGTAAGAACTTTGAGAGTTGTTCACCTTTCTATTCAACCTCTACAAAAACCACAGCAGATGGTCATCCCACTTCTTGTCTTCCTCAGACAATCTCCTTGAAATTTCCACCAACTGATCTTCATTCTGTTCTTTAAAGTATAACAAAATAAGTCTAAAATCATTTCTACTCAACATCCCCGAAAATATTTGAGGATAACTATATTCTCTTTGTCTTCTCCTGTCCCAGCTCCTTGCAAATCTAATCTCATTCTAGTGTGTCAATGTGCTTCTTAAAACGTGGAACCATAAAGCAATACTTGAATAATGCAACATCTCTTTTGATTCACTTAGGAACGCTCAATGATAGGATTCATCTCAGAGAATGTTTTTCCCTAAAGAAAGATCTGAGGCATACTCTGCTTTTTGACGACCAGTGACAACAAGAGTAAAATTCTTTAATAAAATTTAACCTCATGTCTGAAAAGACGAGCAGTTGCTAAAAGAAGCAAGTGGTTTTTTTTTGTTTGTTTTTGCTTTATTTTCTTAGTTGTGTCTGATTCTTTGCCACTCTATTCTGGGGCTTTCTTGGTAAAGATACTGGAGTGGTTTGCCATTTCCTTTTCCAGCTCATTTTACAGACGAGGAACTAAGGCTAACAGGGTGTAAACTGACTTGCCCAGGGTCACACAGCTGATAAGTATCTAAGGCCTAATGTAAACTCAGAAAGATGAGTCTTCCTGACTCTAAGCCCATCACTCTGTTCACTGTACCACCTAATTAAAAGGAATACGGTACTCTCAATAATGCTTAAGATATCAAAGTTACCTGCTTGTTGTGAATAAAAGGATAATTCTCTAGTTCCTAATTTAAAAGTACATTAATATATATCTTACCCCTTTCTTCATTTAATACAATGTACTACTAGACTGTGGAAATTATAACCTAAACACAGCAAGTGCCACTGGAGACCTATCTATGCCCATGAGAATTATACGTGTTTCCAAAGCAGAGAAAGCAATGCTCAGTTCTCATTTCCCCAATGAGACATATTATAGCTGAGTAGAATACCTGGACTTCAGGAGAAAATATTTTCTATTTGCAGGCTGGCTGTCTTTAATCCCAAGTATCTTTCTGTTTCTCTCTAACACAAGTAGCGGTCTCACCTAACTAAGAAATAAATAAATAAGCATGGAACTTTGTTATGGGAATCTGAAGATCTTCCCTGCCTCTAGGCCCTTTGCTAAAGTGGCTACGTGACCCTGAGGACCCTTGGATATTTGAAAGTATACTCTGTTCCCTAATAGGCTGAATGTGATCACGTGGAGCCTGTGGCGCCAGGCTTGTT
>CM053584.1:233703452-233715263 GCA_028627135.1 Pseudochirops cupreus
GAACATCATATGATCATTACTTTCATTGGTTCCGATTTAAAGAGGGATCAATACAAATGGCTAAGTTTAGATTCTAACACAAAAAGACACAAAAACTCATAACAATAGAGGGAAAAGAGGGAGGGAGAGGAGCACTCTAAGAATCCTGCTTTCATTCATTTTGGGGCTCCATTGACTGACTTAGATCACAACCTTTCTGAAAATATAGCTGTAAAATGTTTCATGAAGAAGAAGAGAATTTGTGGAGCTTTTTGATGGTCAATGGATGGTAGTCCTAATGTCAGAGGGAAGCATTTGAACTTAGAGCGTCCAAAGTTCAACCCAAAATCATCATGCTTTTGAGATACCTAAGAACAAAGATTCTCAAGCTTTCTGAGCTCAGGGCCCTTTTCAATCTTAAAAATTATTAAAGATTCCTCTATTGACTTTTGTTTAGGTTGAATATATCTACTGATATTTACCATAGTAGAAATTTTAAAAATCTTAATATTTTATGAAAATGATGGGGTGGCTGTTCTCCTCCCCCCCCCCCTTTTTTTTTAACTTTTCAGACTACATGAAAAAGTTTCATATACCCTCAGGGGCAGCCAGATGAGACTGAGAATCCCTGCCTAAGAGTAACTAGATATCTTAAATCATGAAATTATTTTTTGATCAGCATCAGGGTTTAGATACAGCTCTCAAAATGTGATGAAGGTTATGCTTTCCCCTTGGTTAGGTGAAGTAGTGGATGGAGCTAAACCTGGAGTCAGGAAGACGTCAATTCAAATCTTACCTCAGACATTTATTAGCTGTGTGATCCTGGGCAATGCCCTTAACCCTGTTTGCCTCAGTTTCCTCTTCTCTAAAATGATCTGGAGAAGGAAATAGAAAACCAGTCCAGTATCTTTGCCTAGAAAACCTCAAATTGGGTCTTGAACAATAAATTCCTTTCCATATGTCACCAATTCTTCCTCTGTTTTTCTTACTTGATTTTCAAAATCTGTTTTGAGCTCTTCCATGATCTATAACCAATTCCTATTTTTCTTAGAGGCTTTGGATATAGGAACTTTGACTTTGTTGTCTTCTTTTGAGTGTGTGTTTTGATCTTCCTTGTCACTAAAGGAAGTTTCTATAGTCAATTTTTTCCCATTGTTTGCTCATTTTCCCAGCCTGTTGCTTGATTTTTTTAATTCTTTGTTAAGGTTTCACTCTGCTTCCAGTGTGGAGGGTGTACTGTCCCAAGCTTCAGAGATTTTGTGCTGCTGTTTTCAGAGATATTTCTAGGGGCTTGTAAATTTTCAGTTCTTCTAAGGTGGTATGATCAAAAGAGAGGTGTTTCCTCCTCTCCTGGACTGTTTTCTGGTCTTTGAATGACCAAAAGCACTCTTTTCTGCCTTGGAAGTGTCAGGAGGATTCCCTCTCCACCACCATCACAAACTCTGGCATGCTAGCACTCCCCCTAGCCCCAGGACTGTGACCCACATGGAAGCACAGGCAAAGCAAAAGAATCTTGCCTCAGCACCAGCAAAGAAATTCCTGCAATCCCCTTCAGATCAGTTGCTTGACTTCCCCTACCATCTGTTGGCCAAGAGCTCCTGAGGCAGCTGCTGCTGCTGCTGCCACCACCTAAGACTGGGGCCGAATTGTACTCCTCTCTCACCCAGGTCAGATAGACTTTTCCTACTGACTTCCTAAGTTGTCTTTGGTGTTTGTGGGTTGAGAAGCCTGGAAACTATCACTGCTGCCAATGATTTAGTCACCTAAAGCCTGCTCCAGGTTTGCTGGGTGGGGGGTCCAGTCTGTGCCAATGGGACCAGCTTTGGTCTGTTCTCCTTTCCCAGTCATTTTCTATTGACCTTCCAGGTTGTCTTGGGGTGGAAATTTGTTTCACTCTGTCATTTTGTGGGTTCTGTTGCTTTAGAATTTGTTTAGAGTAATTTTTTACAAGTATTTGGAGGAGTTTGGGGGAGAGCACCATCCCCTCCCCATTCTTGCCTATTGAAATTCTTCCTATCCTTTAAAGCACCACTTCTATGTACCTTTAAGGCTACACACCAATCAATCAAGCAATAAGCATTTGTTATATACTAGGCACTGGGGAAATGCAGAAAATATTATACAGTCATGATCCTCAAGGAATTTGAGACAATATGTACACATGTAGGGATAGGGATAGGAATTGAAATTGGTCATGCAATTTCACTGGTATGAGGAATTCCCAGATAAAAAAAACTCTCTCTGCCATTTAAGGTCAGCATCTTTTCTCAGTGCACTTAATATAGAGAAGTTGTAACATATTCGTAGAAGAAGAAGTTGAGGACAGATTATAAAGGTCTTGAGGAGGTTCAAGTGGTGGAATTTTATTTTTAAGGCTGTGGGAAACAATTGATTTCTGAGCAGGATTGCATGTTGGAAGCCTTCTTACAATGTTCCATAGACAGTGGGGAAGGGAAGCAGAATTCACATTTATATAAGTTAGGCACTGTGCTGAACACTTTACCAATACTATTTCATTTGATCCTCACAACAACCCTGTGAGGTAGATGCTGTTATTATCCCTATTTTACTGTTAAGGGAACTAAGGGAAAGGACGATTAAGTAACTTGCCAAGGGTCACACAATTAGTAAGTATCTAAGGCTGGATTTGAATTCAGTTCTTCCTGACCCTAAGTCCACTGTTCTATCGATTGTTCCTCCTCGTTACCTTCCATTGGAAAAAGAGTTCCTTTTTTGCATACTAAAACCATTGTATTCATTTAGCTGTGATGTAAAAAGAGTGAGGGTGCTAACAGTGGGAATAGGAAGAACGTATGTGAGAGAAAGTTTGGATGAAGCATCTAAAGGACTTGGTGATTGATTAGATGAGTTTTTGTTTTTGAGCCTGAATGAATAAAAGGTCAAGAGCCATGTTGTTCTACCCACACTACATCCATCTTGTGCTTTTGAAGTTGTTTTTTTTAAGTCCAGATATGATGATATTTATCTCTATTAAATTCCACCTTATTAGATTGACCCAATGTTACAGTCAATTGAGATTTCTTTGAATACTGGCCTTGTCCTCCAGAACATCTTAGCTATCACCACCAGCTTTGTGTCACTGGAAGATTTGAAAAACATTAAATATCCCTTTATCCTCATCATCAATAAAAACATTAAATACATGGCCAAGCACAGATCCCTGGGGCCATTCACTGGGTATCTATTTCACCTTTAAGTCTTCTCTAGGCTGCATATACCATGTTCCTTCATTCAAGCCTCAGTTGCATTCATCTCAAGATCTGTCAACCTTCCAAGTTGATGTTATTGACTATTCTTTCAGTCTGGCTTTTCAAATAGTTCCAAATCTACCTACTTATACTGTTATCTAACCAACATCTCTCCATTTTTGCACAAGAATAGCATGAATGTAATTAAATCGTCCCTGAAATTCCTTAAAAGAATTTGTCAGTTATTTGCTGTTACTCCCATTACAATTCCTCCTGACTTCCCTGAATTACCATTTCCCATGACTTCCTCACCTGACCCTCCTACACATTTACCACTTTTATATATATTACCTTCTTCTATTAGAATATAAAGAGAATGGAGACTGCCTTGTTTGCTTATGTTTATATCCCCAGAACTTAGTACCATGCCTTATACAAAATAAATCTCATTCATTCATTCATTCATTCATTCATGCATGCATTTGTGCATTGCATTCATTTATTCATTCCATCATGCAAACATACATGCTTAGAAGTATTTGGTCAAAAGCTCTGCTAAAAACTTAATAAATTATAACCATGCCATTCTGTGACCTATCAGTCCTCAATGTCTAGAGACACATTCACTAATCCTATTTAGTAAAGTTAGCATGAAAGAAATTAAGGATTGAAACAAGTCTGAAGGAGTGGCTTGGGCAACCTTCAAACAAAGTCATCTTTAAATAGAGGTTGGGTGATAATTTGTCTTTTTGAAGTGAGGATTCCTTTTGGATACAGGTTTGTAATGGTAATAGAATTTAAAGATCCCATTGTATTGGCTAGGTTTTTGGATTAAGTGTGGGAATGACTTCTTGACATGAAGAGAGGAGTCTGAACTGGGAGGAGCTGGTTCTGTGGCTTTAGAGAAAGGCCCAAGCAGCGAGAGGCCAGAAGAACTTCTGGGAGCCAGCATCTGGAAGCTGCTGCTACTGCTGGAGAGAGAGAAATGAAAATTGAGGACTGAACTTGGAGGAAGCATGACGATGGTGCCGGTATTTGGTCTGTCTGTCATGATGTTACTTTGTCAGATTCATCTGCTGATGGAGGACATTGCTGTTGTTGCAGAAGTCCTGGCACCTTGCTGTTGGTTCAGAAGCCCTGAAAGAAGATTTTCTTGTTGTATGTTTACAGAAATCCTGGAGGAGGGTCTTATTGATGTTTTCAGGGGTCCTGGGACTGTACTAATGATTTGTGCTAATTCCTCAGACCTTGTTGTTGGGTCTAGGTTGATTTCGCAGGCAGAGAGTGAATTGATGACATCAGCAATGTGTATCTATGTTGTATCTTTGTTAAGCCTTGTCTTCCCAGGAACAGAAACTGCTGAGAACTTGCCTTGGGTCAAGATGAAGAAAAGACCTCTCCTTGGGTATTGAATGCTGTAATGCTATTGTAAAATGCTATTGTAATCTAGTTGTGACCTAGGGGTGGATGGCCCTCCACTGCCTCTTGAGAGAATGTTTGGTGGTGATGGATGGTATTGTAATTCAGTTGTGATCCAGGGGTGGAAAATTTCTAAACTTTGTACTTTGTAACTGAACAAATGAATATACTTTGTTTATGATTGGAAACTAATCTATACTTGAGAAGAGAGACTTTGTATTTGACTAAATGAATGTACTAGCTAGGGGTGGAGTACTTTGACTTTATACTTTGTGATTGAATTGAGAATTTACTAAATGATTGAGTTACCCTGTATTTTTAATTTTCTCTTTTCTGTGAATGTTTTGCCTTAATCTGTTACTGAATAAATGGAGAGTTTGCTATGCTCATAATCCAAACCTGGAAGGTACTTGTGCTTGGTGTTACAAGTTTGAGTTATCATCATGGGTTGAATGGGTTGAAAGAACTAGTAAGGTCTTTTCCAACTCCAAATTCTGTGATTCTGAATGAATGAATATTTCCATTCCACATACATTTTCTCCATTCTCATAGGTAGGATGAGATCCAGCATCTAATGAGTGCTTTGAATTCCTCATTGAGACAGGCTATAAAGAGAGAACAATACCATCACGAAGTGTTGAGATGATCAAGTATTTCATAATGAAAGTGTAGTCACAATGAACAGCAAAATGAATATTTTCATTCTCAAGCTTATAACAACATGTAATTTTAGGCTTTATGTCATTGTATATCAAAGGCAACAAGGTAAGTTTTTATAAGATAATTTGTAATTCTACTACCTGTTGCAAGAAAAGACACCCTTAGATGAAAAAGAAAACAATAAAATAAATAACATTCCTCCTGAAATGAGATATACAGACATTTCCTCCTAGCCAGAAATTTTAAACAACAGACTTTCTTTTCCATTCCCTTAATCAGATCTCTAGTCCAGATTGGCCAGCTTTCACATGAACAAATACAGCCTTCTCCTGGGTCATCCTTCCTATATTTGTTTTGTTCAGCTAATTTTTTAGTGGCTGACAAAGCCATCTTCCCTGGAGAAAGATTTATGGGGAAAAATGTTTTCTAGTTAGAAGAGGATTTGTTATCCTCATTAAAGAAATCTTATGGCAAACACAGATAATTTTAATATTTCTATTTATATGCTTTTAAAAAATTATCTTTCCTTAGCTCATGTTATATTCTCTAATAATGTACAGAATTGGAAAACACAGAATTCTGGAATAATGAGTTAGGCATGTGGGTGTGTGTGTGCACATGCATGTGCATGCATATGCACATGCAACACCCATGTAGATTTTAGAACTGGGCCTTTCCTTGCTATATGTGATCTGGTTAATCTGCCTGTGCTTTAGTAGACAACTCCCTCCTGATTCCAAGTCCAGTGCTCTATCCAATGTACCACCTACCTGCCCTATGTAAGTAGCAGAGGTGGACTCTAAACTTCTGCTTTCCTAACTTTAAGCCTAGCACTTACATCTCCTCTATTGCGAGAGCTGGTTGTTCTTTGCAATATCAGGGCATATATTTAGTATCCACTGTATTGTACTCAGGGGTGTTATAATGTTTGGCTTGGTGCTACTCCCTTTCTTTTACTGCTGAGTATACTTAGGCAATGTATTTGTTTCATACTTGTGGGAAAAATACAATCTTAGCAAAGTGTGACCTTGTCTTACCGATACGGAAAAAAAAAATTAAAGAATTTTCTGAATTTAAATTGAAATGGTGATATAGGATCTTTTAAGATTTTTTTTTAAGTCTGTCTCTTTCACAGGTGAAGTGGAAATATTCTTGAGGTATTCCAAAAAGGTGTGTGTGGCGGGGGGAGGGGGGGAAATGGAATATCAAACTAGAAAATATCTGTTTTAAAGTAAGCAAATTATCTATGTAGGGTCACCCTGACATAATGGAAAGAGAACCTCCCTTGGAGTCAGAAAGACCTGTCTTTAAGTCTCCCTCTGGTACAAAATGACCATGTGAACCTAAAGTTACTTAATATCTCGGTTCCCCTACATGATCACCTTCTTCTCCCTCTGCAGCTAGATGAGGTAGTGTAACAGGATTTGGAACTCAAAGGGGCTTAAGGGGTCATATAATGCTGTCCCCACATTTTTCACATAGCATGAATGAAGGGAAGTAATATAACTGGATATTAAGATTGACAACTAGACTGTAGCAGCTTTATATACAAAGCTGAGGAGTTTATATTTTACCTTTTAGTCAATAAAGAAGTTTAGAAAGCATTGAGGTAGGGAATGATATGGTCATGTCTGAGTGAAATTATTTTTCTATTATGTTAATAATCAATGATTAAATTAGCATCCAGATTTTTCTCTTCTCTTTCCTTATCGAGGTCCAGTTCTTGTAGAAGATAAGTCTCTGAAGGACATGGCTTTTTGAGATTCCCCTAACCCTTGGGCAATATGCTCTTCCACCTTGGGCTGGACCCCTCCCAACTAGGAGACCTTACTTTAGTTTATACTATAAACAGAATCTAATTTAGGAAAGTTTTTATCCAAGGAAATGAGGTCCTTGTACCCTTCCATTAAAGTTTAAGGTAACCCAGCTCACAAAGGAGAAAACCAACCAGAGTGATCTAGATGGAGATGTATTCCCTCATCCAGATTGCTGGAGGTGACTAATTCTCATGATTAAGCCAAGTTCCCAGAGGGAGGAGCTGAAAACTTCTAGCCCACCTCCTCATTATATGCCCAGGGTTGATTTTTTCACTTGTCAGGGGCATTTCCTTTTACAAAGGTATTTGAAGCATTCAGTGTCTTCCCTGAGGGTCTTTTGTTTCTGAGAGAAGCCACCGACCATCAATTTATTGCTTATTAGCTATCCTAGTTGATAATTTGATTATTAATTACCCAGAAAGTGTCTCTGTTGTTTTTTTTTTTCCATTTGTCACATATCTATGCATGAGCAAGATCATTTTCACAGTTGAGCAAAGGATAGATTGAGAAGGGTAAAGACAAGATGCAGGGAGATGAGTTGGAAAGTCATTATAATAGTTCTGGCAAGGGGTGATGAGGGACTGGAGATGTTATAAAGATAAGATTGATTGTGCTTACACATAAGTGCTTAATTTACACACAAGTGTTTAATAAATATTTGTGGGACTTAATTGAATTGAATTAGTGACTAATTGAATGGGCTGGAAGATGTAGTAGTAAGAGGCAAAGACAGCTTGCCAGGCACCTTCTCTGAAAAACTGGCCTGGCCCAGTATAGGGAGGCACATTTAATATAATATGAAAAGTGCAGGGCATGAAAGAAAGTAAATCAGTGAAGGAAGGAACAAATGAGTGAATGAATGAATATTTATTGCCATTTACTATGTGCCAAGTACTGTGCTAAGCACTCGTATTATATACAGAAAAGTGAGACAGCCCTTAAGAAACTTAGATTCTAGAGGGCAGCTCCCACTAGATAGAAAGCTGAATCTGGACAATCAGGACAATCTGAATTCAAGCCTCAGACACCTACTGATTCTGTGACTCTAAGCAAGCCAATTAACCATGGTCTGGTGCATCATCTGTAAAATGGGGATTAAAGTAATACTTACCTCCCAGGATTGTAGTGAGATTAAACTGAGATAATTTTTGTAAAAGCGCTTTGCTTTGTAAACTTTAAATTGTTGTATAAATGATAATAATTAAGAAAGAGAAGCATCCTGTATATAGGTCTAAGTATGGGACAGCTGGAAAGACCTGGGGGTCTTTAAGGTGGGTTGGAAAGGTAGATACTAACGGATCTTTTTTTAGTGTTTTGACTTTTGCCATTCTCTAAACCATATGCATTTCTAATCTTGAACCATATGATTTTTTTGTTTTATTGATGTTTCAAGTTTTTGTTACATTTACAGATTTCCCCACATACTCCATAAGAGACTTCTTAATCTTTAATAACAAAGAAAACAACTAAACAAAACTAGAAACACAGTACAACATTACCCATCTATAGCAATGCCCTACAACCTCTCTAGTTTAATTTTTCTAAATGAAGCCAAACATACTTTCTCCCACTAATACTGCCCAAATCCCAATGGAAACAAATGATAAACAAATGAATGACTGAATAAATAAATGAGACAAATGAATAGATAGATAAATAGCTGTGTAAACAAATAAATAGATGGTGAGTTCCTTGTAAGCAGTATGCAGAGTCCAGCCAAACAACTTCCCCCATTTGACTATACACACAAAAAAGTATACCTCATTCTATCCCCTAAATCTAGCCCCTGTCTAGCAGGATCTGGATAGTATATTTTATCATCAGTCCTTTGTAATCATGGATGATCATATATTGATCATAGTTCTTACCATTTTCAAAAAGTCCTCCAAGTTGTTCATTCTTTTATAATGTTGATGTTTAGTGTACATTGTTCTTCTGGTTCTGTTTACTTCACTTTTCATCAGTTTATATGTCTTTCCATGTTTTTTTTTTAAATAATCTATTTCATCATTTCTTACAATACAATAGTATTCCATCATATTTATACATCACAGCTATCCATTCTTTTCTCAGCTGGTAAATATCCCCTTATTTCTAAGGTTTTTGCCACTACAGAGAAGAGATTTTATATACGCGTTATCTATGTCAGTATCTATATATGCCCATACATATGCCCATATGTATATTATATATGCATACCTCTGTATATATGTATATTAATACATATAATGTAATTAGATAGATATATGTGTTACACATTGGCTTTATTCTTATTTATTTCTTTTGTTGTACCTGTGGTATAACCAAGTTAAAAAGCATGGTACATTTATGTAACATTTTATGTCTAATTCTAAATTGCTTTCCAGAATGGTTATACCTATTCACAGGACCACTAAGAATGCATCAATATTCCTGTTTTCCATAGCATCATAGCATTCCTCCCCAAAATTATTTTCCATTTTAGTCATCTTTAACAATATGATGGGTATGAGGTCGAATCTCAGAATTACTTTGATTTGGATTTCTCTAATTAGTAGTGATTTGGATTATATTTCATATGGCTTATAGATAACCTAGTTTTCTATGTGGTTTCTATCAGGCCATTTATCAATTGCAGAACAACTTTTATTCTTATAAATTGGAATCAGTTCCTTATATATCTTGGAAATGAGACTTGTAGCTGAGAAACTTGCTCTAAAGATTTTTCCCCCTGTTAATCATTTCCCTTTTAATCTTAGATTTATTAGAGTGAGTTGGCCTAAAGTCAGGGAGACCTAAATTCAAATCCAACCTCAAATATTTACTGGTTATGTGACCATAGATAAGTCATGTAACCTCTTTTTTCTTCAGTTTCCTCAATTGTGAAATAAGAGAAATAATAACACCTACCTCCCAAGGTTTGTGTGAGGACCAAAAGAGATAATAGTATTAGCTATTATCATCATCTCTATTATTATGCAAAAACTTAAAAGTTTCTGTAATTAAAATTAACCATATTATCTTCTATATTATATTCACTTTTTTATCAATAATTTTTTTCTCCATAGGTCTAACAATTTTTCCCATGAACTATTGGACAGTGGAAAAAAAAAAGGGGTAGTAAGAACTTTCTGTTTTTTGGTAGCTGTTACTGCTAAGGAAGACAAAGGTTATAATAGGCAGAGACAATCACCAGGCTTTAGGTCTCTGTAAGTGTTGCTCCCCAGGATGATGACTGATAAAGTGGACATAGAAGAAAGGGTGTTGTCCTGGAGGTGGTATGAAATGCTGTTGCTATTCCTGGATTCCTGAGCATAAGTTCTTTGAGTTACCTCCACCAGTTTGGGCTCAAGGATGGGAGGGTCGAGAATGACAGGGTGGTTTACTTGGAGAGATTTAGATTTGGAGTCAGACTGACTGTGAGCAAAACACTTGACCTTCTTAGCCTCTGTTTCCTTGTTTGTAGAATGGGGGTGTCAGTCCTTCTCCTACATCTCCTGATGTGATTTGAGCTGCGAGGAACCCTGAAATGTCAGGATAAAGGGCAGCATCAGCCTGGAATGAATTCACAGGATCAAACCTTCTTCCAGTCAAGGGGCAGTTTATTGTAATGGCGACATAAGTGGGCCAGATTCCTAGTGAATGTGCAATTCAGTGAAGGTGAGATTGATGCTTATACACAAAAAGGGACAGTGAAAGGATCTGGGTGGGGTAAAGGAGTGATAAATAATCTGGGCTGGGCCAGGTGCAATAGTTCAGGGAGTATTATATGGTCTGGAGTGGGCCAGATGCCTTGCCATGTCACCAGTGATCTGGGCTACTGAAATGTATGGGAAAATTCAGGTTTGGGGTTGCTTTCAAACATATCCTTTTAGAGGTCCAGGTCCTATCACCCCATCATCTCCCTCTGTGTTATTTTTTAGGAAAGTGTTTTGTAAAACTTAAAGCATGGTGGGGGGGGGGGGCGAACTGAGGGGAGAAAATTTGAAACTCAAGAGATTGTAGAATTGAATCTTGTAAACTAAAAGTAAATAAATGGATGGAGCTCTGAGCCTGGAGTCAGGAAGACCTGAATTTAAATCTGTCCTGATACTTAATTGTGTGACCTTGGGCAAGTCACATAACGCTGTTTGCCTCAGTTTCCTAACCTGTAAAATGAGCTAAAAAAGGAAATGGCAAACTACTCCAGGACCTTTGCCAAGAAAATCCCAAATGGGGTCATGGAGAGTTGGACACAACTGAACAGCAACAAAGTTATTTATGTAGCCTGACCATTGCATTTGACCTAATATCAAATATGTTGTCACATAGCATAGAACTGAGTTTGAGTCCCATTTCTACCAAACACTGGAAGTGTGCCTTTGGATAGATTCAGGGTTCATGTCTGCCCTGTCTATCTCTCAAAGCTGTTCTGTTGTGAGGATGAAATTAGAAAATCTAAGGAAAGCATACTGTCATGTACAGCATGATACAAAAATGGAGTGTTTGCTCATCCCCAGCTTCCTCCATGAAGCCGTTTCTGATCTTCCCCCACATTCACCCCCTTCAGCTTGTTTTATATTTGCCTACATGTTTCATTGTCACATGAAGCTAAACGAACCTTTTATTTTACAGATAAGGAAACTGAGGTCTAAAGAAACTAAATCACTTAACTAAATCCATATAGCTATTGAGTGGTAAAGGCTAACAACCCTCTTACTCTCCAGACAGAACTCTCATTCCTAAACCACACTAATCTGGGTAAATAC
>CM053584.1:233715363-233757072 GCA_028627135.1 Pseudochirops cupreus
CCCCCCCCCCCCCCCCCCCCCCCCCGGTGACGTGCAATCCTATATAAGTTCTACATATACCTTCACTTTAAACATTAATCAAGTTGTAAAGAAGAATTGTAACCAATGGAGTGAACAATGAGAAAGAAGAGACAAAACAAAACAAAACACAAAAGAGAGCAAGTTGTTTGCTTCAGTCTGCATTCAGACTCTGTAGTTCTTTCTCTGGTTGTGGATATCCCTTTCCATCATGAGTCTTTTGGAGTTGTCTTGTAACCTTGCATTCCTGAGAGGAGCCCAGTCTATCAAAGTTAGTCATCATACATACGATGTATCTATAATTGTGTACAAATTTCTCCTGGTTCTGCTCTCCTCACTCAGCATCAGTTTATATAAGTCTCTCCAGGTTATTATGAAGTCCATCTGCTCCTCATTTATTATAGCACAAGAGTATTCCATTGCATTCATATACCACAACTTGTTTAGCCATTCCCCAATCGATGGGCATCCCTTTGATTTCTAATACTTTCCAACCATAAAATGAACTCCTGTAAATATTTTTCTGCACATGGGTCCTTTTCCCACTTCTATGATCTCTTTGGGATACAGCCCTAGAAGTGGTATTGCTGGGTCAAAGGATATGCACTTTTTTATAGCCCTTTGGGCATAGTTCCAGATTGCTCTCCAGAATGGTTGGATCAGTTCAAAACTCCACCAGCAATGCATTAGTGTTCCAATTTTCCACATCCTCTCCAACATTTATCATTCTTCTGTTTTGTCATGTTAGCCAATCCGATCGTTGAGATGTGGTGCCTCAGAGTTGTTTTAATTTGTGTTTCTCTAATCAATAGTGATTTAGAGCATTTTTTCATATGCTTTTAGATATCTTTAATTTCTTCCTCTTAAAACTGCCTGTTCCTATCCCTTGATCATTCATCAGTTGGGGAATGACTTGCATTCTTATATACTTGACTCAGTTCTCTGTACACTTTAGAAATGAGGCCTTTATCAGAGACACTGGTTGTAAAAATTCTTTCTCAATTTTCCACTTCCCTCCTAATCTTGGTTACATTGGCTTTATTTGTACAAAAACTTTTAAATTTAATGTAATCAAAATTATCCATTTTGCATTTCATAATGCTCTCTAACTCTTGTTTGGTCATAAAATCTTCCCTTCATGATTTCTTCTTAACAAACTTCTCATTGAAGTTTAATGGATGAAATCCTCTTTTGATTCTTTTTACCTATAGTTATAGAAGCCCACAAGATAGAAAATAGATTTAAGACAGGTAAACTGTTTGAGCATAGGGCAGGAGCTCCTTAGGAGTCAATGAATTAAGACAGAGTGGACTCCTATGAGATGTAGGACCCTATTCCAGATAATTCACAAGAAATCAACAAATTTACTTTATTCTTTAAATATAAATAAAGAAAGAGTGCCTGAAGAATGAAGAGTTTGGACAGACCTGCTCTATGTATCTATGATTCTATAAAAATATAGATTATTTGTAAAATATAAGTGGAATGATTCCAAGTAGAAAGACTCTATATGGATATCTCTTTGCTCCCATGTCCAAAGGTTCATGTCTTGCAAAACAAATATATTTTAAAAAGCATTTATTTTAGCATAATTGGCATTTTGACTTATTAAATATTTTTTAAATAGGAAGACTGCCAAAAGTGGAAAGCAACCCTGTGGTTGAATTTCCATGCTACTTCTCTCTTCTTCTTTCTCTTTCTTCCTCTTCCTCATTTATTCCCCTTACTGCTTCTTTTCATTTTTCTCCATCTCCTCCTCCTCCTTCCCTTTATTCTACCTCCTCTTTCACCTCTTTCTTTTTCCTCCATCTTCTCTTTTCCTTTTCCTTTTACCTTTTACCTAGTTAGGTGGCCCAGTGAATAGAATGTAGGACATAGAATCAGGAGGACCTGAGATTGAATCCTGCCTAAGATAATTATTGACTGTGTGACCCTGGACTAGTCACTTTATTTCTATGTGCCTCAGTTTCCTCCTCTCTAAAACTGGGATAATAATAAGCATCTACCTAACAGGATTGTTAAGAGGTTCAAAAAGGTTAACATGTGAAATGCTTTGCAAATCTTAAAAGTGCTATGTAAATGCTAGATATTATAATTTTTACCTCTTCTTCTTCCTCTTATAGCTCATCTGCTTCCCTTTTCCTTCCATGTGCTTCTTTTCACATTTCTTCTACTCTACTTTTCTTTTTTCTTTTCTTCATCCTCTTGCTTTCTTCTTTCTCTTCTACTTTTTTCTTTGTCTTCATCTTTCTCTTTTTCTTTTCCTTCACTCTCTTCTTCATCTTCCCTTTTTAGTATATATGGAGAAAATTACCTAGAAAAGAAAAAAGAAAAAAGAAAAATGTCTAGGTAACTTTGTTAATTTGCCACATTCAAAGAATGCAGAGTGACACCAGTTGCAGGTTACAGCTAGATTCCCCACTGTTAATTTATTCTCTCATGGTATGTATTTTTAAAAATTATAATTTATTTATTTTTAATGTTCTTTTTGTTTTTAATTTTGAGCTCCAAATTCTCTCCCTCCTTCCCATGCCTCCTCTACTCATTGAGAAGGCAAGCAAATATTATCAATTATACATGTGAAATCATGTAAGATCTATTTCCATATTAGCCATATTGAGGGTAAAAAGCAAAAAAAAAAAAAGAAAATTATACTTCAATTTGCACTCAGAGATCATCAGTTCTCTCTCTCGATGTGTATAATTCTTTTACATTGTGAGTCCTTTGGAATTTTCTTTGGATCATTTCACTGATTGTCATAGTCATATCTTTTACAGTTGATGATGATTTCAGCATTGCTGTTTGTCATTTGTTATATCACAATGGTACTCCATCATAGTCATGTGCTACAATTTGTTCAGTTGTTCCCCAAATGATGAACGTCCCTTCAATTTCCAGTTCTTTGAACCATAATTAAAAAAAGGTCCTATAAATATTTTTGTACATATAGGACCTTTTCCTTTTTTTTTTTTTCAATCTATTTGGGGCACAGTTTCATAGTCTTTTTGACCTAGTTCCAAATTGTTCTCCAGAATTATTGGACCAGTTCACAACTCCACCAACAGTTCATTAGTGTATCTATTTCTCTTCATCTCTTCCAGCATTTCTGATAGGTGTGAGAGGTACCTCAGAATTATTTTAGTTTACATTTCTCTAAGAAATAGTGATTTAGAACATTTTTTTATAGGGACACAAATAGCTTTGCTTTCTTTTTCTGAAAACAGCTTGTTCATGTCCTTTGACTATTTATCAAATGGGAAATGGTTCTTTTTTTTTAAATAAATTTGACTCATTTCTCTATATATTTGAGAAATAAGGCCTTTATTAGAAAAACTTGCTATTAAAAATTACTAAATCATGTGTGGTCTTTACTGTGGCTCCACAATATTTAAATTGTTTCTTTCTGCAATAGTTTCTCCTTGACCAGTGAGCTCTGAAATTTTGCTCTGGAATATTCCTGGGAGTTTTCATTTTGACATCTCTTTTATGAAGTGATTGATGTGTTCCTTCAATTCCTGTTTTACTATTTGGATCTAAAGTGTCAGGGCAATTTTTCTTGAAAATTTCTTGAAATATGGTATCTAGGATCTTTTTTGATCATGACTTTTAGCTAGTCCAATAATTCTTAAATTCTCTCTCCTTGATCTATTTTTCATGTCAGTTGCTTTTCCAATGAGATACTTCATGCATTCTTCTATTTTTTTCATGGTTTTGATTTTGTTTTATTGTTTCTTGATGCCTCATGGAGTCATGCTTCCAGCTGCCCAATTCTAATCTTTAAGGAGTTATTCAGTGAATTTTTATACCCTTTTTATCATTGTCAATTCTGCTGGTTTTGTTAAGGAGCTATTTTAAAAATATATTTTATGCCTCTTTTGCTAGGCTGTTACTTCTCTTTTTTAAATTTTCTTTCATCACTATCATTTCTTTTCCCAATTTTTTCTCTATGAGTCTTATCTCTTTCTTTAATTTTCTTTTTCTTTTTTTTGCTTTTTGGAGGGCAATTGGGGTTAAGTGACTTGCCCAAGGTCACATAGCTAGTTTTTGTGTTTAGTGTCTGAGGTCAGATTTGAACTCAGATCCTCCTGACTCCAGGGCCGGTGCTCTATTCATTGTGCCACCTAGCCCTCCCTTCTTTCTTTAATTTTTCCAAAAATTCTTGTTGGGCTTGGCTCCAATTGGCATTTTTCTTTGAGATTTGGTGTGTAACTGTTTTCATGTTGTTACCATCTTCTGACTTTGTATCTTAATCTTCCCTGCCACACTAGCAGCTTTTTATGGTCAAATTCTGTTTTGTTGTTTGATCATTTTCCAAGCCTATTTCTGGACCTTGAACTTTGTGTTAAAGTTGGTTTCTGTTCATCTAGGGATGGGGAAGCCCTGTGCCAAATTTTAGGCTTTTTCACACTACTGTTTTCAGAGCTAGTTCTAGGAGTCTGCAAATTTTCAGTGCTTCCAAAATGGTGTGATCCTGGGAGAGGTGTGGTCACTGTTCCCCTGGTCTGTGTTCTGCTCTTTACCCAGGAAGGGCCCTTGCTTCCCTGCAGCTAAAGCACTAGTGTTCCTCTTGGCCCTGGAACCGTGACCCAGATCTGTATATGGATAATGAAGTTTACAATCAATTCCAGCTGCACCCTGTTCCAGCAAAGGTTGCATTCAATCTCTTTCTGACAAGTTATTCAATCCTCTTACTTTCTCTGGGCTTAGAGCCCCAGATGCTGATGTAGCTGCAGCTATTGCTGCCACCTCCATGTCCCACCAGTGATGCTGCTGCCACACTCTGGCCTAGACCCCAACTCCATATCATAGATCTCTCCTTCTGACCTCCTAAGGTCTCTTAGTATGGAAAAATATCTCACTCTGACTTTTTTGTTGTCTCTGTGACGCCAAAGTTTGATTTGAGGTGTTATTTTAAGGTTGTTTGTAGGGGAATATTGAGAAAGTTTATCTGCCTATACACTACCATCTTGGCTCTACCCCAGTATGTTTCTTTTTAAATCAGAGAATTCGTACTTGGGCAATTTTATTTTATTTTATTTTATTTTTTTCTGAAATGTAAGAAAACTGTAAGGTGGAGAAAGTGGAAGAGAGACATTTTACCAAATGAGATGGTGTAGATGGTGTCTCATATACCTGAGAGCATTATAGAAATGGCTGTTGTTATTACTGACTCTTTCTTATATAAAGAGAGCATTAAACTAGAGAAAAAAGGGAAAACTGTAGAAGCTGTGAGCTGATGGTCAGAGTTCAATGTCTACTGCATTATTTGTCACTGAGATTGTGTGTAGCACTCAAGGCATTCAAGAAGGCCATCCTATCCATTGTGATTTTGAAAGTGCTTTATTTTCTAATAATGGCCCCAAAGTGGCTACAATTCAAAAGCATAATACTTTAAGTCAGTGTGAGTGGAGAGTAACCAGTGATATTTATAGCCTGGTTTATCTGTTCGGTTGGTGAGAGAGAATTACTAAAGTCCCCTAGCTGCTGTTGTTTATCTTCACCTTCCTTGTCATTTATATTACTAGGGCTTTATGTGAGAAGTCAGTGTTATTACCTTAAAACTGATCTTTGGATAGATTAAGTGAAACCTCTTGTGGTTGAAGAAAATATTTTATTGGGGAGAGCAAAAACCACTTTGAGCAATCTGAAAACCCAAAGTATCACATTCTCATCTTCCTCACCCTGTATCCATGTGCAGACATGTCAAGATTTTCCATAAATATTGATTGAGTGCCTGCTGTGGTGAAAACTATTGTAAAAGACAAAGAGATAAATAAAACGTGATCTCTGCCCTCAAGGAGCTTACAAGCTAATAAAGGAGGCAAAATATATGCCGAGGATAACTTCAGCTTAATTTAGTTTTTTGAGATTTTATTGTTGTTGTTTCATTTTTTGATCTGTTAAAGATTTAATCTTGTCTGGGACCTTGGAGGTTATCAAGTCCATCATCCTTATTCTACAAATGAGATAACTGATAAATAGAAGGGTGAAATTACTTGCCTAAACTCACAGATCTTGGTGGTAGCAGAGCCAGGACTCCAGACTATGGATTTCTGGACTTGCAGATTCATAGAGGATGGTGTCATTTATATATTAAAAATATAAAGAATAATGGTTAGTGATATTCTACAGGCGATGGCTCAAAAATTGCAATGTAAAAATACATCACATCGTAAACTTTTTTTAAAAAAAATTGTTTTCTTGGCTTTACCCTATTAATTTGGAAGGCTTGGGCTGGGGGTTTTTATTTCCCATTCAAAGAAAGGAAAGCCAGAGTAATTTGGGTTTAAATATGTGTTTAATAGTTCCATTTGAATCACACTTGGGTTTTTTAAAGCCTGTTTTTTCAGAGCTGTATTTCAAGATATCATAATGAAAACTACATAGGACAAAAAATAAATTGTAACAGCTTTTTGAAAACAAAAACAATATAAATGAATGAATAAATAAATAAAAATAAATAAGACAAAGTGAGTGAAAATAGCAATTGTTTTCTCTTCTAGTCAGAGACTGAGGGTTCCTCCTCCCACATTCATAATTTTGCGACTGTAAACTAGGTCTTCTTATGTCTCACTTCTTACCTGGCCCTTAGACATTGAATGGACATTTCCTCAAACTGATATCTGAGAAAGACCCGCTGCATCTTGAGCCATCACCAATCCTTTTAACTTCTGTCTTGCCCCTGGACTTTGATGACTCTGGAGGAGAGTGAGGCTGGTTAGTCTGTGTAGCTCTGCCTCACTTAAATCCAATTCATGGACAAGTCAAGATATCCATACCAATGATGTCATCAGTCCTCCTCAAGAATGATGAAGGGGCGGCTAGGTGGCGCAGTGAATCTGGCCTCAGACACTTAACATAAAACTAGCCATGTGACCTTGGGCAAGTCACTTAAACCCAATTGCCCTGCCTCCCCCCCTCCAAAAAGCAAAAAAAAAAAAAAAAAAAGAATGAAGGATGAATAGCAACATCTAAAAAAGGAACTAACATCTACAAGTACATTAAAGTAGACTATTTAAATTGCTGATGAACATAAGATAGAATTTTGTATTCAAACCACATTTTGTGATATTGAAATCTTCATGACTTATTGATAAAGGCTTTAGTTCTCTGACTTCATGTGTTAAAATTTTTTCCCTTCTATCAGAATTCTGAGTAATGGTCATTGGGTTTATTTTGTTTTGACTTGCTCATCATAAGCTATTATTTCATTGGTATAAGGCAGGATTGGCCTAATGACCAAATAAAGCAAAATTTGATTTAAGCCTGTAAAAACCATCTTTAGCTCATGGACCAAAGAAAAATGAGTGGCAGGGTAGATTTGACCAACAGGCCACAGTTTGTTCATCCCTGTTACATGGAATAACTGGTATCCCTCCACCAGGGAAAATTGGAAACTCCTCTGTAACATACAGTCTTAGAGTTACTTGGGGCACTGAAGGGTGACTACCTTTCTCAAAGTCATACATCTAATATGTACCAGAGATAAGATTTAAACTCAGGCCTTCTCTATTCGAAGGCTAACCCATTCTTCTTTATGGCACACACAGCCTTTTAATCCAAGATATGCCTCTCAATGCAAAGATATGAAAAATGAATTTTATTCAGAGAAAATAACTAATTTATCATCCTAAGTAAAATATGATGATTATATAATTTCATATGTGTTATGGTTTTATATACATGTAGATAAATATATAAAAAGAGCTTCACAGATCTGCTGCTTTGGGAAACCCATCTGGGTGCCTGGGCTTGCTTAATCTATTTGGCCTACTTTATAGCAGGACTCCAAGCATGAGTCTGAGTGAGATTAAGAACAAGTTGGGCACCATTTGATTATCTACAGTGTGTTTGGGGCATCATCTAACTCCAGGCTGTAGAATAAGTTTGAGGGTGGTTTTTTTAAGAAATAATTTTAAAGATTAGTATGGCATTTTTCACATTCCATAGAATCACAAGTTCATGAGACTGATCAGTTCCTATCCAACAAGTATGGATCAAGTATTACTATGTGCCAGGTGCTGGGATATAAAGACAAAAAAAAAGACACTCCCTGCCCTCAGGGAGTTAACCTTCTGCCAAGGGATACAATATGAATGGTAAGATAAGTGCAGAATAAGGTAAGGAGAAATATCTCTGGAATTTAAGGATCGCAGTTCAAATCCTGTGGTTGATGCTGACTAGTTGTGTGACCCTGGTTAAGTTACTTTAACATCCCTGGGCCTCAGTTTCCTCACATGTCAAATGAGGGAATTGAACTCAGTGGCCTCTGATCTAGCTTCTAGCTCTATATATGTGATAGGTGTCCTTAAGATCAAGAGTGATCATGGTAGCCATGTTTAGTATTTGGTTCTTTCTGACTCCAGGGTAAGGCAACTGTCAAAACCAGGAGGGCTTAAATTTTTTTTTTCATGTCATGGACCTTTTTGGCTATCAGGTGAGACCTATAGATCCTTTTCAGAATGTCTTTAATTATTTCTGGGAGACTATATAATGACAATATGTGAACTCTGTGCATCAATTCTCACCTAATCAATCAATTAATACATCACACACTAATATAATAAGACAGTGATACAGATAATATAAATATCAGATAATCACAAAATCATTTAATGAGTTTTAGAATGCAAAACATAATTTTATCTTTAGAATAATACTAATGATTTCCTTCTGCTAATATTAAAATGAGTTCATATTTCTTTAGTCATAGGGGGCATACTGGATAGAATATTGGGTTTGGAGTCAGGAAGACCTGAATTCATAAACTAACTGTGTGATCCTGGACAAGTCACTTAACCTCTATCTCTTAATTTCTTCATCTAAAAATAGTGAATAAAAATAGCACTTATGTCTCTTGTTTATGTGGATCAAATGAAATGATGTTTTAAAATCACTTTGAAAATCTTATAGTACTGTGTAAGTACTATGCTGTTGATGTTGTTGGTGCCTGATTGCCAATGACTGGGGCCCTTTCCTTAAGTGTAATTCAATGGCAAGATATTCATTCTGGGACTGAATATCTAATACACATAATCCAGCCTTGACTCCATGACTGTGCTACCTTTTCCCCAAAGAATTCAATATTTTTAAATTGTTATTTAATTTACTCTCCCTAAATCCTTACAATTGCTAGCTATATGCAGATAACGTCATCATTTCTGAGAGAGGTTAAGGATATGAGGTGGAAATGACTTGGCCAAGGTCACAGAGTGAGTCAAGTATTTCTAGGACTAGACTGCAAGGCTCCATGTTCTCCAGTCACTAAATCAAGTTTCCCCTTTACAGGCTGGCATGGTGATTTAGTGGTGATTTCTGACCATTTCCAGCCTAGGTTGGGAATCTATGCCTACAGAAGACTTCTTTAAAATACCTGCTTTTAAATGAAAGTGGGGTGGGGAGAGAGGAAAGAAAAAATTAAGAAAAGCTCCAGGAAAGTGAAAGTGAGATTGTGATTTTGAATCAGTGGATTGATTAAAAAAAAAGTGGAGTAGGTGCTAGAAAGAGAGAATAATGTCTTGCTGCTGTCTTGCCTCTTTTTATGGTAGCTGTGGACCAAATCCTAAAAACAGCTCTCATGGAGGCAAAATGAGGAAGGAGCCCAGTGATCAAGGAAAGACATTCAAAAATGAAAGAAAGAATGATATGGCCCTCCTGACACCATTGTTGTCAGCGCTGGCAAAAATATCCTCAAAATCTGGAATGAGAATGGGGAGATAGGAAAGGAGGAGGGGGAAGAAAGAGGTTGATAATAGCAACCTAAAGATAAAATGTTTAAAAATACTTCTATTGGGCAGTTAAGAACAAAAGACTAAAGTTACACGGTTTGGAAGAACTGCTGAAGCTTTTGCAGCATTCATCTGGGTTTGTCCTTACAGAGAAAAAAAAAGCCTGGAAACTGAGCAAGGTGAAGGAGCACCACAGTTCTTTTTTGTTGAGTGAAGGTAAAGAGCCCCAGTGATTTCAGAAGCCAGCCTGCTGTCAATGCCTGTAGAACCTCATCTGGATTTGTGAACAGGTAGCGGTAGAAAGGACAGATCCTAAAATGATATGTCGACATTTGAAAGGAAGGATTTGGGTTTGGAAAATAAGTAGCTAGGCCATCAGTAGGTTGAAAACTGAAGACCTGGGTAGGAACAGGGGAAGCAGACAGTTGGGGTGCCATCCATCACATCATCAGTGAAAAAGATATGGCTATCTAAGAAATTATATAAAGGCATAGAGAAAAATGGGGTCCCCGCCAACTTTGGGAGATAACAGGGACTGCCAGAATGACTCCTTCCAACCTGTTCCATGACGCCTGGACTCACTTTGACCAATCTGGGCCCTGGATATGCTCTCATGTAATGTCATCCCTCCCTGCCAACCCCCTCTCCCCATCTCTCTGCCATTCAGGTTCCAGCTGGGCTCCACTTCCTTCTTGAATGTTTTTTTTTTTTTTTGCCCAATCACTCTAGTCAAAGAAATCTAATTCCCTCAAAATTCCTTTAGCATTTATTTACTTATTTTTATATCACCCATACAGAAATAATACCTGTCTATCCTAGTGGGTTAAGAAAGTTCTCATACTAAAGAGTGTCTTTTTTGAGCCTGATCTCTTTCAAAATTTGATCTGATAGTTACTGACAATCAAAACATTCATTTCCCTTTGTGCTGTGTCATATATGGTTCTAGCAGCCGCATGGTATAATGAAAAGGGCAATAGGCCTATAGTTGGAAAATCTCAGTTCAGAATTTATCTCATACTGTTTTATGACATTCAACAAGTTGCCAGACTCTCCAATAAGGCATGGCTAACTTTTCCAGAAGCTTTCATGGATAGCTTTTTTTTCCCCCTTCCCATGGCTAGATTTTAAATGACTGGTTAAGTGGACCATTTTGCTCAACAGTCTGCTAGTCATTCAGGCTCAGAACCTGAGACAATTTATTCATCCGTAAAATGGGGCTAATATTTCACATTAATATTTAATTAATTAAACTAATATTAATATTTAAACTATGACAGGTTTATTGTGAGGGAAGCATTTTGTGAACCTTGTTATACTTGAGAACTATCATTATTTTAAAGGCTGTGCATTAGTGTAGAAAGAAAGCAGAGACAAGAACCTGGGTTATAGTCTAAGCTTTGCCAGAACCTCACTCTGTAATTAGAGGCAAATTGATTAATCCCTCTGATTCCATTATCTAAAAAATGATAAGGTTGGACTAGCTGGTCTCTAAGGTTATATTGTTCTTCTGGTTCTGTTCACATAATTCATTCAAGTCTCCCAGTTTTCTAATTGTAAATTTAGGTCGACAGCAAATTACTCGAAGTTCAGTTCTAAAGTTCATCAATTTTATATATCGACTTCAGTAAAAGAAGTGGCAGAAAGGTAATGAATAGATGAACAGTTCTAAAAAGGGGTCCTGTTTGTAGAGAGTCTGTCAATATATTGCCAGCTTGGCCTTTTGCTATATGGGGATCCTTGGACAAATGTATGGCCCAGTCTCTTTAAGTTTACCTGCCTATAAAAAAGAAATGAAACATTGTTAGGTGACCTTTCTGCAAAGAAGACAAAGTACTTTCACAAACATTATCTTGGAGTCCTGGGCAAGGGAGTCAAGGTTATCTGGATTCCAATCTTGGTTCTTTCTGTCTCTGACCTGGTTCCCTGGACCTCTGTTTCTCCATGACTACAAACCCCAGTTTGTTGTTCAGTCATTTCAGTTATATCTGACACTTTGTGACTCCATTTGGGGTTTTCTTGATAAAGATACTAGAGTAGTTTAGAATGTGGCAAAACAAGAAGCTAATTAATTTCCTATAGAAATTAATTTGAACACAAAATTATGGAGATATCTAGATTGTTCTTCTAGGCCAGAGTTAATATCCTTTTTATATCATCACTACTATTTACTATATAATCATATATATTTTTAGGGAGGAATCTATCTGCTATGGAATAGATAATATGAAAGGATGAATAACATAAAAATCACTGGGCTGGGGGAGGGGTAGGTATGCATGGATTTTATTTACTTATTGCTCAAGACTTCTTTTTCAATTAGTGTAGGGAACTCCTAGAGAAAGAATTCCTTCCACCAGTCCTAACAAAGTAATCTGCAGTCTACCTAAATTTACAATTAGAAAACTGGGGGAATTAAATGAATTAAGTGAACAGAACCAGGAGGACAACATAAGCTATGACAACAGCATTATAAAGACAAACAACTTAGAAACAATAAAGAACTCTGTTCGATCTGATGACTTTCTTATGCTAATATTAAAATGAGGATATTCCTTGAGCCATAAGCAGCACAGTAGATAAAATATTGGTCCTGGAGTCAGGAAGATCTGAATTCCAATCCAGTCTCAGACACCTACTAGCTGTGTGACCCTAGGCAAGTCTTTTCACCTCTGTCTCCTTCAGTTTCTTCATCTATAAAATGAAGATAAAAATAGTACCTATGTCTCAGGTTTGTGGTGAGGATTAAGTGAGATTCTGTGGCTTGTAAAACCATAATTCCAAAAGACCACCTATGAAGAATGTTTACCCCTATCTCCCCCATACAAAATAACAAACATATCTTTAGACTCGGCCACTATTGTCCCAATTTTTTTGTTTTGTTTTCTCTTGCCTCCCCTGCCCCAGGGTGGGGAGAAGGAAGGGGGAAAGGAAAAAGAGAAAATAAGTGCTAGTTAATTTAAAAAATGTTTTAAAATAAGAAGCTGAGATACTGAGAGACTAAATAACTTAGTTACATAGCTAAGAGAGAGGCTGGGTGGCTCAGTGGGTAGAGCACTGGGCTGGGAACCAGGAAGATTTATCTTCCTGAGTTCAAATGTAGCCTCAGACACTTGTTAGCTTCTTTGATCCTGGACAAGTCCATTAACACTGCTTGCCCCAGTTTGCTCATCTATAAAATGAACTGGAAGAGGAAATGGCAAATCCCTCTAGCACCTTTGCCAGGAATACCCCAAATGGTGTCACGGAGGGTCAGACATGCCTGGACAACAATAATACATACCTAGGATGCGTTTCAGAGTATGAGGCAGGGCTTGAACCAGGGCCCAGTTTTTTATATACATTTGGACTCTAACCTCTTGATCTTTGTGTGTACAAGGAAACTAAGGTGACACTAAAGAAAAATCTTGGGAGAAGGTCTGCACTGAACTAAGTATACATGGAGGAGGTTCCATATGGAGGTTAGAGTTTCCAAGTCATGGAGGGATTGGTTTTTAAAACCCAAAAGAGAAAATACAAAATCGTTTGGGGAAAAAATATCACCAATCTTATTATTATACTGAAAAAAAAGAGGCCTTTGAGAAATTACTAATCACTACTAACCTATATAAGTTGCCCATTTTCCTGTCTCTATAAATCTTTATGGGAATAACCTACATGTGTTTTGAAGGCCTCCTTGATGAAATTATAAAAAGGGAGCAAACAGGTTTTCTAAAACAAACTTCTACAGATCACATCATTACAGTGCTACAACTGAGTACAAAGAATGCATGATTCTACTGTGACTCTTTTTTTGTCGAGTATTAAAAAAATGAAAAAGTGTTCTAAGAATTCATGTCAAGAAAAATCGCCAAACCATACTGTGAGGATCAGACTTAGGAGAATTTAGAAAGTTGTCTGGATTCCTTGACCTTTCTTTGTAATTTCAACTTCTCCATATTCAGGTATCTTAGAAAGAATACTACCACCTGAAGGTGTTGAAGTGGAAGTTCTGAAGGGACAGTAACTGAATTACTTATTTTGCACATATTTTCTACATAGTTACATGTATTGTCTCTCCTGATAGACTATACACTACTTGAGGGCAGGGATCATTTTGGTCTTTATTTCTGTAGCAACTAGCACAATGCTTGACACATAGTAGGCACTTAATATCTATAGATGGAATGAATGATAGTCTTGCAGTTTCTTTTAGGCCTTGTTGCAAGGTTAATTAGAGGTAGAAATAATGATTTTTTGTTTGCTTTTGTTGGTTTGGTTTTTTCTTTATTTTTCTTTTTTTCCGTTTTTTGTTGACTTGTGTTGTATTGACCTCATTACTGTTGCTTTTATTCAAGAAGAGTTGATGAAGCCTTCCCCTTCGCCCTGGTCTCAGTTTTGCTGATGCAAAGTATATTTTCAATTGACCTGCCTTCTCAATTTCACTAAGGTACAGCTGGCTCTGAAATGTCTGGATTTAAAATGTCTTTGCTGAGTCTGAAAACAGAATTTTATGGGAAATGGAGATAATTCATCTGTAGCCATTATTATTACTATTGCTCCATCATGGCTCTTCTCTTCTCTCCTCCTGCATAATGTCTGTCTTTTATTCAATTGGGCCTTTGCAATATGTAATCTTATCGAGTACAGGATCTCATTTGCTCCTTAGTGAGATAGGCAAGGCAGTAATGTTTTCATAATTTTGCAGATGAGGAAACTAAGGCTCAGAGAATTTAAGCTACTTGCCTCATGTTTTGAAAATGGCAGGACTGAGACTCTGACCCATGTTTTCAGACTACTAGTCCAATGTTGTTTGCATTGCCATCTCCCTAGATAAGGATTATGACTGAGATATCAATGCTTTGAATTAATCCTTTTAAAAAGCATTAATCTACAATATTTGCATTGGCTCTGACTTAAGGTATCATCATTTAATAATGTTACCAGGGCTATAACCACAGTTGGGCAAATGAGGCTCACATTCCCAGCAGATTTCCCCCATCACTACCCTATATTTACATTGTAGATTTGCAATATTTGGAGGCTATATTTTTGTCTTCTTCTTCCAATTGAATAGAAGCCATTTATTCCTGAGGTAAAAAATGCCAATTAAGCCAAGTCAACAAGCATTTATTAAATTCCTACTATGTACCAAATACCTGTGCTAAGTGTTCAGCTAAGCAATTTCAATTCTAAATATTTCAATACCACTGAGAAGTAAATACATTTATGAAATGTGAATGGTAGGGAAACTGAGGTGAAAAGGATAGTCCTGAAGTCCTGAAGTCTGACACAATAAGCAATTTTGGACAAAGATTTTTGTTGTTACTAAATAACATTAATACTATTTCCTATATATCATATTATAGTATAGTATAGTATAGTATAGTATAGTATAGTATAGTATAGTATAGTATGGTATAGTATGGTATGGTATGGTATGGTATAGTACAGTATAGTACACTATAGTATAGTATAGTATGGTATAGTATAGTATATTTTATATTATAATAAGAAATATTAAATTTCTTCATATTCGCATCTTCAAGTATAGTTAATAATCAGTATTAATTTAAAAATAATAATCTGAGAAGTAGTGTGGCATAGTGGATAGAAAGTTGACTTCAGAGTCATGATCACCTGGGTTTAAGATTTGACACGACTTCTGTATAACATTGGGCAAGTGACTGACTTTCCTTTTTCCTCAGGCTACTGTGTAAGACTAAATTGCCTAGTAGAAGCTGACCTGCATAGAAAGAATTCCTTACCAGGAGCTCTTCATCTATCTTTCTTATCATCATCATCACCATCCTCATTATCCTTTTTTGTGATGCCTTCAACCAGCCTTCAGAAAAGAAAACAAAATAAAGCAAAAAAAAAAAACAAACCCACCTTTCCATTAGTAGGTGTTCATTAAGTCTAGTACACATGTAGCAAAGGACTAGGTACCATGTCTATTTCTTTAAACTTCTAAGAAGTTTCAGGTGCAATGTTCAGATTAAACTAGGGTGAACAGGATTCATTGAATGTGTCAGTCCCATGGAATTTGGCAGAAATGGAAAAAAAAAGATTAATGGATTTGCTATATTAGAAAAAAACATGAAGTACTTGCTTGATTTAAACACACATATGGGTAGGTAGGTAGGTAGATAGATAGATAGATAGATAGATAGATTTCTATTTTTAGTTAGAAAAAGTAGTTCATTTCCCACTGTTAAAATTATAGCTATATAGATATATAAATGTATAGATCTAGATCTATCTTAAAATAATATATATCTTAAAGTATGTGTATATACACTGTTATTTCTATATAAAGAGAAGACATTGAGGGACAGGCTGAATGCTAGCCCTAAGAAGTTGATCCCTTACAAATCCTATCTTTCTGTCTGTCTCTATCTCTATGTCTCTGTCTCTGTCTGTCTGTCTCTCTCTCTCTTACACACACACACACACACAGATATATGTGTACATATGCATACACATGTATGTATGTGTGTATATGATGTCATATATATGTATTTGTATATCTTGTTTGTATCTAGAGGTTTTATATTTAGATATTCTCTCTCTCCCATTAAAATGTATGGTTTATTTTTGAAAGTAGAGACTTTTTTTTTCTTTTTGACTTTATTTGTATCCCCAGTGTTTGCATAGTGTCCAGCACATAAGTGCTTACAAATACTTGTTGATCAGAATTATGCAAGAGAAGCATAAAGGATGTTACAAGAGAGAGACGTATGGTTGGAGAAGAAGAGTAGCCAATAGTTTCAGAAAGGGATGATAAGTGCACAATTTTTGTGGCCCATTGATATATAGTCTCAAGAAACCCATTAGACAGGTGGACCCTCTATCTAAGACTTCCAGGAGAACATAGACGTAAGTTACATGGAATGATAGGGCATATAGGGTTTGAGATCTACAATGTTGAAAGAGGGCAGATTCAATGATGAAAATACAGATCCCTTAAAACATCACTGTATGCCACCTTTAGCAATCAAAACTCCAGACAAAATACACTACTCTGTCCTGTGATCCTGACCCATCTACATATCTGTCCAGATAATAGCCTGTCTTCAGGGCTCAAATCTAAAGCCACTTCTTCCATGGAGCCTTCCTTGATCACCTCAACAGGAAATCATCTTTTTCCTACAATTTGTTTGTGCCATTTATAATGCAATAATTCTCTATGTCATTTTATTTTTATTTCTCTTGCTAGATTATTCATTTCATTTATTCATCTTATTCATTTTATTGCTTTATTAATTTTTGTTTAATCAAGTAATAGCAATACATTTAAAAAATTTTGGTCAGTTAATATTTTTTTTGAAGGAAACAAAGAGAAGTGAAGAGACTGTTTATATAGGCTGGTATTTTACTATGAGAGAAGACTTTTGAGTAGATTGATGTGCTTATAAACTGAGCATGGGAATCCTTTTGGTGTATTTCCTATTCACAATATTTGCCACATTACAAATGCGCAGAATCTCTTATAATTGTGGCCTAGGAATCATTGTGGTTCATTACTTTTGAAGAATTTAATGACTTGCCAGAGTAAGTGGCAGCTATAGCTGGGGCAGAAAGTTCCTACTGTTCAAATACAACAACCATAACAGGTGGACTCCCTCAGATTACTGGCACTCGCCCACTTCTATATTACCTGCCCTCTTTTTCAAAGCTCCATATGGTTCATGGCAAGAAGCTCTTAGTCTCTTCCTCAGAGACAACCAAGAAGATTTGCTCAAACTACTCTTTCTAATTAGTAGAAGCTCAACTATTCATTCGTTCATCTATCCATGTATACATTAATTCATGTACGATTATAGTACCCTTCCACTTTACTGGAATTCTGTCCTATCTCCTTATCAAATGCTGGGGAAGAAATAGGAAGGAACCACACCCCCATCAATGATTTTAACTTCCAATTCTCTTTGCTGGTGAAAGGTACAAGACCACCTCTGGGCCACAGCACGATATAACACTTCCCTTTCAAAGATGGAACACATCCTGCTGTTATGAAATATGCAATTGGCCTATTCCCTCTCAAGAAACCAACCTTCAATTTCAGTGACAATTATTTTCCTCTCTGTGGATTGGGATATTCATGAATTAGGTGATTAATTCCGTAGACTTTTAGCCTCTGAAAAAAGCTATCATTAATTATGGGGGCTCAATCTCACAATAAAAGTGGTGGACTGGAGTCAAGTGTCTTGATTTATGTTCCTTGCTGTGCTACAGAGTCATCACGAAAATTAGAGAAATAATTTAACCTTTGTGTCATCTATCTCTCTGTCTCTCTCTCTCTCTCTCTTTCTATCTTTCTCCTTTTTTATTGTTGCTAATATTAACCTTTCTCTTCTCTTAATGTGATTTGATTTCTATATTTGGACATCTTAATAAGAGAATTCTATATTTTAATAATCTGTAGAATAGTGACTTTTGTTGTCTGTGATACTTTGCCTACAATATAAGACCCCTGGGGGTTTGAGCTAATATTTATAATATTAGGAAAAACAAGCCAAAATATAAACTATGTAGGAAGATTTTTCCCTTTTTAATGATCTTTTGATATTTGTGAGTTGCTGATTCAAATTCTCAGACTGAAAAGCATCATTTTTTCTGTGGCCTTAAAGCACAACAATAAATAAGTTTCTAATGTATTGTATTCGCCCAAATCACATGGGAAAATGAATACAAGAAGAATCCATGTCTTATTACCAATAATTTTTCAAGTTCATGAATGTTCTGGGAGGGGGAGATCTTTATTATTTTTTTAATTGTGCCTGAAAAGTCTTCATTTATTGCATTCTTTTAAATAAAGTCTGAAAGTAGTCTCTTATTGGAGAACTTTCCTATGGGATGGTGATCACTGAATCACAGCTGATGCTAGGAATATGTATAGTATTTTATTTCACCGATAGGTTACACTAAGTGAATTATTCTAGGCACGGTGTTTCCTTGCAGCTATTGTATCTTTTGGGCCCTTGGCAGTGCCTAATCCCTTGGACCATACTGTTTCTATCTTAATGTTTCTAATGAGGCAGTCAACTAGCATGTAAATATTTGGAAAATGTTCTACTGTAAACAATAGAATGATTTTTCCCATACTCTACTGATGAAACCTGTTGACCGAAAAAGTCTGTGCAATTACTTAAACAGTATAACTGTGAAAAGACTACTTCCTTCCCGCTCCCCCCCGCCCCTCGCCCCGGTTAACAGTGCACAATTCCCTGCCTATCAAGATGAAAATATATTTTGTGACTTAGAATTTCATGCATACATATAATTTGGGAATCTACAATCTGCCAGATAACCCAACAATGGAAGCTAAGTAATGTTTGACAGTCGTGTCCTAAATCAATACCATTTTCAGCATGATGGAAAATTAAATGCTTCCTTTCTCAGCTTCTCCATCATCACATGGGCAATGAGTCAACAGGCTCTTCTGCCAATTCCCCTCCAAACTAGACAATCTATAGCAAATGTATTTCTGTTCTTTCCCTTCAATTTACATATATTAAAAACAACAAGCTTCTCAAATATTTTAGGGTTTAAAATTCTTCACAGTGCATTGGAAAAAAAATTTTGAGCATGGAGTATAGAACTTGGAGTTACTGGCCCTGAGTCTGAAACTCAGTATTACATTTATGACTTGTGTGATTTGGGTCAAATTACTGAATCTCTATGGGTCTCAGTTTCCTCATCTGTAAAGTATGGGTGCTAGAATAGATGAACTTTATGTTCCTTTCAGCTGTAGATCTATAATCCTAAGTATTATTTTTTCCTAAATGTATAGATTAAGCTAATGTGGAAATGTGTTTTACATGATTACACACACATACACACACACTGCAGTCTCAGTTAAGTGACTTGCCTAGGGTCACACAGCTAGTAAGTGTCTGGGGCAGGATTTGAACTCAGGTCCTCCTGACTTCAGGATCAGTGCTCCATCAACTGCTACCCCTATACTTGATATCATATTGCTTGCCTTCTCAATGGGTAAGGGAGGGAGGGAGAGAAATTAGAACTCAAAAAAAAATTAAATGAATGTTAAAAAGAAAAAAAATGTAATTGGGAAATGTTTATCGAGATAAATACAAACACAATAAAACATAAAAAAATAAGTATTTACTTTTCTAAACATGTAATTCTTTCTTCAGTGCATTTCCCTTGAGTCCCTTCCCTGTGCTATTGGGTTAGTAGATTTTGTCAGAAATACATCTAGAATCTAAAACAGCCCAATGATGTACTAGGGCATCCTAATGTGCCTCATTTTGGTTAGGTGTTCAGCAAAAGCATGGTAGAGAAGTTACTTGTCATGACATGTGCAGCAAGCTGCAGAAATGACACTTGTTTATTCATGTCAGTGCCCTGCCCTTACCTCTGTATCCCTAAAACCTCTTTCCCCCCTCTGCCAGGTGTGTCAAGATTTCTCATGGAGAAGAATAATGCTGTACTGCAAGCATGAAATAAAAATAAAATAGAGAGTATTTAGGAATATTCTAAAAGAACAGAGTTGATCTTTAATGGTAGGGTGAGTGGAACAAAGACTGATATTTAGTACAATATAATTAACCTGTCTGGTCCCAGCAGTCATGGACCAGGGGAGCAACCCTTGTAGAGATGTAATCTGGCAGCTGCTTTGGGAAAAAGCTTTAGCTGTCTCTTTCTCATTCAGGACAGCTATTGAACATCTGGAAAAGAAAGTTCTCAGACTGTCAACTGAATCAACATCAGATAGCCCTATGATCTTATCAGTGGAAATTTCACTAAGGAAGATATATTACCATCTACCTAGCTGAAATTACCCTAAAGACCATAATGTCTTTCTATGTGACTGGAAGATGAAACCTCTTATATGTATTATCTCCTATTAGAGCTGCTTGAAAGTAGGGACTGCCTTGCTTTTCTGTTTTGTTTTGTTGTATTAATTCTTAGTGCTTAGCACAGTGCTTGGCATATACTAGTGTTTAACAAATGCTTTTTAATTCATTCCTATGCAATAATGGTATTAATATAAACATCTGAACAACTAATTTTATAGTTAGGATGTTGATAGTTACTTGTAAAAGAATGTCTCAATAAAGAGCATCATGGTGCTTAGACTACAAAAAAATATTGAGACTAGGTGGCATAGTGGATAGAGTGCCTGGTCTGGAGTCAGGGATCTGAGTTCAAATGTGACTTCATACGCTTACTAGCTGTGTGACACTGAGCAAGGTACTTGCCCCAGTTTCCTCATCTGTAAAATGAGTTGGAGAAGGAAATGGCAAATCATTCTAGTGTCTTTGCCAAGAAAATCCCAAATAGGGTCACAGAGTTGGACACGATAGAAAAATGTCTGAAAAATTCTAGTGAAGATTTTATATAAAAATAGTTTATTGGTATTTCCAGAGGAACTCTAAAAAGACATAGCTGAAGGGTAAGGGGGTCTTTTAACTCAGCTATCCTGGCAGATGGATTTTACCACCTGGGTTTCTCTTCTTTGTACATTCATTTCAATCATAATCGTGGTGACTTGGGTGGATTTGAAAGAACATAATCAAAGAGAACACATCTCTGTAGTTGTAAGGAGAGAAAAAATAGCCTTCTGTGTAGCCTTCAGGACAGGAGGCTAAACATTCTATAATTGCTTGGTTCTAAGCAGGGCAAGCCCCCTTCATAAGCAGAGCAGGCAGCGGCCAATGCAGCGGGCATCCAAAGACACCAAAAGGTCTGCCTGGCCTGTTTTTATCACTGAATCTGATTCTGTCATTGGATTTAATCCTTATGGAATTTCTAAAAATAACATGGATTTTGATGGAGTTAAGGCATTGCATCATTTGGAAGAGGAAACCCATTATCAAGTTTAGAACATTTACATTCCCTGGGGAGAAATGAGACACTGAGCAAGTTATATTCTATATGGGAGAGTTGTTAGGGAAAGGTCCAGAATACTTTGTGAACAGACTTACCTGAGGCACAGGAATAGGAATCTGAAGCCTGTAGGAGAGCAATGATCAGAGCCAAGGGGTAGTAAAGGAAAACCCAAATTTAGTTCATGATTTTCCCTTAGGCCAGGCCTATTTCTGTATATGAATATTCTGCTTTAAAAAAATAATCCAGGTCATTTTATTATGATTTTATTTCACCTGACTCCCCAAATTTTCCCCATTCTTTAATGTATTTAATTATTATTTCATTTTTCTGGCAGAAAATTATTGAGTACCTACTTTTACAATGCACTGTACTGGGCTCTAGAGATGAAAGATGACTACATTCCTTGCCCTCAAGCAGTTTCCTCTTTAGTTGGACAGAGAATCAGGTACACAAACAAGAAGGATAGGAATAAGGGCTACATCTGGAATTTGACTGGAATAGAGCAGCATTTAATAAGGAAACACCAATTAGTTAGGTGTGAATGAGTGCAAAGATTGGGAAGGAAGTGGGGAGAAAGAAAGTTGAACCTAATCTGGATTGAATATGCAACTTTGCCTTAGGTCAGTCCTGTTCCTATGTGTGAAAGGTTCCATAAAGTAAAAAAAATAATAATAATTAATTTAAAAGTTCGGTTTTTACTCTATTTTACTCTACCTTTTTTACTCTACCTTTATTTCACTTGACCCATAAACATTTTTCTCCCTTTCATATTAAGTTATACTTAATTATTCACTTATATTCTTTTTTCTTAATTTTAAAATTTAATCTTATTTCTTTTTTGTTACATTTTAAGTTCTAAACTGTCTCCCACTCTACCTCCCCACCCTGAACTTATTAAGAAGACTACCATTTGATGCAGATTTATAAGTATATATAGAACTGTTACGGTTTCATGGTGTGTTGTGGTGGTACCATCTCAAAGAATTCAGTCAGACCACCTCTAATCCAAGTATAGGTATTTACTGAGATTGGTTCCAAGAGGAACCAGCAACTTAGTAAGATACCACAGGCAAATTGGTAGTGTAACAATGCTGATTACACAACTTAATTCATGATATTAAAAAGGTAGGAGGGATTTGTTAAGAAATTAAGTAATGGGGAGGGGTCCCTTCTATGGTTCAATGGTTGAAATGATGAGTTCAGGGTGCTCCCCAAGAATTCCGAGGTGCCACCTGATATGATGAGGAGTAGATCTGTGGGTCCTATTGTCCTCAAATAATTCCCTTAGACAGTCTCCAAGTTAAAGAAAGGCATTTATTGGGGTGATGCACTCAAGTGAGCCCGTTCCCATGTGGGAGAGGCAGGGTATAGGACACAGGCCCTGATGCCCTAAGGGAGCAGAGTGGCCCTTGATTCCCATAGGAGGCAAAGGCTGTGGTGTTAGGTGCCTGCTTTAATACAATTTTATGGAACAGAGGGAAAAGGAACAAGAGAATGGGAGAAGCAAACTCAGCTCCAAAATGCCTGGGATATCAGGGAGGCTGGAGGTGCCTTTATTATACAGATAAGCAAAGAGAATAGGAGAAGGGAGGGGAAGAGTTGTTCTGGAATTGGGGGTGCTTTGCGAAAGCACACAGGTAAGTCCATGGTGGGGACCCTCAGTGCATAGTCTTCTTTGATCACTTTTCTGGCTGGTTACATCCTGCATCTTGCTTGCTCCATCTGAGTCCAGCACTTTTGTCTGCCTCATCAAAACATCCTGGTGGTGCTGCCCTCTGATTGGCTAGCTATTTTGGTCCTGTCTGATCAAGATGGGTAGTTACGTATATGGTCCTGTCTTGGGCTAAATGGATGATGTGATTGTGGTCGAGTACAACAACACACTTGTTCAGTATGTGAATTGGATCTGGGGCAGTGACTAGCTAGGGGCAGTGGCTGTATTGAGTTTGGGAGCCTGTGGTGTGGTTAAAGCCAGATCTTGTGGTTAAATCAGGACATGCCTACTGTTCAGTAGACCCATAAGTAAGTTAGAATATTGGGGTTGGGGGCAGTTTTATTAGGATTCCATTAAAACCATACTATGTGAACTTCTATGTATCAGTTTCCTTCCTGGGTCTTTTATAGTTGAATTGAGTATTAATAGCACTCAGAATGACTTGGCTTTTTAAAATTATTCTTTGAATGGTACTGTTGTTACTGTATACAATGTTCTCTTGGTTCTGCTCTCTTCATTTTTCATTATTTCATGTCAGTCTTTCCATGTTTTTTTTTTCTAAAATCAACCTGCTATCATTTCTAATAGTATGGTAGTATACCATCACAATCACATACTACAACTTGTTTAGCTGTTCTCCAACTGATGGACATCTCCTCAATTTCCAGTTATTTGCCACAACAAAGAGAGTTGCTATAAATATTTTAGAACATATAGGTTCTTTCATTTTTCCCCAATCACCTTAGGAAACAGACCTAATAGTGATATCACTAGGTCAAAGGGTATATACACAGTTTTATAAACTCTTTGGGCATAATTCCAAATTGCTCTCCAAAATGGTTGGATCAGTTCACACACCAATAATGTATTAATGTCCCAGTTTTTCCACATCCCCTCCAGCATTTGTCGTTTTCCATTGATTTATATTCTTCAACAACCACAACAAAATTGTTGAGCATCTACCTGATAAAATTCACTGTGTGAATCTCTAGGTGCTAGAGATTCTAACCTGAAGACGACTTGATCTCTTTTCCTCAAGCAACTTGCAATCTAGTAAGCTGCCTCTACCAATGCAAGTTGGCACTTTTTCTCTAACTTATTATATTAGTGTTGCCAGAAAGTTGAAAGGTTCAGTGATTTGCCCAAGTTCTCACAGCCAGTACACAGCTAATGGTAATTAAAGTTGAATGTGATAAGTGCTTTAGAAAGATCAATCTGAGAGAGATGAAATATCGAGAAGGGAGAATCAGGAGTGCAGTGTGAAATAAGGTTGGAGAAGTAGTCAGATAAATGAGGGCTTTGAATACCAAGTTAATGCCGGTTGCTAGAATACATTCTATTCAATGAGCTCTTAATAAGTTTTCATTATACTGAGAAAAAGAACCCTTTCCCCCTCCCCACTTCCATCTCCACTTCATAAACTCCAGTGGCTTCCTATTGCCTCCAGAATTAAATACATAAATCTCTGCTTGTCATTCAAAGCTCTTCATAATCTAACCCCCTTCTACCTTTCCAGTCATATTACACCTTACCCTCCAACAGGTATTCTTTGATACAGTAACATTGGCCTTCTGGATGTTCCATAAGCACAACACTCCATCTCTCAGCGCTGGGTATTCTCTCTGGCTATCCCCCATGCCTAGATCACTTTCCCTCCTCTGCTAGGATTACTGACCTCCTTGCCTTCCTTTTATTCCCAATTATAATCTCACCTTCCCTAAATCCTTTTAATTCCCTCTTGTAAATATTTCCTATTTATCCAATAGCTTCTAGCCATTGTTTCTTCATACTTGTAATTCAAAAAGCCTGATCATAACCAGGATCACTGATAGAGTTGCAGTCCTTATGGAAACCATTTAAATGTTATTTGAGAAGAGACAGAAAGAAATTGGAACCAATCCTGCCTCCAACTTGATGCTTCATCTCTGGTTTCTTTGCCATTTTACTATCTGTCGTCCATACCTGGAATTCTCTCTCTACTTTTCTCTGCCTCTTAAAATCCCTACCTTTCTTCAAGATGAAGTTTTAGCACCACTTTCTGCAAAGGCCTGCCTCATTCTTCCTGAGTTGCATTTGGAGGTGAGGAACCTATGGCCTCGAGGCCACATGTGGCCATTTAGATCCTCAAGTGCGGCCCTTTGACTGAATCATATGCCAAAAGCCACACTCAAGGACCTAGAGGGCCACATGTGGCCTTGAGGCCAGTGTTTTCCCCTCTCCAGCTACCTTCCATCTATTGAGTATTTATTATGGCAAGTTCCTATTTACACACTGGCTTCACTATTGAAAGAGAAAACCTGGAATGTTTTTCGTTTTTTCTTTGTATCTTTCGTACTTAGCACAGTATTCTCATTTAAAAAGTGGTTAATGAGTGCTTATTAATTAATCAATTTCTTTACCTATAAAATAGGAATCATATATCTAGTATATAAGTCACAAAACACCACAATCCTCCCAGGCTCCCAGGTTCCCAAGATCAGTGTTATCCTCAATTCCTCATCCTCTCTCCCCCGCTTCATATCCAATATATTTCCAAGTCCTGTCATTTCTCTCTCTGTAACATCTCTTGTATGTATCCCTTTCTCTTAACACCCTAGGTCAGGCTCTCATCACTTCACACCTGTACTGTTACTATAACCTGCTGATTGGTTTACCTCTCTCGAGTCTCCTGTAACTCCAGTCTATCTTTCAATTAACTGTCAAACTGATCTTCTAAAAGCCCAGGTCTGACCATGTTCTCACACCCCATTCAATCAACTCCAGTGACTCCTTAAGGCCTCAGGGATCAAGAATAAAAAATTTTGTCTTCAAAGCCTTCCATTACCTGGCTCCTTCCTACCTTTCCAGTCTTTTTATACCTCACTCCCCTTGGCTTGCGGTCCAGACACTGGTTCCCCTTGCTGTTCTACACTTCCAATATCTAGAATGCTCTCCCTGCTCATTTCTACCTCTTTAGCTTCCCTGGCTCCCTTCAAGCCAGACAAAATCCTACCTTCTGCAAAAGGCTTTTCCTGATTCCTCTTAATGCTAGTGTCTTCCCTCTGCAATTATCTAGACTTTTTCCTGTATACATCAATTGTACATTTTTTCCCCTCATTTCCCCCATTAGACTTTGAGTGCCTTGAGAGTAGGGGACTGTCTTTTGCCTTTCTTTGTATACCCAGAGTGCATCACAGTACCTGGCACATAGTTGGTGCTTAAAAAATTCTCCTTGTTATACAAAAATATGTATAGCAGTTCTTTTTGTGGTGTCCAAAAACTGGAAACTGAGGGGATGTCCATCAATTGGTGAACAGCTGAACAAGCTGTGGTATATGAATGCAATGGAATACTATTGTGCTATAAGAAATGATGAACAGGAAGACTTCAGAAAGACCTGGAAAGATTTATATGAACTGATGCTGAGTGAAGTGAGCCGAACCAGGAGAACTTTGTACATAGTAACAGCCACAGTGTGCGATGACTGACTCTGATAGACTTAGCCCTTCTCAGCAATGCAAGGACCTAAAACAATTCTGAAGGCTTCATGATAGAAAATGCCATCGAAATCCAGTGAAAGAACTATGCAGTCTGAATGTAAAGTGAAGAAGACTTTTCTTTCTTTTTTTTCTTTCTCATGGTTCCTCACATTCAACTAATTCTTCTATACAACATGACTAATATGAAAATGCATTTAATAGGAATGTATATGTACAGCCTATATCAGATTGCATGCCACCTTGGGGAGTGGGGAGGAGAAGAGGGAGAAAATTTAAAACTTATGGAAGTGAATGTTGAAAACTAAAAATAAATAAATTGACTTAAAAAATGCTCATTGATCCAAGGGAATTGTTGTAAGGCTCAAATGACACAATGTATATAAAAGATTACATAATACATTTGTTAGGACTATAATGACTGTTTAAGACTAATAAACCACGGTAACTATAAAAATAGCTACTATTTACAAGAGGTGCATGAAGACTTTTACATGTGCAAATCTCATTTTGTCCTCACTAAGACTCTGAGAGGTGAGTGCTATTATTATCCCCATTTACAGAGGAAAAGGAGGCAGATAGAAATTAAATTTTTTGCCAGGTCACAAAGGTAAATTTCTGAGGCTGAATTTGAACTCAGGTCTTCTTGACCCCAAATCTAACAGTTTTTACTGAACTACCTAGCTGCCAGTGTTATTGAGAAAGTATAAGTAAAGATGTTTCCATTCCTGATTCAGTCTTTACTTCGTGTCTAGTAAGTTCTATGCACTTTTAGGTGTAGAAGTATATTAAGAATGCTAATAATATATATATATATATATATATATATATATATATATTTGCATTAGATTTTATTACATTTTTGTGTTGTGATAAAAAATGCCAGATACTTGGGAAATTCTACTATAACTGCAAAACATTATGAGGTTTAAATAGCATTTTATAAAATTAAATGTGAGCTATGAAATTATTTCCCAGTGACATTTTAAAAAGGAAACCTTGAAAAGAATTTTGTGTATTTTTTTTTACTCAGGACTTAAGGATTTTAGTTCCTTTTTTTTTCTCCAGAAGAAAAAGCAGTATTAACTTCAAGAAATCTTTGAGTCCAAGAGTCTATATAATCTCTTTAAACACAGTTGTAGTATATAGCTAACAGCAAAAGACAAAATTTAGGATTATTTTTACTGTCTCCCCTGCTGGCTGCCAATTCCAGGCTTGCTTTCATGGAAATAGATCACAGATCAGAAGAAATGGTTTTAGCTTAAATTCTTTCCTACTCTTGCTGATCTATTGTGAGAAAAAGAAGCACAAATAGTAATGAACATTTAAAAAGAAATTGAGCCTCTCACATAGATTTTATCTTTAGCTTTGCTGTGGAACAACTATATTTCTTCAATAATGTTGGGGATTTTTCAGAATCTTTGTGTTAGAATCAAAGTTAGCAAGTGAAATCAATATGGCACACCCCATTTCAAGATTGGCATGTCTGTAACTTTTGTTTGAGGAATTTTTTTTCAAAAAACCTTCATGTTACCTCTGATTATTCTCATCAGAAATTTAAATTTTATAATGGACCATAAACTACAATGGTAGTAGGCCTATAGTAAAGGTTGTGGCTTTTCACTAAAAAAATACTAGAAAGACTAAGGCACTTCTGATTTGTATTCATGGTAGAAAAATATTATTCCCTAATATTCTGTATATACCGAAAAATTAAGAAAAAAATCTAACCATAATTCTGCCAGGAGCTCCTGGGTAAATCATTTTCCACTCTGACACTTATCAAGCTGTTTTTCTTTTTCATCTTTGTTAGGGACTGACTATTAAATCACTGAAATTTATCAGTGATTCTAAATGAGGATGTGTTATTCCTGCCACTGGAGTGTGTGTGTGTGTGTGTGTGTGTGTGTGTGTGTGTGTGTGTGTGTGCATGCACAGATGTTATCTCACTTGAATCACAAGAAGTCAGTGAGGTATTTACTAAATTCTCCAATTTACAAAAAAGTAAGTTGAGTCTTGGACAGGTTAATTGACTTGCCCATGATTTTTTTCAGAGGCAATGTAAACTTAAGTAGAAATTGAGACTACTTTTCCCTGATCATTATGTCCAGCACTTTTGGTACTACATGTCTTTTGGTAATGTAGGAAAGTACTTAAAAATTAAGATATCCTTGGATTAATATGAACTAAAACCTGGTGAGGGGAGGAGAAGGGAGGAGAGAGGGTTAGAAAAGGAACATGCCTATTTTGGAAGAGAAACCCACAAAGCAGTTAAGTTTAAAGGAATATCTAAAGCACAGTGGGCCAGCTTTTGAAGATGATGGTTGGTAAGAGGGAGGGCAGAATTTGAAGGCACATTTTTACTTTGGAAAACTTCATCTATGGCAAGACCTAAAACTCTTTGGACTCCTCTTCTAGCAATTTAAATTCATTGACTTACCTATTCATCAAATATATGTTAAGAATAAAGACAGTGAAACATAAAGGATAAAGTCTCGGCCTTTGAGTCAGGAAGATCTAAATTCTCATCTGTAAAATTACCGGTTATGTGACCATGGATAAGTTGTTTAATCCCTCTGAGTCTCAGATAACTCAATAAAATTATAGTTTAGACAAGTGGTAGAGATGGTTTTCTCACTGATAAACTAATAGGCCCTTGATGTATTAGCATAAAAGTTTGAAATAAGGGCTAGGTGGAATAGTGGGTGGGGAATTGACCTTGGAAGCAGAAAGGTTTCAAAAGCTGAAAGGTTTCAGATCTTCTCTCTGACCACAGCTCAATGTTCTATGAAGCTCTCCAAGACTATGAATTGCAAGAAGATGGCAACATGCTTTGGCAACTCAACAAGAATTTACTAAGTGGCTAATATATGCTGGGGATGTACTAGAGCTGGGGACATAAACAGGCAAAAACACCCCAGTCCTCAAAGAACTCAAAATACAGCATGTCCAAAAAGTCTCAGTGCATTTAAGCATACAAAATTTAAAATTATTAATGCTTAAAACCCCACTAAGTCTTTTGGGGGCCCTTGTATAATAGAGATGAAAATATGTAAACCGCTATGTACAAACAAGATACATACAGGAGAAATTGGAAGTAATCTCAGAGGAAAGGCATTCCTGTGTGTGTGTTGGGAGGGAAATCTAAAAAAAGCTTTCTTGTAGAAGATGGAGTTTTAACTGAGACTTAAAGGAAGCCAGGGAAGGCAAGAGATGGAGATAAGAAAGTAGGGAAATCAAGGCCTAGGGGATAACCAGTGAAAATAAACAGAATTATGAGATGAAATATATCTTGTGTGAGGTCAGTGTCACGGGATGGTGGAGTATGCTGAGTAGTCTTAGGGGTATGAGGTCTGGCAAGGTAAGAAGGGTCTGAATTTAGGATTTTATATGTAATCCTAGAGGTAATAGGGAGCCCCTATACTTCTCATTATATTAATGAAATTGTGAGTCCAGTCTCTATTCCTGTGTATATTATTAGCACTTTTTTTGAGTGACAAATTTTGAGTCAGAAGACATGAGTTCAAGTGTTTGAAGAAAAACTATTATTGCTCCGTTTAATGTGGAGAGGCTTTCAGTACATGCCAGGTGATTAATCAGTTGGGGGAACTGCTGCTTTGTTCTGGAGAAGAAAAACATTAGAGAAATGTGATACTTGTCTCCACATATTTTGAAGAGTTGTCTCATGGAAGAGGGATTAGTTTTGTTATGCTTGGCTGGAGAAGATAAAACTAGAAGGAATGGAGGAAGCATTAGGAAGGCTTCTTGTATGAAAAAAAAAATTTAACACCCTCTAACAAACAAATTTATCCCAAAGTGGAATGGGATACCTGTCAAGGTAGGGACTTCCCCATTACTGAAGATATACAAGGCAAAACTAAAGGTGACTTCTTTTTAGGGTTTCAGTAGGAACTCCTATTCTGCTATATCTTGGCTTCCAAGATGACTTCCAATTTGCCTTTCAACTCTGAGACTCTTTGATGAGTTAGTTAACCAGGTGCCTAGATTGATACATCAGATATCTATAGTCAGGGCCTGACTATAGGGCTCTAGCACCAAGTTTTTCTTAAATACTTTCAAATATTTCAATAAATACTTTCTAAATTCCCTATAGGAGAGATAGAGGTGAATTTCCATTTAAAATATCATAACTTTAATAATTATGAAAAATCTCAGTGGATTCAATTTGTTCTTCCAGTCAGCAAAGTTTCTTCTCTATTTCTTCCCAGAAAGACATTACATCTGGGATTCTACCCAATTTGTCCTTTCCTTTTTTTTTTAAGTCATTAAAAAGATAGGTCCATAGTAGAAAGTTACCACTTAGTTTTTTTAGCCTTTGAAATCTTTACAAAGATTCAAAACCAGTCATTTTCAGTGTTCAGATTCCTCCAGTGATGGTTCCTAAGAGGCTCGATTATTCATCCACAGGAAAAGGAGAAAAAGTTGCTTCCCACTACAGCTCTGACAATTCCAATGAAGGATCTATAACCATAGAAGTTTTTGACATTATTCCAAATTTGGTTGCTGCTGTGTTAAAGTCCCAAATAGCAACAAGGGAAATTGATTATATTTAACTCGATAAAACTTAGGGGGATGAAAAAAAGGGAGAGACATGCTACTCATTTCAAGCCAGAGTGGCACTCATTCCCCTCAAAACAAGTCTTTTTACAAAGATTTTTGATTATATACTGAGTGTGAAATCGTCAGAACAAAATATGCAATAGATTTGATATGTCTTTCTAGAAAATTTTCATTAAAAACTCTCTGAGAAAATCTTCTTGGGACATAACTCAATTTTATTCATCCATATCCCATTGAAGACAGATTTTTAGATCTATGCATCCAGACCTAATATCTTCTGCATTTCAGTCTTCCAACACCAAATACCTGTTGGTCAGGTAGAACTTGTTATGTTTCCCCAAAAACCCTTCTCTCCTGATCTTCCTTATTTATTGTCATGAGCACTACGAGTTTTCAAGTCACTCAGGTTCACAATCCTTGTATTATTCTTGATTCCTTATTCTCACTCACATATATCCAGTCCATTGTTCAATCTTACCATGTCTACCTTTAAAATATCTCTCGTATGATTTCCCCCTTCTCTTCACTCACACAACTACCTTCCAAGTAGATGCCTTCATTATCTCTCTCCTAGACTAGTATAATATATTTCTAATTAGTCTTCCTGCCTTAATTTCACCCACCCCCATCTTCCATTCAGTTGCTAAAGTGATTTTCCTAAAGTACAAGTCTACTCATGTCATACCCTTCCTCAACAAAACTTGGTGTCCTCTCTAATAAAGAATTTCTTCACAATCTGGTCCCTTCTTACCTTTTCATTCTTATAATTTGCTTACCCGCATGATCCAGCCACATTGCCTTATTTGTTCTTCCTCAGATATGACAGTCCATCTCCTAATTCCATGTCTTTGAACTTGGTGTCCCTATGGCTGGAATGCTCTCTCACTTTAACTCTGCCCCTTAGCTTATCTGGCTTCCTTAAATATTTTGCTCAAATTCCATTTTCTTTAGGAAGTCATTGTCCCCTATCCTCCCATCACTACTAGTGACTCCTTCATTCCTGTTCCTACATCTTCAGAGATGGTGCAGTGGATAGAGTACTGTGACTGGAATAAAGAAACATGACTTCAAATCAAGCTTCAAACACTTGCTCTGTGACCCTGGGCAATTGCTTAACCTCTCTTTGGCTTAATTTCTGCAACTCTGTAATGGGGACAATTATCATCTAACTCATAAAGTTGTTGTGAGGATCAAATAAAATAATATTTTTAAAGCACTTAGCACAATGTCAGGCACATACCAGGAGTTTAATAAAAATCTTTCCTCCCTTTCTTCTACCTCCCCTCCCCAACTGTTAGTGCCTTCCCTTTGACTTTTCACCCATTCTGTATGTAACATGTATGGAACTAATTGTTCATATGCTGCCTTTGTCATTAGAATGTGAATTCCTTGAGAACAGAGGCAATTTTATCTTTTTATTCATTCCCAGTAATTAGCACAGAGCTTGGCACATACATAAGCCCCTAAATTCTTCACAACTGACTGAAAATGGAAAGATAACTGCAAATAAAAGAAAGATTTATGAAAAATATTTCAGGTTTTTTTTTTCCTGTCATGGATAATGAAACTACCACTCCTGGACCTTACCATTGCAGTTCATGAGGGGCTCATAGAGAAGGTAGAAACACACAATACTCAAGATAACAAAGACAGTTAAGATAGTAGGATTTATTTGGATGGCATGAATATAGAGTTCTATGCTAAAGACAATATAGTTATTGAAAGGAGGGGAAGATATGAAAGGTATGGGGGGATCTCAAACCTTGTTAAGACTTTAAACAGGTAACTGAGATAATATCTATAAATTCTGATTTATAAGCCGACTCTCACAAAATCTTTATGAGGATCATCTAATTATGAACTGAAGACTCCATCTATTAGGGTGAAAGGGCAACCAGGTGGCATGGTGGATAGTGTGCTGGACCTAAAGTCAGGAAGACTCATCTTCTTGGGTTCAGAGCTGGCCTCAGACACTTACTAGCTGTGTGATCCTGGGCAAGTCACTTAACCCTGTTTGCTTCAGTTTCCTCATTTGTAAAGTGAGCTGGAGAAGGAAATGGCAAAACCATTCCAAAATCTTTGCCAAGAAAACCCTAAATGGGGTCACAAAGCATTGGATATGACTGAAAAATGAATGAAGAACAAAAGGAAAAGACAGGCTTTCAAAAGCAATATGCAAAAAATAGATCACATCTATCTCATAATTGGCTTATAGATCCCATTCTGTTATTGTTTGATTAGGCAGCACAGGGGATAGAGTGCTGGGTCTGGAGTCAGGAAAACCTGAATCCAAATCACTCCCTCGAGCACTTCGTAGGTGTGTCACACCAGGCTAGTCACTTAGCTTCTGCTTTCCTCAGTTATCTCAACTGTAAAATAGGAACAATAACAGCACCTACCTTGCAAGGTTGTTTTGAGGATAGAAAGAGATAATATTTATAAAATACTCAGCACAGTGTGTGGCAAATAGGTGCCAGATAAATACTTGTTCCTTGATTATGATAAAGGATTCATCTCAGGGAAAAATAACATTTTACAGGATCTTTTATAACAAATTGTCTCCTGTTATATCAAGGTCATTCAGGACTGTTTACATGCAACAATAGAAATAACCCTAGGCAAAATTCATCAAAAAATAAATATTAAGCAAGACATGAAACTGGGAGATATTGACTTACCAAGTAAATTCACCACTTTGAAGGGATACAGTACAAAGTCTAGGTCAAGGAATGATTGTGTATGCATTGTAAGATCCCTTAGTTGAGTCTGTTTGTAGATGTCATTGTGTTGATGCTATGAAACACCAAGACATTTCAAAGACTCCTAGAAGAGATCTGTAATCACTCAAACGAATTTGGCCTTTCTATCCACACAACAAAGACCAAGTGGATGACGAATGTCTATTACTCAGATTTTGATATGTATTTGAATGTACACCCAAAAAGTTTGCCCAATAGTACGTATATTTAGGAAAGATGGTATATATGGGCAATGAACTGGGCCCAGAGTTGAAATGGAGAAGAACCCAGTTGGATTGCTTTCTGGGAATTGTAAAATACTTTTACTGACTCTAAACTTCTTGTAAAAGTGAATGCCCATTTTTTTTCAATGCAAACACTTACTACTGATGAAAGACAGAGAGACATTTAACACCACTACCTCTGCAAAGCTAAAGATGAACATCATAGATGTCAATGGAAAGGTATATGATAGCTATGAACAGACTGCAACCTGTAACTATGGAGAAACTCTGAAGAATAACAGGAGTGAAATATCTTATGAAGGAAATATGTGGCAGAAAAAAATGGACTAGTAGCATAATGAGAATGAGGCATAACAGGTGAATGACCAGAGTGCTTCTCCTGGTACCCTCAGGATGTCAGGAGAAAATAAGGAAAAAAACCCAGCAAGTTGGGTGGACACTTTGTTGTGAATATAGAAGACATGAATAAGAAAGATACAGGATAGGCAGACCTTGATGCATTGCTATCTGCATCAATGTTGGGAACCTGAATCAATAAAATAATGGGTCTTTATGAATATTTTATTCCAATATTGTAAGTGCCTTGATGGCAGGGACTGTTTAATATTTTGTTTTTATATCCTCAGTGTCTAGCACAGTAGCTGATACAAAGTAGGTAGTGAATAAATATTTGGTGATTGAATGATTGATTGACTGCCTAGAACCATATCTATTTGGGGAACTCTTAAATGGTTTGGTATCTTTAGCTCCAAGTCTACTAAAACAACAACTTATTGGATGGACTATATAGGTCTAAAAGTTCACATATAATATATGAGAAGTATTTCTTAAGGTTATTGAAAATGGAACTCTCCGAGGGTGCTGAAAAAAGCATACTCTCAAGGCTTTCATTAATATTTTCTTCTTAACCTGAACCACTCCCACGTAATGCAAAATCATTAGTAGCAATTCCATTCTCAGAGACAACTGGTGGTGGTGAGGACACCTGAGGACTAGAACTAGGACATCGACCTTGGGAATAAACAGAGACCAAGGGACAGTTATAGAATTTGTGGAGAACAGGGTGGAGCCCAGCTTGGTCAGAGCTCATCTTCAGTACTGAAAAGACTTAGGATCCCACTTCAACCAATATTCACCTGCCTTCACTGTCACTGTGCCATGAGGGGTACCTGCAGTCAAGCATAGTTATTCTGAAAGAAAAATGACCCAAGCCATATCTCCAAGTGAAATCAACAAACCTTAGACACACTGCTGGAAGAATATGAGGGGAGAGAATAGAGGAAATAAGGGAAGAGGTGGAAGTAATCCTTTTCATTGACTCCAAGATTTCTTACTAATATGCCTGATGTACCATAAGCTAGTCTCCAGATACTAAGAAAGGCATATCACATTGGCCTATGGCAATGCAAATTACTCTACGGGACAGAGAGCACTGAGAGATAATGGAAGATGCTTTCAGACATGGCCGACTCTTCATGACATCTTTTGGGGCTTTTTTGGCAGAGATACTGAAGAGGGTTACCATTTCCTTCTCTAGCTCACTTTACAGATGAGGAAATAGAGGCAAACAGGGTTAAAATGACTTTCCCAGGGTCTCACAGCTAGTAAGTGACTGAGGCTGGATCTGAACTCAGTTCTTCCTGACTCTGCCAGCACACCTACGTGTCCATGTCAGGTGCCTTGAGGCAACTGATCATTTGGTCCTAGGTCTGACTCTGCAGTAGTATATTCAGATATACTTAGCTTCAGATTAATTAAGTAACAAATGTAGCAGAAAGAATGCTAGGCTAGGAATTAGAAAACCTAAGTTCTGGTCCTGTGCTTACCATCAAATTGCTGTATGACATAAGGTATGCCAAAAAGTATAGCACTAAGAAGTGCAACAACAACAAAAAAATCAAAGTGGTATTATTAGTCAGGAGAGGACAACTTCAATTGGAGGTGTGTTGAGGGGGAAAGCATATAAATATATATATATGAGTGTGTATGTGTACAAACATATATACACACACACATATACTCACACATACACATACATATATACACGTTTACATATATACATATACCACATACATACATACATACATACATACATACACACACACACATTTCCTAGAAGGTTTGCTTTATGCCATGTACTGTGTTAGATGCTGGGGATATAAAATATCATGTTATTACTTTCCTTCAAGTAGTTTATACTCTAGTGAGTGAGAGAAGAAGGGAGAAGGTAATGAATCTTGCAAAGAAATAATTATAATATAAGTTAGAATTTGATTAATTATAGAAGAACAAGAGAAACTTAATGTGGGAGGCAGGGGGGTCATGAGATCTCTTTTTTGAGGAATGTAGGAAGGCTTCATAGAAAAGATGTACCTGAATTGTGCCCCAAAGAAAGAGAAGGATCTGAACAGGTTCAGGAAATCCATTCCAGAGAAGATAGATGGTAGATAGAAAAGCATGGAAGCCAGAGAGAGTAGAATAAGCCTAGCAAACAGATAGCAATCCAGTTTTACTAAGATGTTGTGTAGAATGAAGTTGTAAAAGACATAATACAGCTAAGATTGTGGAAGTTACTATATGACAGACTAGGCAGTTGACATTTAATTCTGTAGGTAATGACTAGCCATTGGAGGTTTTTGAGTAGGAAAGTTACATCATTATATCTGTACAATGGTAGCTGTATTAAATATGGATTCCAAAATGGAGAGTTTGGTGGCAGGGATGCTAGGTAGTTGATAAATATTTAATAATCAACTACTATGTGCCCATCACTGTGCTAGGTTCAGGAGAAACAAATATGAAATACAAAAATGAAAATCATTTCTCTGAAGGAAGACAATGTGCATAAAAGGAAGTTAGGGGGATGAAACAAGGAGCTATCAGGCATGTGGGCATGGTGGAGATTACAGAGAAATACAAAATAAGTACTAATGGAGTAGTCAAATAAATGGAGGAGCTTATGATTCTACCTTCTATTCAGAGGGGCAAAGGGTACAGATGAGGTGAAAGTAATAAGGCTAACTGAATGTTGCAATGATGAGATTTCCCCATTATGAGTTTATAAGAGGCATGGTAGAGAAGTCAAGCAAGTCCAAAATGAGTGCATCCTGGAGGTATATGGGGAAATGTCTCAGATAGGAGGTCGTTTCAATCGTCTTGGAAAGAGGAATAAGGATTTGAATTAGGGTAAGGGTAATAGGAATGATGAGGGAACAGATGACTTATCTCAGAGGCAGAATCAACAGAATTCTGTAAATTGTTGGATGTGGGGTGACAGTGTGATTCTTTGGTTTCCATCCTGTGTGACTGAATAAATGGTTGTGCCAGAAATAAGGAAATTATAGAAGAAGGCTTGGGGGGGAGGGGATATTTTTTAATTCAATTTTGACCAAAGGATCAAAGGATCTTTCAGTTAGCAGTTATTAATATTTACTATATGTAAGGCATGGTGCCAACTACTGGGAATAAAAATACAAGTAGAAATATAGTTTTTGTCATCAAGGGATTTAGATTCTAATAGGTGAAAACAACACAAAAAATAAAACTGAAAAGGGTGTGAGAAGGACATGTTTAAAAAAAGAAAAAGCACAGAGTTCAACCTGGAGGAAAATGAATGAAGACATGGCTGACTTGGACATATTCCTGAAGTGGAGATTCTGGGAGGAGTAATTCATTCAGACTTGGATGCTGCATGGGTGGAGGCTCCTTCCAATGTGTGAATTCCAGGTCTAGAGTGAGTTTCATAACAATTAAACCCTTAGAGATCTTCTAGTCCAACTGCCCCATTTAAGAGATGAGGAAACTGAGACTTTGAAATATTAAATCATCAAATAAGAAAATACAAAAATTGGAAAATATCCTGGAGGTCATCTAGTTCAGCACTTCTTAAACTGTGGGTCTGTAATTGTAATGGGAATATGAAGATCTTCCCTGCCCCTTTATAGACCTAAGGGAATTTGAAGATCTTCACTGTCCCCTAATAGGTTGAATGTAACCACATGGAACCTATGATGGGAGGAGTTTGCTGAGGGCAGGAGCAGAGCCCACAGGAAGCTGGAAGTCAGAGCTGTTAGAACTGGAGGGAGGAGAGGACACACCCAGGGAGATAGCTAGGATTGCGAGTGTTGGTTTGTGGGGAAGTGAAGGTTTGTGAAGGAAGATTTGTAGTTCTCTGCTGCATCTGGTTTCTGAATAAATGTTTTGCTTCTGTCTTCTATATGGACAGTCTGTTATATTTTTTGATCGAGAACTATGCCAGCAAAGTTACAGTTGTAGTTGGCACTGTGCATATTGCACTGGTGCTACAGGGTCACAGGCCCATATAGTTTCTGAAGGCAAAATGACCAAAATTAATTAAAAACCAAACATATGATGAACCTGAGGTTTTTCTGACAGTGCTTGCTCATGTTGCATAGTGCAGTTTCACTGCCACCTTGGTTCTGAACACAAACCATGTGCACTTGGCATTTTACATGCCCTCAGGCCGTATGACACCAATGACTGCTGCCAAAAGGGGAAAAAGAGTCTTGAATGGAAAAAGTTTAAGAAGCCCTGATCTAGTTCAAAACATACCTGAACAAGAATTTTGTGCATTAAAGTATACCTGAGACATCCTGATAGAGATGTCCATTCAGGACATAGTTAGAAGTATAAGGTACTAGAGAAATGTTGGGGCTAGAGCTGAGGGGCATCCATGTAGAGATGGTCATTGCAAATTTAGGAAATGATGTTATCTATGGGGAGAGACTGTAGAGTAGGAAGGGAACAGGACGGATGCGTGATTCATGTGGGGTTGGCTATATTTAGAAAACAGGCAAAGGAAAAAAAAATGGGACATGGGGGAGCAGTTACAGAAGTAAGAAAACCAGAAATGACCATCGTCACAGAAATGAAAAGAAGACAAAGCAGTCAAGGAAGACGATGTCAGTTGCTTCTCAAAAGTGAAGGAAGGTGAGGATTGACTCATAAAATAATAAGTTTAATAATTAGAAGGTCACTAGGTACCCTTAGAAAATAGTTTTACTTAAATGTTGGGGATGGAAGCCAGACTCCAAGCACATGGTATTCACTTTTGGCACAGGGCTGGGGTGACAGGAGGATGGTAACAGAGAGTGGGTAGGAGAGTTGTGAGCAGGTGGCATTGTGAGTAGGAAATGCCAGTCAGAATTCCATGGCATTTTCAGGGGATGAGGTGGGGAGGGTGAAGGAAGGGAGTGTACAGAAACAGTTGGGTCTTCTAAAAACATGTTGGTGATCTGTCAATGACAAATGAAATCCTCATGCTTTTGATGTTCTGAGGCATAAGAATTCAATTTGTCTTTATGAGAACAGTTGGATGGAGAAAGACAGGAAGGAACAAAGATAAGATGAGCAGGCAGCCAACCATAAGAATGATCTGTGGTGTTTGGAGACAATAATTGAGGTGGTCCCAGGGAGGCAAGATCCTGACCATTTTTGCCTTATTGGTTTTCTTTAGGTTGAACCATTACCACCTTAAAGATTTCAAGGCTATTCAATCATGCTCTCATTTTGTCAGAATCACCTAAAAGGGAAAGGGGGAAAAAAGCTGCCTTCAGCATTGGAGCTAATATGTCAAACATTTGGTGCTGATAGCCTATTCTTGGACTCCAAGAGTGGGAGGTACACAGATAAGTTACCCTTCTCCTGGGAACTTGTTCAACATCTGATATGTATAATGGAAAACTCAGCCCATTTATCATCACTCTGTCCCTCTCCTCCCCTCCACACTCACCCCCTCTACACACCTAACTGCTAACATCCTCTGTGTTTCATCACTAATTCACAATTAAGAATACAAACTTACATACACTTTTGACCAAATTTGTTGATTAAGCATTGATTAAGAGGGCAGCTAAGTGGTGCAATGGATAGAGTACAGGGCTTGGAGTTAGGAAGACTCATATTCCTGAGTTTGAATTTGGTCTCAGACATTTATTAGCTGTGTGACCATGGGCAAGTCACTTAACCTCATTTGCCTCAATTTCTTTATCTATAAAATGAACTGGAGAAGGACATGGCAAACCACTCCAGTATCATTACCAAGAAAAACCCAAATGGAACCACAAAGAGTTGGACACAACTGAAACAACTGAACAACAGCAACAACAACAACAAAATCCCCTAGCACTATTTTAAGCACTCGGGATGAAAAAAAAATAATAATGGAATCAGTCCTTGTCCTCAAGGGGCTTACATTCTACTATATACACTTGTTTCTTTTTGGCACTTTAAGGCTCACAGAGCACTTCCCTCAGCACAATCTCAGCAAGTTTAAGTGACTTTCTGGGGCTCAAACTGGTTGGTAGTGGCAGAACAGGGACTCAAATCTGAGTTTCATGAGTCTCAGTCTAGGGGTTGTAAGACTCAAGTGAGATGATGGGTGTAAAGCACTTTTTAAAGTTTAAATCACTATAAAATGCCAGTTATTCTTATTATGAGCCTTTTAGCTACATTTCTACTGAACTCAAGCAATGTCTATAAAGCAATAGCAGGGTGTTTTAGTATGTTTAACAACCAGCCTAGGGGAGGAAAGTGGCGGGGAAGGAGGAAGAGGGAAAAAATAATTTGTTTAATCTTCCTTATTAACACTTTCTTAAATCTAGACAATCAACATGGCAATAAATCAAACCTTGATTTGTGGCAAATGCTGATTTCTGAGGTTTATATTCTCCCATTAAAAATTTAACTAGGGCCATGGGGGGTGGGGAGTGTATCACAAGCTTTGAATTGACTCTGGCCCATCCCTCTTCCACTTAGACCATGTCACTTCCAATTGTTCCCCCTCTTCCATGAAATTTTTCCTTAATGATCAACCATAGTGGAAGTCCTTTGACTCTTCTGAATCTTCATAGCCGTGTGTTAGTATTTCTGTAATGGCACTCCCACTTCTTGCTCTAAAAATTTGAATGCTTTGCATTCCTCCCTGCTAAACTGTAGCCTCTCTGAAGGGCCTTTGTCTTAACCCTATTTGTATCACCCATAGCACCATGCACATGTTATGCCATCCACAAATATTTGCCAAATGAATTTCCTTGATATTCATACTCACTCAGCAAAACTATAGGATGGGGAATTTGAAGGAGAAGAAAATTCCTACTAAACTTTCTTCAAAAACAAAGTCATAATTTCCCTCTTTCCACCACCAAACCACAAATTCACAAATTAATAAGTACACATAAAACTCTACAGTTGGAAAAAAGTGATTGTTGGGGAGGTGGTGTAATAGTAATCTGTTTAGCAGGATACTTAGCACTTAGTAGTGCTAAGTGCTAAGTGTGGAAGGTGCAAACTCTGTCCCACTGTTGAGAAGGTATGAACTCCCCTGTTGATGTGGAAGAAGGGGATTGGCTGAGG
>CM053584.1:233757572-233809880 GCA_028627135.1 Pseudochirops cupreus
TATTTTGTAATCTGAACTCTAAAAGCTGTTCACAGTAGCATTCCTTTGGGAATCTGCTGGTGCATGTCATTACAGGTGGGAAGCCAACGGAGCTAAGTTTCAGTGGAAAAAAAGTAGTATTTTAGTAGTTATAATAAAATGAATTAATAATTTAAAATCAACCAATAAACATTTATTAAGTACTGGTAGTAATAGGCAAATCAAGGTGGTAAAAGTTGGTAGTAATTTGTAAGTCAGGACTAAAATCCAGGCTGTCTTTTCTGGCAAGGGAAATAGTGTAGCCAAAAAGCAGGGCTGGATTTGGAGTCAGGGGGTCTGGATTTGAATACTTGCTCATTATTTTCTTCATATGTAGCACTGGCTAAATGATGCAGTTTCTCTGGGCTTCAGTTTTTCTCATATATAAAATGAGTAAGTTGAACTGGGTGGACTCTAAGTTCCCCCTCAAACTCAGAATCTATGATTTCATGATTATGTGCCAATGGCTAGCAATACAAAGGCAGAAATAAAATGTAACCTTGTCCCTGAAGAGCTTACATATTATTTGGGGAAACATTATGTAAATATATACATAAATCCAAAATACATACCAAGTAAGTGCAAAATCATTTGGGGATGGGGCACTAATATCTGCGAGTTTGGTGGCTTATGAAAATCTTCATGGATGTGGTGGCACTTGAGTTGGATGTAGAAGTGAGTTGAAGACTCTAAGATTTAGTGTTATTGTGAGAAATGATTATTTCTCTCTTGTATTAACAACTTAATTATTGCATTAGAACCAAGGTTTTTCTCTTTTTCTCATTCCTCATCCAAAAATCAACAAATGTGGGAGATCTTTCTAAAAGACATACGCAGTCATGATGACTAAGATGCAGTCAAAGACAGTAAAAGAAGTTCTAAGTTTGTGTTAATGGCTGCATTCCTGCTCATTGTGTTTGCTCAGACAGGTCTGGGAAAATGCGGATTCTCTCTTTTGCCAGGTGATGTGGAAATTGAAAAGTCTCCTTAACTGAGATTGGAGTGATCCAAGTCATGTACCCCAAGACCCTCACTGGAATATAGTCTAGTCTCTCATTGTAATATTCATTTCTCATTAATTGACCAATCAGAATTGATTGCCACCCTCAGGAACAGCTGCTCTCCCAAGAGTATATAAACCTTTAGTCCACCACCATAAAGGGTCTTAGGTCTAAGAGACATGACCAAGTGGCCATTCTTTTATTAATAAACATGCTGACCTAATTGATAAAATGATTAAATTACCCAGAAATTAGGTCTCTCAAAACTTTTTCAACACTAAAATATGAAAGTATAGGGAACTCAAACTTTGCTGTAATGAGTGAGCAATAGTTTGGCCAGTGAAAGAGCATCCTTTGCTAATCATGAGTTTCTGACTACATCCTGCAGCCCCGGACAGAGCAACCTCCAGACAACTTGTGCATCAGGAATAATGAGAGCATCTCTTTCTGTTCTGTGCTTTGTGGGCGACTCCTGGGAATAAAGTGTAGAGAACTGTGACGTGGTCTGTGTTGGGATTTCTTTAAGCAGACTGTAACGAGGTGTTTTCCTATTCATCTGGTGTTTGCTCAGCAATATATGTTCCCATGCAATGGTTGTTTTAAAATATATTGTTCTTCTGTGGGCTACACAATAATTGTATTTCATAATTTGAAATAATTGACTCTTTGAGGCAGCAGTCATGATTGGGAAAAAAAATTCAGATTGTATTTAAATTAAAATGAAAAGGCAACATGAGAATGCTTTAGACTTTGTATAACTCTAACTTTAGCTGTTTATTTTCTGGGGATGGCATCTGCATAGGCAATTCATTTTTCTTCCCCTTGTTGCCTAGTCATGTCAATCATGTTTGATTCTTATTGACCCCATTTGGGGTTTTCTTGTTAGAGACACTGGAGTGGTTTGTCATTTCCTTCTCCAGCTTATTTTACAGATGAGGAAATTGAGGCAAACAGGGTTAAGTGACTTAGTAAGTAACTAAGGCCATATTTGAATTCAGGTCTTCCTGACTTCAGATTCAACACTCTATCCATGCACCACCTAGCTGCTCCTTTCTTCCCCTTATCCCCCATCAAATATCAGCTAAATGTTTTGTTTTGTTTTCTGTAAGAAAATTGCAAAAATAGGATAGATGCTCCATCTTAATGGTGTGAATGGAATCTAATAAAACGTGACTTTTTATATGGCATGGTGTGAGGAGTTCTAGTTTGTCTCCTAAGATCTAGAGTTGGAAAGGACCTTAGAGGTCACTTAGTCTGACTGCTTCAGTTGTAATTAAGGAAACAGAGACCCAGAGAGGCAAAATCATTATCACAGGGTGACTCAGGTTAATAAATGAAAGCTCCAGAATCTGAACCTAGATCCCCTGCCTCCATATTCAGGACTCTTTACATTATATTATTCTCTCATTCTAAGGAAAATGAGTTGGATTTTAATTATAGTTCTGCTACTTACACATTATTTGTTCTTTAGTTGTTTTTCTAGCAAGGTGAGACTCTTTGTGATCTCATTTTAGGCTTTCCTTGGCAAAGATACTGGAGTGATTTGCCATGTCCTTCTCCAGGTCATTTTACAGATGAGGAAACTGAAACAAACAGGCTTAAGTGACTTGCCAAGAGTCACACATGTAGTAAATGTCTGAGGCCAGATGTGAACTCAAGAAGATGAATAGTCCTGACTCTAGGCCTGATACTTTATCTACCATGTCACCTACTGGCCCAGTTATTTTACCTTGGGTAAATCACTTAACCTCTCTGAGCCTCAGTTTCCTCTTCTGTATGAAGGTATGGGACAAGATGACTGAATAAATGAATGAATGGACAAAGCATTTATTGAGCACTTCCTACACATAGAGAGAGCACCATGCTAAGCAGTGTGAATACAAACGGGAAAGACAGTTCCCACATTTAAGGGGCTCATATTCCCAGCAAGGAAGACAACACATACGGATGGCCTCTATAAGATCTCTTCCAGCCTCCAATCTATGATTCTATTTCTGTTGCTCGCTACCTTATGTGATCTTGGTCTAGTGATTTAATCATTCCAAACCTAAACACCCTCATTTCTAAAGCATAAGAAATGGTATTTGTTCTTTCTGCCTAACTGTCAGAGCTGTTTTGAGGATTAAACGAGGGAATGGACACAAGGTGTGTGGAATTTACACTAAGACTTTTGGGACACCCTCTATCCAACACTTTCTAATGTGCCGAAAAGCAGTTAGTTAGCTGGTCAATAAGCATTTCTGAAGTGGCTACCATATACCAGACACTGCTAAGTTTAGAGGATTAAAAAACAAAAAAAAGGAAAAGACGCTACCTGCTCTCCAGAAGCTCATAGGCTAATGGAGGGGAAAACACGTAAGCTACTATTGTATGATCAAGCTATATGGAGGATAATTAGAAATAATCAGTGGAAGCAAGGTACTAGAATTAGAGGAGATCAGGAAAGGCTTCATGTTAAATGGAGAATTTTATGTGAGACTGGAAAGAAATCAAGGAAGCCAGGAAGCAGAGTTGAGGGAGGAGAATATTTTAGGCATAGGGACAGCTAATGAAAATGCCCCGTAACAGAAGATGGAGTATCTTGTTGGTAGGAACGTTAAGAAGGCCAGTGTCACTGGATAGAAGTATATATTAGAGAAGGGATTGTGACGTGTAAGAAGATTGGGAAGGTAATTGAGGCCAGGTCACAAAGGGCTTTGAATGCCAGACTAAGCATTTAATTTTTGAACCTTGTTTCTTTTTTGAGTAGGAAGGTGACATGTTCAGATTCACACTTTAGGAAAATTAGAAAGAATGCAATATGAGTGGTTACATCTTGATAAAATTCACTTAAGACTTTCCCAAAATTGGGGGAAAAAATCTTCAAAATATGAAACACATTTCTCTTGAAATTTCAAAACCTCTGAAGAAATAGACCTGAACTTTCTAAAATGTATCTGAGAGGCAGCATGATGGAAATGGATAGAGACCTGATTTCAGAGTTTAAAAGACCTGAGTTTAAGAATCACTTCTGATACAAACTGGCTATTACACTAGTTAGCTCTCATAACCTCTCACCGGTCCCTCGCAAAACTCTAAGACTACAAATTGCAACAGAGTTGTTGATCCTTATCTGTAAAGTGGGTTGTTTTTTGGAAGCTTTCATTGGAATTCTCCTCTATCAATGAAAACACAAATCCAGTCCAATAATAATACAATATATTTTGTCTCAGTCCTGTGGCTCAAAACAAGCACCATATTTGTACACCAAATACTATAATTTGTTGATGTATAGGGTTTTTTTTAAATAAGTAACGGGGTTGTTGTTTTGGTGGGGTGGGGAGGTTGAAAGAAATATTAGCAACTAAAAAACAACTGCATTTTCATCAGTAGAACACATGCTATGTATAACTTATAACTTATTGCTTACCGTCTCATGGAGGGGAAGACGAGCGAGGGATAGAACGTGTAGCTCAAACCTTAAAAAATGCAAATGTTGAAAAAAGTTGTAACGTGTAATTGTGGAAAAACAAATTATATAAAATAATAGAACATATGCTATTTAAGGAGCAGGTGAAGAAATTGAGGATTTTAGCCTATAGAAAAAAAATTAAGGATATTTTAGCTGTCTTCAATTATTTGAAGGGTTGCTACCTGAAATAAATTAGACTTTTTCTGCTTGGCCCCAAAGGGCAAATGATGGACAGAATTTCAGAAGCAAATTAAGTTTGATACCAGAAAAGAAGAAAACAGCTTGCTATCAACTCTAAGCTATTTCAAAGCAATAAAGAATACCTTAGGAGGTAGTGGGTTCACCTTCCCTGCGAGTCTTCAAGAAAAGGTTGGATAAACACTGGGTCATTTTCAAGGAAGCTTTTGTTCAGGCGTGTGTTTGATTACAAGTCCATTCCAACTCAGATTCTGGAGTTCTCCATTCTTATGTCCATTTTAGTTGTATGATTAGAAAAACAAGTTATAATAAGGAACTCCAGACTGACAGAATGCACTTCGATATTCACAAATAATCCTATTCTCTTCTTCATTTCCCACAAACTACCTTGACAAGTGTCTAATCTCTCTGGGCCTTAGTTTCCTCATCTGGAAAATGAAGGGAGTAAATGAGATAATCTCTGAAGGCCTTAACATTTCTATTAAACTATTTCTCTTTTATTGGGTACCATTCACAAATTACATCATCCATTGTCATACTGCATTGCATTCTAAGATTGATGGTGTGAAGCCCCAGGGTCTGGTTATTTTCTTCTATAATCAATCAACTGTAGCAACACATTGTTAATTAATATAGCTGCCATAGCATTTTCTGGGCAAACTAATGTGAAGTTCAAAGTTTAGTATGTAGATGCAGTAATACTTGATATTTTTATAAGGAAGTCCACAGTAAATCCTCTGCTATGATATGCAAGGAGGGGGGAAGATAGGACAGTTGGGGTTAAGTGACTTGCCCAAGGTCATGCAGCTAGTGTCAAGTGTCTGAGGCTGGATTTGAACTCAGTTCCTTCAGATTCCAGGGCCAGTGCTCTATTCACTGCATCACCTAGCTGCCCCGAGATGGACCTTTCCAAATTTCCTCAGCAGCCAATGAAACCTAAACGTTCTATGACATGTAAAAACCAAGATCATAATTTACACCGAGATGTGGAACAAACAAAATGTAGCCTTAAAGGAAGTTTAATAATCTGCTTTTCTCTGCTCCTCCACTTGTTTATAACCTTTATTTTCCTCATTAAATAATCATTTTAGTTCAATTACATATTTAATATAACCATTAGACAATTTGGTTTGTTCATCCTGGTTATTATTAACAGCCTATTAACACTAATCTCCCAAGGCAATTTTCTGTTTCCCCAACAATAACTCTGTTTCACTTGAACAGTCACGCTGATCTAAAACCTGAAACTTTTAGTCTTTTTTCAGCTTTGGCTGGACATTGAGCTAGGTAAACAGAGATTTTATGTATTGCTCTATTTACCATCTGTTTCGCCACTCAAATAGTTACTGCCTCTGGCTTTTACATTTTGGAAAGAGAAATGGATTTTATTTCTCTTCAAGTCCATTTTGTAAATCCTGGAAAGCTCTGACCTCTACCCTTAATAGTTTGATTTTTGTCCCAGTTAAATAATATGTGATTTTTGTTTTGTTTGACTCAGAAAAAAATACTGAGGCATCTTTTGTCTATTATATTTCCTCTCTTGTATATATTGATTGGCTTCACACATCTCCCTCTCCCTCTCCCTCCCTCTCTCTCTCTCTCTCCCTCCATCTCTCTCTCTCTCTCTCTCTCTCTCTCTTTTTTTCTGTCCCTCTTTCTCTTTCGTGTTCCTGTGCATGCACACATGAATGTTATAAATAGACCTGATCAGAGTTCATACAGATAATTTTTCTTCTTTTGAAAGCAGGAACTGTGGCTTCTGCAATGGAAGACATTCTGTGAGGCAGGGAAGTTTCTATCAAAGTTGTGTGAGACCATTAGAGTGCCAGACTAGTCTTGGCACTGATATGTAAGAAACTTTATATATTCTTCTAAGTATGAACTATATATATTCAGCACTGACCTCTAGATGTAGAAACAATGTAGGGAGTCTTAGGGTTATTTTTGATCCAGGCTTGTTAGTGCAGGGAGCTTGATGGTTCATGAACTCTCTACTGAGCAGAGCAGAATGCCTGATCTTCAATTTGTAGACTGAGCGAGTTTCCTGGGCCAATGAGAGGGGTTTAGTGGTTTGTTCAGGGTCATGCAACCAATAAATGTCAGAGGATATTTCAGGTACCAGAAGAGCAGAAAAGTGTGAGAAGAAAAAGGGAGAGTGGGGGTTGGGGGGGAACAAAAAATGACATGTGTATGCGTAGTGTTATATATGGAGTGAAGGACAAGTAAAGAGGGGAAGAGAATAGAGCATTTATATAGAGCCTACTACGTACTGGGCAATGTACTAAGAACTCTCTCTTTTTCTCTCTTTCTAATATATATGTGTACACATATGTATATGTATGTGTGTACGTATGTATATGTACACACAAATCTCAATTGATTCTCAGAAAAACCCTGGCACATAGATGCTATTATTACCCCAAGTTAAAACTGAAACAATCAATCAATCTCTCTCTCTCTCTCTCTCTCTCTCTCTCTCTCTCTCTCTCTCTCTCTCTCACACACACACACACACACACACACACACACACACACACACACACTTAACCCAGTTCTAACTAAAGTATTCTTTCACTCACCTTCTACCTTCTGCAATTCAGAGACTAGATATTTTCCTAACAATAATCCAAGGCAAAAGCAAGGTGACACTGCTTCCCACATGTTTATAGTGGGTCCCAGGACTGGGACTTCAATAGTTTTGTCCCTGTCCTCTAACTTCAAAACCAGCCCTTCACAGGATTATATATAAATTTAGGAAACACTGGCCAAAAATTATCCCTGCTTTCACTGAACTTTACTTCCAATGAGTTATCTCTACTAATAATTTGAGAACAGATTTCTAGCAACTATCCAAACTATGGAGTTTGTAGGGATTAAGTAAAAGAATCTTTAAATCTAATTGTTAATATCTTTGTTGTTTTTCAGTCATATCTGACTTTTTGTAACCCCATTTGGAGTTTTCCTGTCCAATACTGGAGTGGTTTGCTCTCTCCTTCTTCAGGTCATTTTACATGTGAGGAAACTGAGACAAACCAGACTAAGCAACTTGTCCAGGGTCATACAGCTAGTAAGCGTCTGAGGTCAGATTTGAACTCAGGAAGATGAGTCTTCCTAACTCCAGGCCAGACACTCTATCCGTTGTACATTGTTGCTCCCCGATATTTTTGTATGCATGTGTATGTTTGGGAATGCCCTTTCCCCCCACAAAGATGAGGGTAGTTCTTTTGCTAAAAGCCAAGGAAGCTGTCCCCAAAATATGTCAGGCCAGGGGTCTAAAACTAAAATAAACTGGTTGTTTTTCAGCTTCCCGATGCCTTCAGGCCATATTGATGTGGGTTCCTACTTATTTAAGAGCATTAAAAAACAAAACAAAACAAAAAATCAAAATCCTATACCAAGTGGCATCCAGGCCAGTCATAGTTGGTGGCTATACTGAGGCCAATCTAAATACCATACCTTACCATAGCTGACCAGAGGAAGTTCCATTTGGAGATGAGAAAGCCCTTCATTTAACTGAGCTGAGTACTGTAACTTTATTGACTATTTAGACAATGGTTAAATAAACCTCCATTTATTAACTGTCACAGCATATATAAGTGTCTCATTTCATTCCCTTGTTGGAATTAAACTACCAGGGGACTGTCCTGAGTTAGGTTCAGCTTATTACAGAAGCACATGAACACAGGAAAGGAGCACGGAGAAGACATTTGATACTGAGAATAAGCATGAAAAATCCATCAGACACCAGCACAACATTATGAATATTTTTGCAGTTAATAAGGTTTAGCAGCAATAAAAAATTAAGAAAATATTTATTCGTTGTGCACCTACTATATGAAACTTCAGCACCTACAGCAGAACTGTGGGATGATTTCTATCCTCAGGAAATTTACTGGGCATAGAAATAAAAACAATTTCTAGGGAGCCTCCAATGATATACATTTCTTTGGGATAACAATATCTGGGGCTTTACTTCTTACATTTTAAGGAAATACAATCTCTTTTTGCCAGTATAATTTTCAGTTTCATAAGACATAAATAAACCTTTTTTTGCCATAAAATAAAATTAAAGACTTACCATCATATCCTTGACCTCACCTTAATAGTTCCCGTGATTATTTTTTTCTTTATAAAACTGAGCATGATATATGTGGGAGGAGTGCCACCTGTTTTATGTAGGTTAGGCTCATCCTTTAAGCAGGCATCAATGTTCCTTGACTTTTTTGAAGCATTAAAAAACTGGTCCTGACCATGGGGATTTAATTTTGGAGGTTCTAGGGAAATTCTCATTGGCCTGTGATGAAGCCTTTCTGACCTAAAGCAGCCTCCTATTGTGCTAAATGTAAGATTATTTTATTTTATCCAAGTAAATAGTCATTTTAACCATAGGAGTTAGATCATTTATATCTTTTGTCATCAATAAAGTTATTTTATTGCATTTTTGGTTCATGAATGTCTCACTGCAATCTCACCCTGGGCTTGACCTACTGGACTGATCTGAAAGAATTACAGTTATCCCTTCCACATCATGGGGTGGAGGGGTATAATGCCAATGCAACATTTACAGTGCCCGCGATCACTATAAATATACCTGCATAGTGCTTGACTGCAAAATATAACAGACTCTTCATATAGAAGACAGAAGCAAAACATTTATTCAAACACTAGAAAACCAAATCCCCAAACCAGTAAGCTGATTCCACCATAGTAGCAAAGAAGTTAATAAGTCACAACAGCACAGAGAGCCACAGCATCCTTTAGCCTTCCCACAAACCAACACAAGACCAATATTTACTTACAAACCTATCCATCTCCCAGGGAAGCATGCCCTTTTCCCAACCATCTAGTCTAGCTCTGACTCCCAGCTTCCTGTGGGCTCTGCTCCACACTTCAGCAAAAGTCCTCTTACTACAGGTTCCATGTGATTACATTCATGGGTCAGAGTTTATTTTCAATGCAGGGAAGATCTTCAAATTCCCTTAGGCTTATTAAGGGGTAGGGAAGATCTTCAAATTACCAATACCATTAAAGGGGTGTTAGGGGCGCAGTGTCCCTGCAACCTATAGAGTCCACGTAAAAATTTTTGACTCTTCCTTTGTACTAGAGAAATCAGATTTTTTTTCTTTTTCTTTTATGAAGTGTTTATAGCACCTTATTGTAAAATTTAGGTTAAGTATTTGATCATAGATTCTATGTCATCTCTTGTCCTTCATGTGTTGTTTGTGGTTTCTGGAAAACTCCCCCCAAATTCCCATTTAATTTTTTATGCCAATTCACCATATATTGAAACCATAATGGGAAAAGTCACCATATGTAAGGGATAACTGTAATTTCAGAGATATCTAGTGATACTTTGGATAGAAAGAATACTGGATCTGGGGTCAGGAAGATCTGGGTTCAAATCCTGCCTCAGATGCTTACTAGCTATTTGATCCTAGACCTATACAAATCACAACCTCTGTTTGCTTCAGTTTCCTCATCTGTGAAATAGGGATAATAATAGCACCTACTTCCTAGTATGGTTGTGAACACAAAATGAGTTAATATTTGTAAAGCACTTTGAGAACCTTAAAGGGCTCTATAAATGCTCTGTAACTATGAAAAGGTCACTGTATTTTTCCTGACTTTTTAAACCAATCTTTGCTTATGCCTTTGCTCAACTGAGATTACCAGACAATGGCAGGTGGCTGCATGGATCAGTCTGTCTCTTAAGGAGGTTTCTTTGAGTCATCTTTTTTTCTTTCAAACATCATAGCCTATTTTTAAAACTATCAAAATACTTTTTGAACATATGTACAGTATTTTCCTGAAAGAGCTACTTAGACAAGGGTCAGAATATCTCTCTCAAATTGGAGTTAGTAAAGAGAGGCTTCTGCAGGATGAGGAAGACAGTGTTCATTTCTCAGAATAAATAATGTTTTAACGAAATCCAATGTCTCAGAAATTACCTGAGAACCAGCTTTGGAAGTTACCTGAACTGTATGTTTAAAAAAAAAAAAGTATTTCTACTTTTCTTCTTTGCTTTGTTAGCTCTTAACACTACACCCACTCAGCACTAATTATAAATTTTGCTCTGGTTTAATTTATCTAAAAATTCTGTAATGTGTAATACTATAGTCACAGAATATTGGAAAGCTTGGGGAGGTTGGGTGAGGGGGGCTATATATAAGTTGGAGAATCACTGCCTCCACTGATGTGTTGACTCAGAAATAAAACTCCTAAAATGTATTTTCTTATCTTAAAATGACCTATGTTATTTTTGTTTAGGGAAAAAAATGAAAAAATGGAATTGATAATGGTGGGCATTTTCATTGTCAAAAAAATGTTAAACATTAAAAAATCTGGCAAAATTATGCCTTTGTGATAATGCCCCAATAATTATCTTTTAATGCGATGCATACATGGCATATGGAAAGCAGAAAATTCCTGGTAATTTGTAATAGGGGAAAGTCAGAACTGCTGTGACATGAGATGGTGTATGTCTTTCAGTGTGGCTGCAACTAATTGCGTGCTAAGCTCTAACATTTATTTTCATTGTTCTCTAGGTGAGAAGCTCTTGTGTCAGTTCTCTGATGGAAATACTTGCTTAGACATACATTTCCCAAATTCTATCTTATTTTATTCATGGGAAAGACGATGTTGTCTAGTCTTGCTCTATATCACTTTCTTAATTGAACTAACCCATCTTTCTATAATAATGTAATCACACTTGCTAGTTATACCTCAGCTCAGGGTAAATTTTATTAGGGCCACTGACTTGATATTTTTTTTTCCTCTTCTTGACTGTTAATTATATGGTAGCAAATTAAAATTATTTCAGGGATGAAAAAATGGCTTAATTAGATTGAACTATATTGTTTGGCTCATTGCTCCTCCCACCTTGTGTTCTAAGTGATATGGAGCCCCTGAGTGTGCTGATTTTAACTATTATACTTGGTAAATGTTTTGTGCCTACACACACATTAGCTCTCATTAAAAAAATAAAAACTGTTTCAATAAGTTTTGGTCATCTATCTATCTATCTATCTATCTATCTATCTATCTATCTCTCTATCTATGGTCATCTATATCCACCAGCTCCAAATAAAAAGAAAGGAAGGAAGGAAGGAATGGAGGGAGGGAGGGAGGGAAGGGAGGAAGGAAGGGAAGAAAGAAGGGAGGGAGGAAGGAAGGAAGGAAGTAAAGAAGGAAGGAAGGAAGGAAGGGAAGAGAGAGGGAAGGAAAAGGAAGGAATTAAGATGCTGCAGGTGGCACAGAATGCTGGTCCTGGAGTTGGGAAGACCTGAGTTCAAACCTAGCCTCAGACTCAAACTAGCTTTGTAACCCTGGGCAAGTCACTCAACTGCTGTTTGTCTCAGTTTCCCCAGCTTTGATGCGGGGATGATAATAACACTTCCTCACAAGGTTTTTGCCAGATAACATTTGTTTAAAAAACAAAGCAAAACACTTAGCACAGTGCCTGGCACATAGTACGTGCTTTAAAAATGCTTATTTCTTTCTCCTTTCCCCTTCCCCAGATAATATTTTTTAAGGGCCTACCCTGTGCTAGGGCATTTTGCTAACCACTTTACAAATATTATCTCAATGGATTCTCACAACAATCCCTGGGGTAAAAACAGGCAACAATTATGGAAGCTTAGACCAAAGTAAAAAGAAAAATGATCATACTGATAGTTCTAAATACTTGCTATTTGAAAATAAAATTTGGTAGGATATATATGTATGTGTGTGTGTGTGTGTGTGTGTGTGTGTGTGTGTGAGTACGTGTGTATGGATGTATGTATGTGTATATATATTCAGTCAAGACTGAGAGAGAATGTTAGAATTTTGCAATGATTGAGGAGGAAAGGAGAGGAAATAAAATCTGAAGATGAGAAGATAGAATATTCCTACTTTTGTTTTTCAACCATTATGAAGGATTGCTGTGGTTAAATAGGAGAAAAACATGGATTTGCATTTCCTTTCTATAGGAAAATCACTTTACCTCTTGGACCCTCCACTTATGCATATATAATAAAGTTATTAATACCTGTACTACCTAAGTCACAAGATTATAATGATGATCAAGTGTGATATTTTGTGTGAAATCCTTTGGAAGTTTTAAAATGTTATATAACAACTATCTTCCTCTTCTTCTTTCTCTTCCTCCTCTTCCTCTTCTCCCTTTTTCTTTTCCTTTTCCTCTTCCTCTTCCTTTAAGGATCAACTTAAATGTCACCTCATACATATAGCTTTTCCCAATGTCTTCAATTGCTAATAAATTTTCCTCCTTTAGACTTCACATGCACTTTGAACAATTCTAACACTCTTATTTTGTATTACATCAATTAATTAGTATGTATTTCTTGGGCATTCCTTATGTGCTAAGCATCTTGTTAGGTTCATTTTAAAAAGTAAGGAAAAGGCAACAACAACAACAAGAAAAACTCCTGGAGTTTTTTGAGGCCAACTTCCTGCCCTCAAAAGGCTTATATTCTAATGGGGAGAGACAACATGTGCACAAAGAGGTGTATATATTGGATACACAAAGAGTTAGTGGAAGGTAATCTCAGAGGGAGAGTTACTAGTAGTTGGATGAACTGAGAAAAACCTTTTATAGAAGGTAGAAGTTAAAATAGGGAATTAAAGAAGTCAGGGGCCCTAAGACCAAAAGTGAGGAGAAAGAGCATTCCAGGCAAGGGAGAAAGCCAGTGGAAAGTCATGGATGTGGACTTCATATATGAGGAGGAAGATGGTGCTTCATATATGAGGAGGGCAAGTCAGCCAGAGTGACTATGTTTCTAATGTGCATGCAGGGCACTAATATATAAGAAAACTAGACAGGTAAGAAGAGACCAGGTTATTAAAGGGTTTTAAATCACAGGAGACATCATATTTGATCTTGGAAGTGATAGGAAGTTACTGGTATTTCTTCAGGATTTCTGTGCTTCAAGAAAATTCTTTTGTTAATGGTGTGGAGGATGACTTGGAGAGCAGAGAGACTTAAGGCAAGGAAGCTTATTAGGAGACTACTGTACAAAATAGGTGAGAGGTGATAAGGACCTAAAAGGGTGGTAGATGGGTAAGTGATTAGAAGAGGAGGTACACTTTGAAAGATGTTGTAGAGAAAAAATAATATTTGGGAACTGATTTATCAATGTAAATGGTGGTTTATTAATAAATGTGGGATTGAATTAAGTACAAGTAAATATATTTTAAAATTAGATTGACTTACTTTTTTATGGAGGAGGAATGCAAGCCCTAGGGCCATTCTTTGTTCTCTCTCTGTCTCTGTCTGTTTCTGTCTCTGTCTATCTGTCTGTCTGTCTGTCTGTCTCTCTTTCTCTGTCTCTCTCCCCCCTCTCCCTTCCTCTCCTGTCTCTTTCTCTCTTCTCTTCCTCTACCTCTCTTCTCTCTCTCCTTTCTCTCTCTTTCTCTCCATATATACTTATGAATATATACATATACATACATAGTATGTAAATATATACATACATACATACATACATACATAGTATGTGTGTGTGTACATTTGTTGAATAGGGAATCTTCAAGAACTTATCATCCAACAAAACCTCAAGTTAGTAAAAATCCAATTGAGAAATTCTATTAAAAATTCTAAGATTTCCATTCCATTCACAATCTTTTCAGAATAATATTGGCAATCATGAAACCTCTATCTTTAGGGCACAACTTGAGTCTTTCAGGTCTTGCTTTATGAATGGGATTGTAAATGAAAATAAATGTGTGTGTATATATGTATATGTATGCATGTATATACATATATACTCATACACACACATATATACATATATATTTAAGACTTTGTGTTAATTAGTATTATAGTAGTTGGTCTGTTAACCATTTATTATCTATTATATTCCTTGCTTTTCTGGACAGAATAACAGAAAATAAATTTACTTAAAAGATTGATCTTGGCTTTTTATATCCATGAAATAAAATTGAGAATATAAATTCTTTTAAATTAATAAATACATAGCATGGCTCCCTCTATTCATTGTGATACACTATAATAAAAATATGTTGATGTATTTATACAGTCTCAGATGATATGGATTAAAGTTTTGGTAGATGTAAAAAGATCACTCTTTTAAAAAAAATCTTTAACTTTCTGGTTTTAGCTGGCAGTTGCTGCTCTCCTCTATGCTATATACCATATAGATGTATTTTCTATTTGTGCTCACCATTGTAGCTCAGGGACCTTTTGAATATACTCATTAGATTCCCCTGCTTATTGAAGCTTCACGTCTATCAAACAGTATTGTGCCACCTAACAAGTACAAATTAAATGTGAAAAGATCCTTTGATATTTTTAAGATTCATGCTTTCTTTAATGCCTTGAGAGGTACTGCAATGGAGGGATTCTGTGTTGAAGTAGTTCTAGAAATCATATTCATTCATGTTAAATATATGAACTGCCTTATTTAAAATTGTTTTTAGGGAGCTACATCTATCTGTCTGATAAAGAATGAAAAATGGCATGAAATTCCATGATGGGAAAATTCAGGGAGATAAGCATCTCTCAGAAAAGTAGCATGTCATGTCTATAAATAGCAAGAAACTGATTTGTAGTAGTCATGAATTCCCCAAACTATCACTAGCATGAGGCAAACAGCACTTTGTCTCAGGGTGCTGTAATGCTGGGGGTGGAGAGAGACATATATCTTTTCTACAGAGATTGCCATACCCACACCTTGCCTTTTAGTCCTCTGCTTTTCCATGATACTCCTCATCTAATTGCCACCCCTACAGTCCCATCTCCTTTTTGCTATTATGGGGCCCATTTTCCTCTCCAACTCTTATGAGATTTAAGGACAAGACCTCTTCTTCTCTCATTGCAAATGCACCCACAGTCGGATTGTTCTCTGTGCCAATGGATTCCACCTCAAACCCATTCAACTGCTTTTGCTCTCAGTGAAAAAAAAAATCCTACTTATAGCTCTGGGAATTCTACCTCATTGAATGGCCGCAAGAGTCAGTGATGCGGAAGGTAGAGCAAGAAAAATTATGAACCTGACCTAAACAATATGCTTCCAGAGAACTAACGTATTGTATCTGGAAAAGAAAAGGGAAATTATTGTTATCCATGCTTATAAGGATATTTAGGGATTAGCATCATCCTTCTAACCAGAAAGCTTCTTACTAATCCTCATTTTTTAAATACAATTTTTGGCTCATCAGGTCAATTGGGCAAACCATGGTGACATACCCATTCATCACACACAGGTCAACCTCCACCTGTGGTCAATTTCGTAGAATCAGAAAAAGTTAGAACTTTAATGAACCCAGGAGAATGATTAATGTAACCTCTTAATTTAATGAATTTAAAATAAAAGTGAGGATCAAAAAGGTTATAATTATCTCATATGTACATGCATCATTATGATTTACAAAGAGTTTTTCTCATACCACCCCCCCACAATGTGAATAACATAAGCATTGTTACTATTATTTCATAAATGAGGGCATGGTCTCAAAGAGGTTGAGTGGCTTGTCCTATGGAGTTCAATTTCCCCTGAGATCGGGGCGGGGGTTGGGGGGAAACCTGCAGCCATTTGTTCTACGAAGTTTGGATTCAGTCACAGGGCCACACTTGAGGACCTAGAGGGTCACATGTGACCTCAAGGCCATAGGTTCCCCTCCCCTGCTCTAGATCATTTAGCTACTAATGAGTCAAAAGCATATTTTCTGAGTATAAAATCAATGTTATTTGCATTATTCTACATTGTCTCAGGTCAAGTGATTATCCCCAAGTTTACATTATCTGTTGAGTAGCAAAGGTAGAAAAAAGACAGAAATGTCTTGGTTCCTAGTTCAAAACCTCTAGAATCCAGTGTTGAGATACCTCCTCTGATGTTTACTACCTTGCTCATCTTACTTAACCCTTTAAGCTTTAGTTGCCTCATCCACAAAATGAAAGGTAGAACTAGATGATCCCTAAAGTCCCAGGCATCCACTATATACCCCACTTGAGATGATGAGATTTAAAAGACACATTGGTCTGGCACATTTTAGATAGCAGAATCACAGATTTTGATCTAGAAAGAAACTTATTTTTCAGTCTGATGTGACTCTTCATGACTACATTTGGCAGTTTCTCGGCAAACATACTGGAGTGGTTTGATACATCCTTCTCCAGGTCATTTTACAGATGACAGAACTGAGGCAAACAGGGTTAAGTGCCTTGGCCAAGGTCACACAGCTAATAAGTATCTGAGGTAAAATTTGACTCCAGACCTGGTGCATTATTTACTCTGCTGCCTTGCTGCCCCAAAAGAAATTTAGAGGCCATCTACCCCTAACTCTCTCATTTTACAAATAGAGAAATTGGGGCCCAGGGAAGGGATGTATGTGTGTGTGTATATAGCTTGATTCAGAGATACCCAGCTGTGAGAATGCATTAAAATAGAAGAATCTTTGAAAAGTGTCACCTTTATTTTTAAAATAATTTTATACACAGGCCAGTACATTAAGATTATAAGAGGAAAAGGAAACCTCAGGATGCAGGAAGAAAATGAGATAAAGCATGGATTCTATAACTTATGTCTGCATTGTGTGAAGAGGACAGCATTTCTCACTGCATAAAACTGTCCAATTTCTTCTTTCAGACCTTTTGCTCAATTCTAACTGAAGGAATTTCTAAGAAAAGAGAGTTTTTCTCTATGCAGGCTTGGCATTTTTGCTTAAGATATTTGCTGCTTGTTGGGACTGTTGGGACCCTAAACAACTCACTTAACCTGTTATTACTGTTAACAGTTAACTCCATTTCTTCATTTCTAAAATGAAGGGGGTTCTACTGGAGGACCTCCAAGGTCCTTTTTACCTCTGACTCTAAGATCCTATGCTATAATCCAAACTATTCAAGTGGTTCTTTGTTGGCTTGCTCTGAGTAGACTGGAAAGTAGGGGAAAGAGCTTTTCAAAATCTTTTATTAACAATGCCCGTCTTATAATTATTAAAATAGCATTTTTATCAAAACATTGAAAATCTATTCTGATTAGCTCATCATGTTGAAAATATTTGTAAGATCTTGAGAGATAAGACGTTTTAACTAGAATAGGTTATTTTCCCTAAGGTTATGGTCCCAAGGATCTTGTTATTTCTTGTTACAGCAAGAGTTAGTTCAGTTGCATGGTTTAAGAATATTAACCTTGATCCAAAGGTGTGAAGTTTATTGCATCACAAATGAAAGAATTTCTCAATGAAACATTTTTCCAAACATATTTAGTTGGTGTCAGAGTGCTTTTATTTATCTCAGGGGTTTATGTCTCTATCTGATATGATCTCATATACTTCTTATTGTTAGACTTGTCCTTCTGAGATGGGAATGTGTGTCGTCCATATCAGTGGTTCTCAACCTGTGGGTCGTGAGCCCTTTGGGTGTTGAATGACCCTTTCACAGGGATCACAGGGGTCACCTAAGACCATTGGAAAACATGTATTTCCCGATGGTCTTAGGAACCGAGACACCACTCCTCTATCCGTCTTCAGGCGGGTCTGCCCACATGCAGATACGCCCAGATACACCCACATACAAGTATTAAAAGGTCGCGGTATTAGGAAGGTGGAGAACAACTGGTCTGTATAGTCTCCCACACCTGGGTATACTGGTTTGTTCTGTCTCAAACCTTTTTTCCTCTTTGGTAGACATAGACAAGTAATACCCATCATATCTATAATACTCACCACCCACATATAACTTCTGAAAAAAGAACATTTTGACCACAAATGTTCCTGATTAATGGAAAGGTGTTACCACCATTATGAAAAGAGAATTATTGGCTGCCAGTTCAAAAAGAAAAGTCTATTAAGTTATTCAATAATATCCTCAACAGATTTATGTGAAGATCATCTCAGAGGATAAGACAGGAATGTCGAAGATGAAATGAAACACTCCAATGCCAGCTAAATATTTTTGAAAAAAAGTTTTATTGTGAAATTCTTTCATTTGCAATATGATAAATTATATACATGTACATATAATAATATAAGCTATGTATGTACATGTGTACATATACAATAAAATACATACACATATTGATATAAAAATCATGTTGCCTTTCTCTTTATAACATATGTATTTGTGTGTATATATACATATGTACATGTATGGGTTTGTACATAAATAGCATACATAGGAAGACAGGATATTGCATATATTATATATAATAGTAGCATTTACATATACACATATACATGCATAAGCACACACACATATGTGTATTATATATATTATATGCATTGTATATATTATATATATATATATATTTATCATATAGTCATAGAGAGCTATTTAATCTTCCAGTGTTCTAGGTAACTCTTTTAAGAATATAATTTGCAGTAAAGATACCTACCTGTAATAGTGGAGTTTCCCTGTCTGGAGTATCCTATACCAATGAAATCACAGGTCCAGTCGCTGTCTCTAAAGAGTATATGTATAGTATTAAAAAAAAATTTTGTTGTGAACTTTTGTTTCTATATCACAGTCATTTCTGAACACACTCAGCCTCTATGTCCCTCCCTACCCATACTTAACCCCACATAGAAACACAGACAAGATTCTACTCTGAAACAAAGAAAAACATTGATATGACCAGCATATGAGACAACCATAGCTCCACAGCTCCCTGCCTCTGCCTAAAAGAGGGAAATTTGTTTAATTTTCCGTTCTCTAAGAGGAAGATTACTTACTACAATTATTCAGAGATCTGTTTCCTTATAATGTTCCTTTCACTGATATTCCCATATTCATTCTATATCTTGTTTTTCTGGTTTGATAGTAACTTAATAGTAGAACTGGATCTTTTATACAAAGAGGGTTTTATCAAAATCCTGCTTGGAAGCCATGTTTATTTTTTCGTATATAAAACTTTAATAAGGTGAAGGTGTTGAAGAATCCCTTATTACCCTATCTTCAACACCTTCAAAAACACTTATATTTTAAAAAAGTAGATCTGCAAAAAGGATCATGTTTAGCTCCCAGCCTTTAGAGGCCTGGATTTACAATACATTTATTTTTGTTGAGGTGACGAATGTGGCCATTACAACTCTAGTCATACTTTTCGATTTTGTATCTTCACCCTTAATTTTTTCACTCTTTTCTGCTAAGTGCAGGTTCAGTCAGGTCTGAACAATTTGATCTAAGGAAGATTGTGCCAGTATCTGGACAATAATGTGAAGTGTGAATGTGAAGACTGGGTGTGGAACCAATTTGGACTGAAAGAATAGTGTAGGGGTGGATAGAGAAGCAGAATAAATTTGCCTTTAAGCTGGTATCATGGTGATAGCAGGTATTCAGGAAACAAGTGGGTCATTTTTAGTCAGGGTATAGACAAATATTGAAGTAGAAAGCGAAGCCAAAGGCCAAGCCAGCAGTTTGAAACCAGGTAATTTACTTTAACCAGATTAACTTGTGGGTCACAGGAAAGAGGCAAGTAGTCCAGGCACCAGGCAGAGGAGGTTTCTGGGCTCCTTTGGATTTCTTGTTGTGGCAAGTGCGTTAAACCAATTAAATCACAGATCCTTTTTTACATGGTTAATAATTAAAATCAAAGGCTTTTCCTTTATCCAACTCTGTTTTCAGTATCAGTAGCTCATTAGTATATATTCAATTGGAGCCATTGTAATTGCATGTAATGCCTTGTCATCTTTGTATTTTTCTTCTGATTTGATGCTGATTTTGACTTTTACCCTAACTGTTGAAGTGCTAACAATATACAATTTATTCTAATATGACTATCTTACTAGTATCTAGTCATTTCCTATCTGACGGCCAACAATTTTCTTTTCATTTTGGTGGTAACATCCTTCCATTAACCAGTAACATCTGTGGTCAAAATGTTCTTTTTTTTCCAGAAGTTATATGTGGTGGGTGATGGTGGAAAAAACATGATAGAAATGGTGGATGTTCCTTGACTATGTCTACCAAAGACCAAAAAAAAAAATAGATACAACCAAGTTCATTTAAAAATTAAATTATAATTTAAATTAATTTATTATTTAAAAATTAAATTATAATTTTATTAAAGACTTGACAAACAACACGACGTTTTACATATATTAAGAAGAATAGAAAAAGTCAATTCTATTATATAGTTCGGTATTTTTATTTACACGTATTTTAAGTATATAAGTTTAACATTGCATTGCTTGTCTGAATTGTCTTCTGAACTTTTAGGGATTTCAGGGATTTGGAGCATGATTTTTCATGTTTGCTGATATCTTTCATTTATTCTTTTGAGAACTGCCTATTCAAATCCTTTGAACATTTACCCAGTGAGGAATGGTTTTTGTTCACATATATACAGACATGTAGCTTATTTTATATATGTGTGCATATGTATGCATCACATGTCTATAATATGTCAGTGTGTATATCTATGCATGTATAGCATTATGTACACACATTTATAAGAACATATACCAGAACACACATATCTATATCTATATCTATATCTATACATATCCATGCATATACACATATGTTTGCATATAACACTGTACTTTAAAGATTATTAGTCATTTTTACCAGGAAAAAATGCCTCAAAGATTCCCCGCACCCCTGTTTTCTTTGCCTTCTAGAGTCAATTGCTTGCATTTGGTATCTGCACATTTTTTTTTCCATTTTAAGCAATAAAAATTTTTATTTTTTCTCCTTTATGATTGATTATCTCAGTCTCTTGTTTGGTCAAGAAATCTCTTTCTGTTGAGAGCAATAAAAAGTACCTTCTTTCCTTCTCCAATTTATTTACTATTTCAATAAGTTCTCTACTTATAGAAACCAAGGAAAACATTTGAACATGAAAAGTCAACAAGCAATGCCAGCAAGATGTCTTGCTTAGCTCTGTGTGTATGTGTTCATTACAATTTTGGTTTTATTGATGCTTTAATATTTGTGTCATATCATCTTAAAATATATTTTTGTCCTTGTATAAGCCCTGGACACCCAAAGAAATAAATAATTTCTGCCCTCAAATAGCACATTCTAATGTGAGGGTCGAGTGAACACATATTATTATATGCATAATAAGTACAAGGTAGTTTGAGGAACAAAGTTCCTATCAGCAGGGGAGAGGAGGAAAGGTTTCAACTAGAATGTGGTACTTGATCTGAATACTGAAGGAAATTAGAAATTCCTAAAAACACAGCCGAGGAATGAATGCATTAAAGACATAAGGGACAGACAGTGCAAAAGCTTGGAAATGAAAAAGGGAAAGTCGAGTTTGCAGAACATGAAGTAGAACATGGAGTATGTTGGATCCCAGTGGAGGAGGGGAATGATGTGTAAAGATATTTGAAAGGTAAGAAGGGGCCAGATTGTGAAGATATTTTAATGTCAAATAGAGAAGTTTATATTTGTCCGTAGGGGCAACAGAAAAACCTGGAGATTTTTGCTCTGTTACTTATTTATTTGTTTGTTTGTTTGTTTTAGCTTTTGGGGGGGGGGCACAGACAGTGTGACATCATCAGACTTACTCTTTAAAATATCATTTTGGTGGCTATATAGATAACGAGTTAGAGCAGGGGAAGGGAGGCTTTCACAAAGAACATCTCCTATGTGCCAAAGTAGTTCTTTGTCTTTTTTCTTTTTTCTTTCTTTCTTTTTTTTTTTTAAGACTGGGCCCTTCTAATTCACCTAGGCTGGCAATACAGGGGTTATTCATGGACTCAGTTTCAGTACAAAGGGGAATTAACTTATTCAGTTTACAATCTGGGCCAGTTCTCTCCTCCTTAGACACCTAATGTTCCTCACGATCACCACCCCATTCCTGGGGACCCACAATATTTAACTGGAACATCCAAATGACATATTCCACTACAGCTTAGAACTCTGAAGCTCAAGAAATCCACTGACCTCAGATTCCCTTCTAGCAAGTATTATAAGAGTAAGCCATCACATTCTGCTTCTTTACCCTTTTCTTGCATCTGGCGTCGCTATTGGAAGTCTGGTAAAGCCTTTTCTCAGAATAATGTTTTAAAATGCATTTACTAAATACCTAGGATTACAAAGGAAACCAATTGTATTGAAATACACCTATTTATCCACCTATCATCTCTTTGTCTATCTATATCTAATATATCTGTCTAAAAAAAATATTCACTCACATTGCCTTTAAGCTGGTATCATGATAATAGCAGGTCTTCAGGAAATAAGTGGGTCATTTTTAGTCAGGATATGGACAAATATTGAAGTAGAGAGCAAAGTCAAAGGTCAAGCCAGCAGTTTGGAATCAGATAATTTAATGTAACCAGATTAACTTGTGGGTCAGAAGAAAGAGGCAAGTAGTCTAGTCACCAAGCAGAGATGGTTTCTGTGCTCCTTTGGATTTCTTATTGTGGCAAGTGCTTTAAACCAATCACAGATAATTTTTTATGTGATTAATAATTAAAATCAAGTTAAGAACACTGAATTCCAGAGCATATGAAAAGACATTTGAGTTGAACAAATGTTAGAGCTTAGATTCTGTCTCTTCACTGTATGTATGAGGGAACATCATGATGAAGTGACCTTGCCCAGAGCCATACTAGGTAGGTACAATTCATCTTCACTGCTGTTGTTGTTGGTGGTGGTGGTCCTTCATTCTCAAAGAGGACCAATGTCATCACAAGGACAATGATGTCTTGACTTGCAGGTAATTGGATTTATGTGAGGCAGAGCTGTGCAAAGTCATGTAAATTTAGAAGTTTTTTTTAAGTGTTCTCAGTATTCTCAGCTTTTCTCTTTCCAATACTCACATGTATATACACAAACACTCAAACAGACACAATCACTGTGGGCTGCAAATATCACAAGGAAAGTCATTGAATCGCCTTAAATTTGCTTCAAAAGGTGACTGCTAACAGAAGAATGGTTGATAAAAGAGGAGAGGAAAAAGCAGTTTTCAAATACTCTTCAAGCTTACATTTGCCTGAATATTCTTTATAACAAATCCCCAACATTTTCATAGAAAATAATTTGTATCTCTAGAATAATTATGAGCACAATTGGAATTTGAAGTGATTCAAACTGGATTAAATTTCAGTTACAACAACATTAGAACAACATTAGTTGGAACAACATTAAAAAAATAATCCTACACAGAATCAGACTTTCTGAATATTAGTGTAACATCTCTGAGGTAAATTAGGAATGTTTAGAACCCTTTCAAATAAGAGAAATATTTCAGGAATTGTTACCTGAGTGCCTTAGGATCAGAGATCTAGAACTGAGGAAGCCCTCAGAGACCTTTTTAGTCCAACTTCATCACGGTAACAGTGAAGAAACCAAGAGTGAAGAAGGATAGGAGGTCTGCCTGAGATCAAACAGGTGGTTCAAGTCACAGGTGGGCTTAGAAGCCGGGCTTTACAACTTGAGAGTGAGTACTCTTTTCACTCAGTCATGCTTCATTTCTAAGACACCTATACCATTTATAACTGAAACCAGTATAAACATTTTCTACAAAGTCACTGAAATTAAAGCCATGAAGATATTGCTTAAGTAAGTCAGTAAAGAAAATATTAATTGGGGGCAGAGCCAAGATGGCTAAGTAAAAGCAGGGACTTACTTGAGCACTTCTCCAAACCACTCCAAATTCCTGTAAAAATGACTCTAAACAAATTTTAGAGCAGCAGGACCCACAAAATGACAGTGTGAAATGAATTTGCAGCCCAGAACAACTTTGAAAATTGACTGGAAAGGTCTATTGCTCCTAACTGGGAGAGGAGCACAGTCTACTGTGGGCTGCCCCTCCATAGACCAGGCAACAACAATCCTGGAGCAGGCTTCAGGCGACTGAATTACTGGAAGCTGTGGCAGTTTTCAGACTTATCAACCCACAAACAACAAAGACAACTGAGGAGATCAGTAGGAAAGGTCTGTCTGACCTGGGTGAGAAAAAAAAGTGTGGTCTGATCCCAGCCCCAGGGCAGCAGCTCCTTCCAGAACTCTGGGCCCACAGATGGTGGGGGGATTGAGCAGTTGAGCCCAAGGGAATTGCAGGGATCCCTTTGCTGATGCTGAGGCAGGATTTTCTTGCTTTGCCCTACTTGAATATGGGTCACAGTCCTGGATGTCAGTTCTGGGGCAAGGAGGAATGCTGGTATGGTGGAGCTTGAGGCAGAGGTGGAGAGGAAATCCTCCTCACAGTTCCAAGGCAGAAAAGTATGCTTGTGGTCACTCACAGACCAGAGCACAGTCCAGGAGAGGAGTAAACACCTCTCCTTTGACCATATAACCTTGGCAGAACTGAAAATTTACAGGTCTCTAGAAGTATCTCTGAAAACAGTTGTAAAAAACCCATGAAGATTAGGACAGTACATCTCCCACACTGGAAGCAGAGTCCGACCTTAACAAAGAGTTAAAAAGTCAAGTAACTAGCTGGGAAAATGAACAGACAGCAGAAAAAAAAAAACAAAAAAACCTCAGACTTTAGAATCTTGCTTTGGTGACAGAGAAGATCAAGATGTACAACCAGAAGAAGACAACGAAGTCAAAGCTCCTATATCCAAAGCATCCAAGAAAAATATGAATTGTTTACAGGCCATAGAAGAACTTGAAAAAGATTTGAAAATCAAGTAAGAGAAGTAGAGGAAAAATTGGGAAGATAAATGAGAGTAATGCAAGAAAATAATGAAAAATGAGTTAAGAGCTTGTTAATGGAGACCCCAAAAGATCCTAAAGAAAATAACAACTTAAAATATAGAGCAACCCAAATGGCAAAAGAGGTCCAAAAAGTCAACAAGGAATAGAATGCCTTAAAAAGCAAAATTGGTCAAATGGAAAAGAAAGTCCAAAAACCCACTGAAGAAAATAATTCCTTAAAAATTAGAATGGAGCAAATGGAAGCTCACGACTTTGTAAGAAATTAAGAAATTATAAAACAGAACCAAAAGAATGAAAAATAGGAGACAATGTGAAATATCTCATTGGCAAAACAACTGACCTGGAAAATAGATGTAGTAGAGATAGTTTAAAAATTATTGGAATCCCCGGAGAACATGATCAAAAAAAGAACCTAGACATCTTCTTTCAAGAAATTGTCAAGGAAAACTGCCCTAATATTCTATAACCAGAGGGTAAAATATAAATTGAAAGAATTCACTGATCACTTCTTAAAACAGATCCCAAAATGAAAACTGCCAGGAATATTATAGACAAATTCCAGAATTCACAGGTCAAAGAGAATATATTGCAAGCATCTAGAAAGAAACAATTCAAATATTACGGAAACACAATCAGGATAACAATTCATTTAGCAGTTTTTACATTAAAGGACTGGAGAGCTTGGAATATGATATTCCAGAGGGCAAAGGAGCTAGGATTAAAACCAAGAATCACTTATGCAGAAAAACTGAGTATAATTCTTCAGGGAAAAAAGTGGAAATTAAATGAAATAGAGGACTTTCAAGCTTTCTTGATGAAAAGACTAGAGCTGAATAGAAAATTTGACTTTCAAATATAAGACTGAAGAGAAGCATGCAAAGGTAAAGAAAGCAAAACCATAAGGGACTTGTTAAAGTTTAACTGTTTACATTCCTTCATGAAAAGATGATATTTGTAATTCATAAGACCTTTCTCAGTATTAAGATATTTGGAGGGAATGTGTGTATGTGTGTGTATTTTTGCGTATATGTATGTATGCATGTGTGTATACATATATACATACATATACACACATATAGACAGAGGGCACAGAATGAGTTGTATATGAAGGGATGATATCTAAAAAATAAAAATAAAATGAAGGGTTGAGAGGAATGTACTGGAAGGAGAAAGGGAAAGGTGGAATGGAGTAAATTATCTCACATAAAAGAGCCAACAAAAAGTTTTACAGAGGAGAGGAAGAGGGGGTGAAGTGAGAGGGAATAAGTGAATGTTACTCTCATCAGATTTGGCTTAAGGGGGGAATAATATACACACTGAATTGGATATGGAAATCTATCTAACCCTACAGGACAGTAGGAGGGGAAGGGAATGGGGAGGGGCATGATAGAAGGGAGGGCAGATTGGGAGAGGTGGTAATCAGAAGCAAACATTTTTGAGGAGGGATAGGGTCAAAGGAGAGGCTGGAATAAACATGGGGTGGGATAGGATGGAGGGAAATATAGTTAGTCTTCCACAACATGACTATTATGGAAATGTTTTGCATGACTATACATGTATAACCTATTTCAAACTGCTTGCCTTCTCAGTGAGGGTGGGTGGGGAGGAAGGAAAGGGGAGAATTTGGAACTCAAATTTTTGAAAACAAGTTTTGAAAACTGTTTTTACATGCAACTGGGAAATAAGATATATAGACAATGGGGTATAGAAATCTATCTTGCCTTATAGGAAAATAGAAGGGAATAAGGGTGTGTGTGTGTGTGTGTATGTGTGTGTGTGTGTGTGTGTGTGTATGATATAATGGAGGGCAGACAGGTGGAAGAGGCAAACAGAATGCATGCCATCTTGGGGTGGGAGAAGGGAAGCAATGGAAAGAAAATTTAGAACTCAAAATCTTGAGGAAGTGAATGAAAAATAGGAAAATGTTGAAAACTAAAAATAATTTAATTAAAAAAAAGAAAAATAAATTTAAAAAAGATATGAAAAAATAGAAAAAGGACCTATATGTACAAAAAATATTTATATACCAGCTCTTTTCTGGTGGCAAAAAATTGGACATTGAGGGGATCTCTTTCAAATGGGAAGTAGCTAAACAATTTATGGCATGCTATTATTATGCAATGCTTTTGTGTTGAGAGCTGAATACTCTCAGAAAAACCTAGAAAATCTTACACGAGCTGATGCAAAGTGAAATGTACTCTGTACAAAGTAACAGCAATATTGTAAGATGATCAGCTGTGAATGACTTGGCTATTCTCAGATATGCAGTGATCCAAGATAACTCTGAAGGAATTATGATGAAAAATGCTATCTATTGGCAGAGAAAGAACTGATGGTGTCTGAATACAGATTGAAGCATAATTTTTTTTCTTTACTTTATGTTTTGAGGATTTTTTCTGGTTTGTTTTCTTTCACAACCTGGCTATTAGGGAAATGTTTTGCATGACTACACATGTGTAACCTATATAGATTTGCTTGCCTTCTAAATGGGGAGGGGGGTCGAAGGAAAGAAGAGAATTTGGAGTTCACAGTTTTGGAAGTGAATGTTGAAAATATTTTTTGTATGTAACTGGGAGGAAATTACTAAATAAATTAAAAGATTCCCCTCACACAATCCCCCCAAAAGGAAAAAAAAATATTCATTGAATAAATCAAAGTTCAAAATCTTCCTCATATGTTGAACCCATTGCTCCATTTGTGTGAGCCAAACCATAGGAAGACTCCTTTTGAAACTGCACATTTGATTTCTATCAGGGGCAGTACATAGACCCATGGGATCATACAGTTAAAGCTGAAAAGGACCTAAGAGATCATTGACTCCCCTCTCCTAATTTTACAGATGAGGAAAGTAAGAGAGGATGAAGGATTTGTCCAGGGTTACACAGCTAGTAGTTGAGGCAGCATTTAACCTCAGAGTATGTGTAGTACAAAGCCCTCTTGGCTTGAAGTTATCAGAAACCTAAGTCTCAATTCTCAATTCTGCCTCCAATATTTACTAACTTTGTGACCAGCAAGTTATTTAAACCCTCTGAAGCTCAGTTGTTTCATATGTAAAATGGGGATGATAATAACTATAGAACCTCATAGAAATGTTATGAAGAGTAAATGAGATAATGTATTTTATAAAATCTTAAAGTCCTATACAAATGTTAGAATTTGTTTTTGTTAGATAAAGTCATGCACCAAGAGGCCATTAAAAAAGAATTTACTGGAAACAAAGCTTCACTATATGGTTTTATTATATTATGTTTATATATAATTCTATTGATAATGATATTAATTACAATTGAGACAGGTTACATTTAGGATATTTATTATGCAATGCTATTACTATATACTTATATTAATGAATGTATAATATTATAGAGGGCAGCTAGGTGTCACAGTAGACAGAGTGCCAATCCTGAAATCAGGAAGCCGCATCTTCCTAAGTTCACATCTGGCCTCAGACACTTACTAGCAGTGTGGCCCCGGGCAAAACCATTTACCCTTGTTTGCCTCAGTTTCCTCATATATAAAACGAGCTGGAGAAGGAAATGGCAAAGCATTCTAAGCCAAGAAAACCTCAAATGGGGTCACAAAGAGTTGGGCATGACTGAAACAACTGAACAACAAATTATATTACATTATATACAACAAGCCTCTGAAATCTGTGTAAGTCATGTAAAGAAGAGATGTCTGAATTTGCAGGTGTGTGGCCAAAATACCTCAACAAGCCTTTTTGCTCTCCCTCTATTCCGTCCTTCTTTTCTCCTCCCTCCCTTTCCATTTTTAAAAGTAAGTGTACCATACTTACCATATATGTTGATTGATTGATTACACTTTGACTGAAACTCATTCATCCCTAGACATGACTTTCTATTTTTAGACTTTTATCACATCCTAGAATAATAGACTTTCTCTTTGTGTAAGAAAAATCTTACCTTTTTTGAGGGGAAAGTAAAGGAGGGGAATAGAGGTATATTGAGATCATACTAGGCTTACTTGACTGACTGAACCCTATTTCTTTCTTTTAGGGTGACTTGAAGATAGGGTGGGCAACATAGACTATACAGCCTGCAGACTATCCTCGAAAATGTTCACCTTGTTCACCTATAGAGGTGATTGAGTCCTTTCAAGTCCTAATCCCTAGTACTAGGGCAGTTGAAGAGACTGATATCAATTCTTAATCATATTTTTTTTTGAGGGATTAACTAGGTTGTAGCAATAACTCTGCCTTCTACAAGTACTAAAACTCCAGGACATTCACTCTTCTCTTGGCTGATCTGAAATCCTGCTCCCATATCCTCTGTCCTTAAGGTACTCCTTCTTTCCCAAGAGTCTCACAGATGTAGATAGATAGATAGATGATAGATAGATAGACAGACAGACAGAAAGATAGACACACAGACAGACAGACAAATAGATATCCTTCTTGCCTGGAATCCGTTCACTCCTCCCTTCTACCTCTAAATACTTCAAGACACAGCTCAGGTGCCCTTTTTATTTGAAACCTTTCCTAACTCTCCTTACATAGTAGTGCACTGCTTTCTGAATTAACCATTTATCCACTTTGTATATTTTATGCATGTAGTCATATATGTTCATGTTTCCTTCCCCAATTTGAATGCAACTTCCTTGAATACCAGAACTTTTAAATTTTATTCCTTATATCTCCAAAGCTTAACACAGTTCCTGGCACATAATAAATGCTTAAGGAATATTCGTTGATTGAGAGATAGATTGATTGACTGAGGGACACATTTGACATGAGTCCTTTAGGCATTCCCAAATGTGGCCCAATGCTGCCAGGGTTCTTTCTACCTCTGATAATAAAGTCTCTGACAAAGTGGTACTTTTGGAGTTGATCTTCCTCATTAATAATGGTGTTAGTGACTAAGCATGTATACAAAGATGTTTTTAAAGGCTGTGTAGCAGATTTTATAAAGTGATGCTAAAATGGAAAGAAGGTAGTCTAAGTAGTAGTTTTCTGATGTATTATGTCAACTGAGACAAAGTTCTAGCCTCCTAATGGTGAATCTCTTTTCTATTTCACTTTTGATTGTCATAAAGGGACATATCCTTTTACTGTCAAATGAATTCTGCCATTCCAGGCACATGGCTTTAATTTAATGTTTTGTAGTTGCAAATTCAATGACTGCATCTCTGTATGAAGTTGATTTAAAGGGTTTATTTTTATTTATTTATTTAGGATTTATACCTGCAAACTTCCAAAAGGATTTGAGAGAGTTTGCAAGATAAACATAATGGAAAGTAAGCCAAGGATAAAACCAGTAGAGACACAGTTTATAGTGCACAGAACAAGGGAAATAATAATCTGTAATAAAAATACATTGTACTCTTTGCTAGTCAGGCCATATAAAGAACAATGTGTTCACTCCTGAGTTTCTCTTGTTAATCAGAGGAATTAGAAATACACATCTAGGGTTTGTTTTTTTTTTTTATCATTGTATTATCAGTGCCTAGTAAAGTGCCTTGCACATTGTGGATGCTTACGGATTTGTTTTAGGATTTGATTGGGTTTGATGTCAGAGAAGAGTAAGAAAGTTGATGAGGAGACTTGAAATTCAACTTAATGGAAAACAGTTAAAGGGAGGAAGAAGAATATTTAGCCTAAAAAATAGAAGACCTAAAAGAGACATTATAGCTAGGACCATAGCTGAAACATATAGGACAACAGATTTTGTCTCAATATGAGAACGAACCTTTTTTATTTTTATTTTTTTGGTGTTGGAGATTTTTAAAAAAACATTTTAAAAAATATTTTTAACATTTTATTTAACATTTTGGTTATTAATATAATTGAATAAAATATATGTTATAATTTAATATATAATATATAATTTAATATATTATACATAATTTAACATTATATTTAACATTTTAATTTTTTTAACATTTAGAGCAGTATCAGAATGGGTAGTGAGCCCTGTACCACTGGAAATGTTCAAACAAAAACTAGATTACTGCATTAGATGATGGGTTGAATTAATAAACTCCCTTCCAACTCTGACATTCTATAGCTCTATGACTAAAGGAAACAAATTAGACATGAAAAGGAACTGGAACAGAATTGGTTGCTGTGATCAGGAGCTGGATTTAGCATTAAATGCTCTGGTAGTTAGGGCAAAAAGAAAAAAAAGTGACATGGTATTTGATTTTCTGAAAACAGAACATATTAATTCATTTACAGAGATAAACTTTTTAAACTAACCTCAAGTAGTAATTTATTTTCCCATTTTTTATATAAAGAATGTTAGTAACAAGTTGTCAATGTGTTGATTTTTTTTTTCAAACACAAATATTCTGACCAAACATATGATCCTTCTCTAATCTTTTCTGAAGGCATAGGAAGAAATGGATGATCACTCATTTCTAAACCTTTTGTCATCTAGTTTCTGACCAAACCAATCTACAGAAACTAATCTCTCAGAGGTTACCTATGATCTTCTAATTGCTCCCCTTTTGATGACTTTTTTTCAGTCTCCTTCCTCCTTGACCTCTATTGCAGCTTTTGATACTGTCAACCAAAATCTCTTTCAGAGAACTCCTTTCTCCCTTGGCTTTTTTTTTTCTTTCTCTCTCTCTCCCTTTCTCTTTCTGCCAATTTTCTCATCCTCTACAAGTATCTACACAGATGAGTAACTAATGTCTTGGTGGGGCATCTCTGACTGTTGGGTCACTCCATTTGGCTACTTTTACAAACTGACTGTGTCACAATAAAATTCACCATCTTTCACTTAAAACTCCTCCAGATTTTTCTATTTCTATAGAAGAAGCCACTATCCTCCCATATGATCTAATCTATAACTTTTCCTTCATTCTTGACCCTTCCCTCTCCCTGATCAAATCAGTTAACAGATCCTAAATGTTGTATATTCTAACTCCACAACATATTTTGTATACATCTCCTTTCTACTAATATGGCTGTCATTATAGTTCAAAGGCCCTCATCCTGCTCTCAGCTCTATTCCCAACCTTGGTGCCTGGATATTCTGATGCAGCAATATCTCTGAGACATGATGGTGAAGGTCAGAGTCAATGGATTTTATCTTTTTGTCACTTGATTACTAGAGCTGCATTTATCTCAGGCCAAGTGGATGTTTTGACAATCAATGACCCTCTCATTGACCTCAACTACATGATATGTTCCAGTATGATTCTACCTATGACAAGATCAAAGACACTGTCAAAGCTGAGAATGGAAAGCTAGTAAGTAATTGAAAAGCCATTACTATCTTCAGGAGCATGATACCATCAATATTAAATGAGGAGATGCTGGAGCCAAAAAGTTGAAAAGTCCACTGGTGTATTTACCACCATGGAAAAGGTCAGGGTACATTTGAAAGGTAGAGCAAAGCATGCCATTATCTCTACTCGTTTTGCTAATGCCTCTCTTTTATGATATGAGTGAACCATGAGAAATACAATAATTGTCTTTAGGTTATTGGTAATGCCTCCTGAACCATGAAATTCTTGATTCTCTTGATCAAGGTCATTCATGACGTCTTTTCCATTGTGAAAAGACTCATATACCTAGTCCATGCTATTCCCAATACCTAAAACATATTCATGACCTCTCTGGCAAGTTGTAGCATGACGGGCATGGTGCTACCTAGCATATCACCCCTGCTTCCACTGGTGCTGCTAAGGCTATGGGTAAAGCCATTCCTGAGCTGAATGGGAAGCTCACAGGCATGTCCATTTCTGTTTCTATTTTCAATGTATATATTGGGGATCTGACCTACTGCCTGGAGCAACCTGAAAAGAGATAATGATACCAAGAAAGTGGTGAAGAAAGTGAAGAAAGCATCAGAGGCACATTTGAAGGGCATCTTGAGCTACCCAGAGGAGCAGGTCATATTCTTTGACTTTAACAGCAACACCTATTCTTCTACCTTTGATACTGGAACTGGCATTGCCTTTGATGACCATTTTGTCAAGCTAATTTCCTAGTATCACAATGAGTATGGTTATAGCAAGTATATGGTGTCCTTTATGCCTTCTTGGAATAAAGTAGAAAATCATGTATCTTCATCCTCAGCCAAAAGAGGAATTGCAGCCTAGGACAGCACACATTGCTAACCTATTTCCCTATGTTGGGCATCTCATATCCCATTCATAGTCCTTGCCCAAAGCACTTCTATAATTAGGAGGGATAAGTATAGAGCTCTATGCTAGGTACCATCAATGAAGTCACTATATTCAGTGCAATAAACAAAGGCCCTAATCTTTGTCCTAATGGAATTGTCTTTGGATTGGTCTTCCTACTTCCTGTCTCTTTCCACTTCAATAAACCTTGCACACAGCTTCTAAATTAATCATCCTAATGCACAGGTCTCACCATGTTACTTCCTTGCTAAGTAAATTTAAGTGGTTCTCTATTGCATCTAGGGTGAAACACAATCTCCTCTGCCTTGTGTTTAAGGCCTTCCACAAGCTGGCTACAAGCTACCTTTCTGGCTCTCTTCACATTATTGTCCATGTGCTCTATTTCCCAGTCAAGATAGAGTACTTAATGAATGCTTGATGGTTGTTAATTTGTATATGTAAGCCACAATACAAACATAAATGTATGTATATGTTTTGTTTTGTTGGGTTTTTTTGGAGGGATGGGAGTATTGAGTAACCCAAGCATACCAGGCTCACTCACTAATATAGACATAAAGTCACAGGCACTGATGCATTAACTGATGAATTCTGAATTGTCGAAAGGTGTCTTGTCACTTTCTCAGAAAATACTTGGCTGCTACATTCCGTGGCTAAGTGTGAAGAAAAAGAGAGAAAATCCCCTTGCTCCCCACAAAGGGGTGAGGAGGGAAATTCTTCCACTTACTGCTGTCTCTCCCTTCAAGTCAGAGAGGTGCTCATAGTTGGTGAGAGGATAACATGGTATTAATGCCTTATTAACACGTTAAGACTTCATCATCTGTGATTATATCTAGTGTCTATATCAACTGAGCCGCGTGAGATAACCAAATCCCTTCTCCATTACACTAATACAAGCTATTGCTACTTATTTTGAATTCACATATTATCTTCTCATGTAAAATGAAGTCATGACCATTAGGACAGTCCACGCAGTTAGACTTTCAGCTCTCCTCTGAGAAAGGGACAACTTGGAATACAAGAAGGCAGAAAATAGTTTGTTGAGCTATCAGGAGAGAGTTGAGATTAGGTTCAGGTTGCATTCATTCCAGGAATCCTTTCTTCACATCTACCTCATTGTCTTTCTCCCTTCCTAAACTGCTATATAGCATATATATTTGTGAGCATGTTTTCTTTAGTAAAACATAAATGCTTTGAGTAGCAATTGCTTTTCTCTAGTCTTTGGACCCCAGCACTAAATACAAAATCTCTCATAAAGCACAATCTTTGATGAATTGAATAATGGAGAGAATATGGCAGCTATAATCAGGAGAGACAAGAATTTAAATCCCACCTCAGACACATAAGAGGCAAAGTACTCTGCTAGGCTCTAATGATACAGGAAAAAGGACTCTCCCTTCAAGGACCTTGCATTTTGCAAACTTTTTTTTATTTTCAAATATAAAATCATGGTAATGATACATGTAGATCTATCATGCAGAGTTATCGTGAAAGTCTAATGAGATAATGTATATAAAGGTGTCATTTAATCCTTAAAGTGCTTTATAAGTTTCAACTGTTTAAGTTGAAACTCAATCCAGTCATTTCTTTGTGGGGAGAGCACAAATGAGATGACATGGCTTAGTTTCCTTGCTTCCTGCTGATCTAACTTAATTCAATAAATGAACTTCAGTACTGTAAAATATATGGCTAGCTAACATGCCTCTCTCCAATATCTAGTGTCTAAAGGAAGTTTTTGCCAGATGTTGGTCTGCAGTCATTAAATTCTCTAACAAGTATTCTTAGTACAAATACACAATATTGCTGGCTAAAATAGGAAGCATAAATTTTAAATACCAGATGTAAGTTGACCACAGTTGTCATTCTATTATGAAATTTTAAGAACAGGTCTCACCAACAGGTCTTACCAAGGGAAAAAGCCAACCCGATTCAACGTAGAATCTGAAATTTTCTCATCAGGGAGATTTGGATTTCCTCAATCACACATATTGGTTTGAAAACTTAAATTTTTGTGTCTATAATGAGGAAGAAAATGCTTTAACCACCAGGGTTTTTAGGGAAGGTATTACCAGCCTCGTTCATAAAATAAGCCATTTGAAGACTCACAATGACAAGAAGAGTTGAGGAGAAAAAGCAGTTATCTTACAGAATAAAACAAAATCATAACCTAGCAGAGATAGAATGATCAAGAGATTGGCAGATAGGACAGATTCACCGAGGCTTAATGTCTTTATATATGAAGAAACTGGTGCCCAGAGATGCAAAGTTGCCCACAGTCATACCCACTGTTTTGTTGCTGTTTTTTTTCAATTAGTCATATCTGACTCTTGATGACCCCATTTGTGGTTTTCTTGGCAAAGATACAGGAGTGGTTTACTATTTTCTTCTAGCGTTCATTTTATAGATGAAGAAATTAAGCCAAATAGAATTAAGTGACTTGCTCAGGGTCCCACAGTTAGTAAGTGTCTGTGACAAAAATTTGAATTCAGGTCTTTCTGATTCCTGGCCCAGTACTCTATCTACTGTACTGCCTTGCTGCCCTTTATGGGCTGCTAGCAATATAAATAAGAACTCTAGTAAGATTTTCATTACACCATTCTGAAAGACACTGGATGACGGATTCAGGATCCAGCAAGATCCTGAATGAATAAAGCATTGGAAAGAATCAATTAAGCTGAAATTCAATAGAAATAGATGTAAAGCTGACTTAAAAAAAATCAACCTCTCAAGTACAGGAGAGAAGAAGCTCTGTTAGCAGTTTGTCTGAGAAAAATCTGGGAGTTTAATGGACTGCACGCTCAATGGGAGTCAGCAGTGTGATGTGGTGGTCCAAAAAAACTAATTCAATTTTGGCTGCATAAAAAGAGGCATAGATTTCAGGGATAAGAAGCTGATAGTTCCTCTCTACTCTGCCATTGTCAGATCTCATCTAGCACATTATGTCTCGTTCTCAGTGCCACGTTTTAAGAAGAACATGGATGAACAACAGAGTATGCCAGAGGAAGGCAACCAGGATACTGAGAGGCCTTGAGTCAATATCATTTGAGGATCAATTGATTACTTGGGAATATTTAGTTTGGAGACAAGAAGACTCAGGAGAGACATGTCCTCAAGTATCTGAAGAAATATCACATGAATGATGGATTATTCTTGTTGTATTTGGCCCCAGAGAGCAGAACCAGGAGCATCACAAAAATCAGGAAGCAGTTGCAAGTAGGAATTTGCCATAGATTTAGGTTTTGTCAAATAGTAAATCTTTACAATTAGCATTGTTCAAAGAGAGAATGGGTTGCCTCAAGAAGTGATGGGTTTTTTCTCTGTAGAGGTCTTCCAGGAGAGTTTGGATGAACACTTGCAAAGTGTATATTATAGTGGGCATTTCTTTTGAGTATACATTTGATTATATGGCTTCTGAGATCCTTCCCAATACTCAAATGCTGTGAATTTGTGAACATTCAATTATTTTATGAACATTTACAGTGTTAAAGTAAAAATATCAATTAAATTTACTTAAAAATTTTTTTTTCTGAACTAGATCTCTGGCATTATGCAACTAGGTGGAAGAGGGGATTGAGCTTGGATAGACTTGGAGTTAGAAAGACCTGATTTCACATCCTGCCTCAGACACTTACTCTCTGTGAAACCCTCAGCAAATCACTTGACCTTTCAGAGTTTTCCTTCATCTGTAAGATGGAGATGATAACTTCACCAACCACACAAGGTTTTCTTGAGCATCAAATGAGAAAATATATGTAAAGCACTTTAGAAACTTTAATGTGCTAAATTAGTGGTAGCTATTATATTATTATCATTATTACTCCTGATATTATTGGTGTAGGCAACCTCCCATGAAGAAACCCTCTCTAATAATGCAGTTTGCTCATTTTTCTATGACCAATCGTCTTAATTGCTTGCAGGTACTGAGAGGTTAAGCATTGTGTCCAGTGTCACACAGATGGTAATGTAAGAGAGATGAGACTTAAATCCAGTTGTCTTGATTCCAAAGTTGGCTCTCAATGCACTGTGCCTCAAAGGCTCTCAGGTAATCTAATGGTGTCATTTAATGATCAGAAATATGATGTGATTAATTGCAAACAAAACCTCCTATCAGAGCCCTGTGTTATTACTACTTTTTTCAGTCTTCTCAAATTTATATTTTCCCATTCAAAATTCATGGTTGTCATTTGAGGTCATAGACAAGAGCTGTCCCCCATTTGAAAATGTTCATACCATTTTGGCATATTTTCAGTAGGTAGACTTAATTATTTTTAAAAATTTAATCACATTGATTTAGCCTTGATTATTGTCATTTTTAACAACTCATTTAGAAGCTGATTATACCATAGGAAAGAATGATAATATGCTTATAAAATGTCACCATTCTCATTTAGACCATCATCATCTCAAACCTAGAGGATTAAAGTGGTCTCTTTGGTCTCTGTAACTAGTATCTCCTCCTCCAAACTCATTTTGAAACTATTGCCAGTTCAGGCTTCCTAAAGAACCCTTATGATTATATCATAACCCTACAGAAGGACATTTAATGTTCTCTATTGCCTAGTAGATAAAGTGGTATCTCAGTAAGAAGGAAAGGAAAGGAGAGGATTGGAGAAGGGAGGAGAGGAGAGGAGAAGAGAGGAGAGGAAAAGAAAGGAGAGATGAGACTAAGAAAGAGAGAAAAGAGAAGAAGTGAATGAGGGAAAGAGGGAAGGAGAGAAAGAAAAAAGTAAAGAAAAGACATAGGAAAGAATGAAGGAATTTTTGTCTCAACCAGATTTGTGTAAATCTGGTTGAGAAGCCTTCTGAGACACAGATCTTGATGGGTTTATTTGCCTGTTCATTAGAGGGAGGATATATGTGTGTATTTAAAATATTGATTTTTTTAAAAAGTCTGATTATCTAGAACTCTAGAGCTTTTTGTATAATCAAATATTTAACATTCCTGTTTAATCTTCTGTCAGTAATTACACTGAGGTAGTTTGATTCTTAATAGCTCCTACCTGACTAAATTCTGAAAGGATTTCTAGATACTCTTGATATCTTTCTCTGTAGCCTCATTATTCAGTACCATTCTAGTCACTATAATAAGACAGCTCTTATTTTGATTAGCATAATGTACTTATAAATTTTAAGGTGATAGGATTAAATGTGGAATTTGAGATCTAGGTTTATTTTGCCAAAAAAAAACACTTTTCTTTTTTTATATATAATAATTATATCACAAAGTGTTTTTCTTTTTTACTTTGGGTTAATTCAAATCATCTTAATTTTTTTATTGTTATAATCTCCCAGATAGATGATTGGATTGAAAATTACAGTAGTATTATAATGTGATGTAAATAAAGATCATTGATCCTGGAATCATAAGACCTGGTTTCAAATCCTTTCTCTCTTCTAAATGATGTGTGGTTTAGAGATCTACCTGGATGACTATGGCCAGCCAACATTTTTAAGCACTTACAAGGGCAGGGAAGGTAGCACAGTGGATAGAGTGAAGGACCTGGAGCCAGGAAGACCTGAGTTCAAATATGGCCTCAATGCTCACTAGCTGTGTGACTGGGCAAGTCACTTGACCCTGTTTCCTCATCTGTAAAATGAGCTGGAGAAGAGAATCCAGTATCATTGCCAAGAAAACCTAGAAATGGGTCACAAAGAGTTGGACATGACTGAAAACAACTGAATAACAAAATGTACGAAACTGTGCTGGCAAGGATGATATAAAGACAAAATTGTCATCTCTGCCTTCCGGGATTTTGTATTCTTTAGGGAAAGATAATATTTATGCATACAAGTATTTATGAGGTAGCAGGGAAGAGGAATTTCTAGCATGGGATAGAGTTTCTGAAAAATAATTTAGTCTCATGCCTCAGTTTCCTTATCTGTAAAATGGTATGGTTAGACTGTTTAGATTGTAAGGTCCTTGAGAGTAGGGGTTGTCTTTTGCTTTTCTTTGTATTCTCAGTGTGTAGCACAGTGCCTGGCACATACTAGCACTTAATAGATGCTGGTTGACTTGATTTGACTTGATTTGGACTGAATGCTACCTAAGTTCCTTTCCAGCTCTAAATCTATGATCCCATGATCTTTTGAATTCAGTTCAACTGCATTTGTTCATTAAGTATCTTTTATGAGCATAAGAATGCATCAGAACCTAAGACTACAGAGGTTAAAAAAAAAAGTAAAGTGGGTTGCATTTGGTATCAGAAGACATGTATTCCATTTCTGGCTTTGGTACTTGCTTACTTGGATCACCTTGGGTAATCACTTAATGGCCATAGCACCCTTCTCCTCTTTTCTTATCAGAAAAATAGTGGAGGAAGTTAATATGCATGAAGGGAAGGGCAAGGGAATAAATATTTGCATAGTGCTAGGGGATAAGCATTTATCTACTACCTGTTATGTGCCAGGGGATAAGAATTTATATAGTGCCTACTATGTGTGGTATTGGGCAAGGATTTTTTGTAAAGATTATCTCATTTGATCCTCACAACAATCCTGTGAGATAGATGCAATTATTACCCCCATTTTACAATTGAAGAAACTGAGGCAAACAGAGGTTAAATTACTTTCCTGGGGTCAAACAGCTAGTAAATATCTGAAGGAGGGTTTGAACTCAGGTGTTCCTGATTCCAGGTCCAGCATTTTATCCACCATGCCACCTGGGTGCCTATGAATGTTAAGTCCTTTTCTCCTAAAACACCTGCCCTCGGGGAGTTTATGCTCCATTAGGGGATGAGATGGGGAACAAATTACCGTAACTGGAAGTAGAAAATGATTCAGTATATAAAAAAGGTCAGACAGAATGACCTGAGAAATTCAAGAAAGAGGAAACATATCTAGTTAGATATATTAAGAGTAGACCAGAACTCAACATTGCAAGAAGAAGGTTTTTATTGGACAAATATAGAAGCAGGGGTTGGAGGAACAACTAATTCTAGGCATGAGGTTAATGTATGCTAAATTAGAAATGGGAGAAAGCATGCCAAGCTAGAGGAATAGCAAATAGTTTGGTTTGGCCACAGTGTGGAGTGTGTGGAAGGAATTGCTATTGAAGAAAGATTGTAGTGAGCCAAATTGTAGTGATCCTTAAAAATCTGGTTAAAGAATTTTGCATTTTATACAATCGGTAGTGGAAGACTGCTGCCAGATTTTTAGTAAGGCAGATGCATGGTTAACCTATACATCAGTAATGACTGACTGACTGAATAAGCATTTAATAAGTACTTATTATGTGCCAAGCACTGTGACAAAATGAAGGGGATACAATTACCACACATACACACATGTCTCTGCCCTCAAGGAGCTTACATTCTAATAGAGAAAACACATCTCAAGGAATGGTGGTTAAAACTGTTGTTCTGGTCAGAAGTTGCAGGGTTGTAAGTGAAGTGATGGGACCATCAACATGTCCATTTCATCAAAGGATGGCAGAGCAGGTGGTAGAGGAAATATCCATGGTGGTATGACATAGAGATAGTCACAGAATGCTGCAAATGTACCAAGTTGAATCAGTGATGGTCACTCTCACCAATCAGAAATCCTGAGGGTGGAAGCCAGAATGCTAGTAAGAGGGTTAGGCTTTGCAAGAGCAAAGATTTAGAATGGATTTCAAAAGGGAGAAACTAAAACCAAATAGACCAAGTAAGAGGTAATTTTTCATTTGAGGAGCAATGAGAATCTGAAATGTGGTGGAGGTAGTGAGATTGAATGGAAATGTAGACACACTGGAAATTCCCCCTAGGTTAGGGTTATAACAACATTTTGCTTAGTCTGGTAAACTAGATGCTGGAATATAGCAATAACTCAGCAAATACTTGTTGACTGTCTGATTGCCTGGTCATCCACTATTGCTACACCATCCTTGTTATTCTTCATCCATCTTTCTCTGTTTCGTCCTTCCTTCCTCTCCTCCTCTCTCCTCTCTCTCTCTCTCTCTCTCTCTCTCTCTCTCTCTCTCTCTCTCTCTCTCTTTCTTTCTTTCTGTTGGGAACAAGAAATGTGGGATTTTTGTTGTTTTTTTCTTGTTAGAGTTCAGTTTCCTAGGCTCAGGCTAAATTGTAAACATCTGAAGGATTAATCGCCTTTGAACCCTGATAATTCACAGCTGTGCTAAGTTAAGTAGGTTTTGTGCCTTCTGGCTCTGAACCAATCAATCAGATGCTGTGTCTGTTATATATTCTGAGAGGTTGGCATTTTGCTTTGGAGGTTCTCATGAGAAGGATTTTTTTATTTCCTAGCTGAGACTCTGAGTAGCCATATGTTCAGAGCCACCACCACCCCCCAACCGCTTAAATGTCTGTGCTCCCTCGATCCAGTGATGTATATAAAACAATAGCAATATAGCTATATTTTCTGGAGCCCTGTCTGTTGATCTTTGTGCTAATTTCTCTGCTTATATTTTCTGTTTGTATTTTCTCCACATTCAGGGTGCTGACCTTTCCCCTGAACTAGTGAATGTAATTGAAGTAAATTGTTGACCAATTCAGAAGTTGCCTTTCCTCTAAAAAAGCAGATGAAAGAACCTGTGCTAGCAGCCACCCTGGTTGTGGTAGGGTGCTCTGTGATACACTTTCTTCTATTTCTCCTTTTGCCTTCCTAGGAAAATGAATTGGGCAGCCCATTACTATCCTTGTTTGTTTCTATGACAGAAGGGGAGATTGTAGTGACATCTATTTTGGACTATGGGTAGGATGAGGAAGAATATGATACATAGAGAACCATTACAGATGTGGATTTAGTAAAAATCCAGACTTAAATATTGCCTCAGACACTTATTGGATGTTTGACTCTTGGTAAAATGCTTTAACTTTGTTTTTCAATTTTCTCATCTGAAAACGAGGAGATTAGCCTTTTAAGGTCCTTTCTATCTTTAAATCTCTAGCCTTACAACTTTTAATTTTTCTATGGTAATTCTTATCAGGACAGTACATGGCTCCCACTCTCCCTTTAGTCCTTCCTCTATGTCTCTCTTAGAACTGGTTCTTCCACAAAATGGTACCTGATGCCTAAAAACAGACTTTAACGAGGCTCATCATATGCATTTATAAAGCCCAAGAAAAAATGTTTAGCACATTTGAATCTGTTACCAGAAATTCCAAAAGAGATTTATAATACAATAACATTTTTAAAAAATTTTTCCCCCAAGAGGCAATCTTTAATTGTTTTTAAGACAGAAATGATTGCATTCTCATAAATATATTCATTATGAAGTCCATAAATATAATTATGTGGAACAGCTATGTCAGCAAGAGCACTAGAGATAGCTTGTTTTGACCTTTTACTCAGAAGATGAAAGAATTCCTTTCATATGGGCACTCTGAATATCATCATGGTTGCAACATACCAGGAAGCTAGCAAGCAAATGAGTTTATGTAGTGCCTAATAAGACATTTTGTACATGTCCAGAAACATGTTTACTTGCATCTTAACTCTATTCTAATTACCAGTTTTATTCTATTCTAAGCAGATAGAGAGCAGGAATAATGGCTCATAACTTTGAGTCTAAACAAAGGGACAGAAATTAGGCTTTGTATTCAGATGACATAGCATTGTAGATTTAGAGTTAAATGAATGATAGAGGCCATCTGATCCAATCCTTTTCATCTTACAGATGAAGAAACAGAAACTTGAAAGTTAAATGACCTGTCCAAAGTCATACAGGTTGTAAGTGTCAAAACTGGTATTTGAGTCTTAGTCTATATCCCGATCTTTCTACTGAACCACATTGGGCAAAACTGTGTGAGTTGACCCCAGGTCTCTGACTCAAAATCTCAATCATTTCACTGAACCACATTGGGCAAATTGGTATGGCAATTTTCTCCTTATATCCCTCTCTGAGCCATGATTTAATAGACCCCTACTGCTCTCTAACTAGGCTGAAAATGTTATTTGGATCAGAATGTTTTTTGTTTTATGTTCATATATCAACGATGATGATGATGATAATGAGGAGCTATTATTTGTATAGAGATATATAGTTCACAAAATACTTTACATATAGTCACATTTAATTCTCACAACATTGCTGTGAGGTAGTTATTATCCTCACTGTATAGATGAAGAAATTGAGGCTTAGTAGTTAAGAGCCTTATTTGCCCAGGGTCACACAGCTAGCAAGTGCTTGAGGCAAGATCTAAATTCAGGTCTTCTTGATTCCAAATCCAGTGATCCATATATTATACTACCTTCCTGTCTCAGGAAACAACCTGATTGGTTACTTGATATGGTAGCTAAAGTGCTGCAGTCAAGATCTGAGTTGTAAACTTGCCTCAGTCAATTACTATCTGTGTGACCTTGATGTCATTCAAGTTCTCTTAGCCACAACTTCCTCATCTAAAAAAATTGAGGATAATAATAACACCAACCTCAAAGGATTGTTATGAGGATCAAATGAGTAGATAGATAGATAGATGGATGAGTGGGTAGACAGATGAATAGACGGAGATATGAACGGATGGATAGATGTATTTCTATCCATCTGTCTACTCATTTGATCTTCATAAGAACATCCAGATATGTGTGTATGTATATATTTATATATGTGTGTATATATACAGATGTGGACATTTATAAAATAGTGTTCTTCAAATCTTAAAATGCTGCATCCATGTTAGCTATTATTTTCTAATGGTTCAAAATGCTGAAAGCCAGTCACCATGGGAGGCAGAAATGTCAGTAGTATAAGCTGCTTTGTAAAGTTCATAGCCTTTTTGGGGGAATCTTTAGGAGCAATTGTAGTTAGTTTTGCATAGTTATTATGCAAAGAAAAATTCTGAGAAAACTCAGAATATGGCAGAGGGGCAGGTTATAAGAGGGTAACTGTTTTGTCTCTGAGGACTCCCGGGTTTGATACAATAGAATTCCTTGAATTGTCTGACATTGTCAGGATGTATTTCCTTGTGATTATTTTGGTGCTACAATGTGACCTCAGTCACACTGACATCTGGCTGATGGGTAAGTCACATGAGAACACATAGAGGATTTCGTATGTAGAAGCCTCTAGAATTACTTATGGGAAACTGGAAGAGGAGGAGCTCATGGGCAGAACTTGGGCAAGGCCGTAACTAGAATTGAATGTCTGAGGTACTTTTACCCCAGGGAGCTGACATGAATGAGGAGGGTGTAATTTTGGATTTGAGGGTAGGGAACAAAGCATAACGCTATTTTGACCACAGTTGCCTCCTTTCTTGTGCAACTACAACCACAGTAAGACTCCTAGCCCACCATGCACCTCACCCTTTGAAATGTCCTCTATCCACACCACCCTTCCACTGTTTTTGTTTGAGGTGAACAAATTGCTAGTTCTGGCAGTAGGCCTGGACAGCCCCAAATGAATGGTGAGTCCAAGTGGCCCCAGTTGGATCATAGCCCTCAAAACACAATTATGAGGATTACAAATTTTGAATGGTTGATTGCCCAGACCCAGAGTGTTGATTGATGGATTAATATCAGCCTGGAAAGAGGTGCCTAGTGTAGTACCAGACACTCTATTCAATTAAATATTGTTGTTATTTTCTTAATGATTTGGATGAAGACATAGATGCTTATTAAATTTTCAGATGACACAAAGTTCATCAGGACAGAATCAAGATCCAGAAAGATCTCAGAAGCCTAGTATAGTGAACCATAAATAATAACATAGGCTCAAAAATTTAACTGTATGTAATGAGGCAGATGGTGTAGAAACCATTTCATTAAGAAAAAAAAAAGACAGGGATTATAGTGGACTGAAAGCTCAGTGTAATCAGGGGAACTCTCCCCCACCCCCATCTGCTGAACTGGAACACTTCCTGGGGGAACTGAGCTTGTACTCTGGCTGCTTTTGGTGGAAAATATATCCTATGTCTTTGCTTAACAACAGGCGCAGTAGCTTCTCATTGATTCCCTGAATTCTGTCATTGTAGATCGTGAAAGATGATTAGCAACTGAGTAACAAAGACAGAACCTCTGATCCTCAGCCCCAAGTAGGATATGAGAAAAACTAATAGAAAATGCTTCTAGTTATTTTAGGTTATCTCTTATTTAGGACAAATTCAGCACTTTCTCTCCTTTAGCCCTACACCTGGGAGGTGGAGGTGGGAGAGATGATTAGTTTCCCATCCACCCTAGTGGTTATGGTGGATCACAGCTTGAGCATAGAAGTGTAAAATAGCAGCTAGAAAATGCTAATGTGCTCCTAGGCTACATTGATTAAAAATATAGCATAATGGACCATATATGTATAGGATCTCTCTAGAATGAGAGATATGACCATCCCATTTTACTTGCCTTGCTAAGACCACATCTGATGTACTTTGTCCTGCTCTGGATGCCATCTTTTAGGAAGTTCATTAACAAGTTCAAATGCATCTAGAGAAGAACAACAAGGATAGTGTGGGGAAATGAATCCATGCCATACAAGGATAGGTTGAAACGTTAACTATTGGAGACATTAGGGGTTTTTAGCTTAAAACAGAACATGATATTTGAAGATTTATTATATGGAAGAGAGGCTCAAGTTATTTTTACTTTGCTCCAGAGGGCTAGAAAGAATTAGGACCAAAGAGTGATTGGTATAAGGAGGCTGATTTTAGCCTAATACAAAGAAAAACTTCCTAGTATGTTTTTTTTTCTATCCTGAAGTAGAAGGGATAGATCAGGAAGACAGTGATTTCCTCACACTAGATGTCTCTAAATGAAGTCTATCTGATCACTAGTCAAGTATATCTTAGAAGAGATTGATGTTTCAAGAACAGGAAGGATGAGAAGGCTGCTAAGTACCTTTTTAACTCTAAATCTGCTGTCCTTTTATAATCCTATGACCCATAAGGCCCATCTCTTCTCTAAGGTCCTATAATGCTGAAAGTCTGGTAATAGTGAATTAGAAGACAACATTTGCTGACTATGTAGAGGTGGATTGGATTTTGGTTAGAAGTTAGAACTATTCACTCAATGAATTGGACTAAGATTCTATTATGTATAGAGTATTATTTTGGCTATTATATTCAATTAGAAGTAGCATACTCAAGCCATGCCTTAAAAGAATTTGCAATCTGGTTGAGAACAAAGAACACATACCTTGAAGCAACAAGCAAATATAGCCATGTACAAGAAGATATAACCAGGCACTAACTAGGATAGTGTGATTGGGGCCTTTACCTACAAGATGCTGACCAGAAGGAATATACTTCCCCTCTAGGGAAACCTAAAGGCTGGCATCCCCAGTCTTTCCCAAAACTTATCCTAGGCTTTCACCAAACTGTACCATGTTATGCAACTCTACTTACTTGGTAATCTTTGGCTTCTTATCATTATGGTACTCATTTTCTGGGGTCCAGTACTCTCCTATGGGGAAAACAAGATTTGCTCTCTGGCAAATATGTCCTTTAGGGACATGACCATTCAACTGTCATTACTACACCATCAATCAATCAAGAGTCATTTATTAAGCTCCTATTGTATACATGCTTAGCTTAAATGCTTTGCCATATGAAGAGAAGACAGGATTCATTGGAAAAAGACCCTGATTTTGGGAAAGATTAAAGGCAAAAGGAAAAGAGGACGACAGGATGTTATGGATAGATAGTATCATGGAAACGATGAACATGAACTTTGACTTCAGAGGGTAATGGAGAATAGAAGGGCCTGGAATCCTGTGGTCCATGAGAACACTACTGAAGGCCTGAACCACAGCACCATATACTAGCTCTGTTAGGTAGAGTGCAGATCAACAGTCTTCTGCTTAGCTGCTGTTTCCTAACCCCAGTACCCTTTGTGCTCCACCATTCCCAATAAGAATGCTTACTTAGGACTCTAATATAGTACAAATGCATAAGTGTTGAAAGAATGCTTAGTAAGCCAATCCTTACTATTTGTGGGGTTAATCAGGAAGAGTCTCTTAGAACAGATAAATCTTTGGATTTTGAACTAATTGTTAGAATGGAGTCAGCAGAGAGGAAGTGAGAGGGAAAACAGGACAAGTAGAGAAGAAATAACCTCAGTAATATAGATAGAAGCAGACCAGTCTCACTAGAATGAAGAAGCCATGTAAGGAAGAACCATAAGAAGCTGTATAAGCATAGGCAGGAGAAGGGGTGCAGATAGGGGAGGGCTTTGAATACTTGAGTGTGAAGTGATGAAAATGTCTTTTGAAAAATATTATGCTTGCAGCTATGTGCAGGATATATAACTCTGGAAGGGAAGCCAATGGACCACCCTGAGGGTGGCCACCCTTCTCCAAGGGTAAGGTCTCATTTGGAAGTTAAAATGATGCATTTGTTTTTTGTGTAGGAAGGGGGAAGGGTAGAGGTTTTGGTCTGGATTATAGATTGCATAAATGTGAATATTAGTTGGTGCCCGTTTGCACTAGTTTACTCCTTTGGAAGACCTTGCTTTGTTATTATGTTGACATCGTGTATGTAATCCATGATTGTTTTAGGAAAATATGATACCACTCATTTTGAGTATAGTAGAGCTATAGTATTTAAAATAAAGCAAAACAGAAAAACTCTATTGAGTAAGTTTGTTTGGAAATTCTTTAAACTTTTAGTTTGGATCCTGCGGTTCAGTGAGTTCTTAATATCTACTGAGTGGATTATCCAAACTATGGTTTATCTGTAGTCAGTTTTGCTTTCAGATTGGTTTATAGAATATTATTTAAACAGATTAGGTGCTGACAATTATAAATGTTGCTCACTTCAAACAAACCAATCCAATGCTGAACATGTCTGACTAAACACAGCTTAAATTATAGTTCAGTGAACATAAATCTTAATTTTATATTGAGAGCTAAATTTTACATTATGACCTTCTAGGGCCTCGAGGGCCACCTAGCTTGCCTCACTCACCTCCTATTTTACACAGGAAGAAACTGGTGGCCCAGGGAAATTAAATAACCTGCCAAAGGTCACATACATAACTAATAAGAAGCAGGACTGGAATTTGATTCCACATCCTATGAGTCTAAATCTAACACTCTTTCCATAGTACCAGGAGATGTTTATGCATGAAGAAAAGCCTTCCAAAACCCAAAACTTAGCCAGTTGGCCTGATGATGGAAAGGAATTTTAAATTCATGCATTTTAGATTTTGAAAGAACTTTAGGAAACTCTCATCCAGTCTCTACATTTTATACATGAGGAAATTGAAGCTCAGAGAGATAAAGATTGCCCAAGATTTAAGCTAGCCACCTCAATTCTATAGACATTTAGTAATTGTGTACTGTATGTATTGGCAGATAGGTGGCACAGTGGATAGAGCTCCAGATCTTGACAGGAAGACCTGAGTTTAAATCCTGCCCAGATACTCAGTAGCTGTGTGACTCTGAGCAAAGCCACCTAACCCTGTTTGCCTCAGTTTCCTCATCTGCAAAATGATCTAGGACAGGAAATGGCAAATCACTCCAGTATCTTTGCCAAGAAAACCCTAAATGGGATTACAAAGAATCAGACACAATTGAAATTATTGAACAACAATAACTACGTGTAGGGGGTGTCTTTAATGATACAACTGGAACTAAAACTCAGATCTCCATAAGCATAGGGTTACAATGGAATTTAGGAACCATCTAATCTACTCTCCTTATGAGAAAATGGTTACCAATAAGAATGCTTACTTAGGACTCTAATATAGTATAAATGCATAAGTGTTGAAAGAATGCTTAATAAGCCGATCCTTACTATTTGTGAGGTTAATCAGGAACGATCTCTTAGGCCAGATGAATCTTCGGATTTTGAATTAATTGATAGAACAGGGTCAGCAGCAAGGAAGTGAGAGGGAAAACAGAAGAAGCAGAGAAGAAATAACCTCAGTAATATACTTCTACCAGTAGACCAGCCTCACTAGAATGAAGAAGCCATGTAAGGAAGAACCATAAGAAGTTGTGTAAGCATAGGCAGGAGAAGGGGTGCAGATAGGGGAGGGCTTTGAATACTTGAGTGTGAAGTTGAAGGGGTTTGGCTATTATATTCAATTAGAAGTAGCATACTCAAGCCATGCCTTAAAAGAATTTGCAATCTAGTTGAGAACAAAGAACACATACCTTGAAGCAACAAGCAAATATAGGCATGTACAAGAGGATATAACCAGGCACTAACTAGGATAGTGTGATTGGGCCTTTACCTACAAGATGCTGACCAGAATGAATATACTTAGATAGAAAGTGATGAAAAGGAAGGAGTTAAGGAAGCTGTCCCTTTACAGAAGAGAAAATAGAGACACAGAGAGATTAAAACACATGCCTATTTACAGTAGGAATTTGAAGCCAGATCCCCAGGCTCCAAATTTAATGTAATTTACCTTTCCTAGCTTATTACGCATTATTTTCCTGTATAGTCTATGGTTTAGCCATTCTGACCTCCTCATATTCAACACTCCATCTCCTTTCTCTGTATGTTTACACTGGCAACCCTCCAAGCCTAAAATAAGCTCCCTCCTTCCCTTACCTTCTTAGATTCACTAGTTTCCTTCAAAACCCAGTTCAAGATCTGCCTTCTTTCATGAGACTTTTCCTGAAACTCTCAGATGCTAGTATCATCTCAAAAATTACCTTGTTACATTACATATCTATACTGTATATGTACATGTTTGTCTCTCTTTGAGGATGGGGACTATTTTATTTTTGTCCATCTTCAGTGCTTAGCATAGTGCCTGGCAAATATTGGGTCTGTAGTGATTGCCTAGTGATTGACTGATTGATTTCTTCCTTCCACCTAAATTCCTTTGAAACTTTTCAGTATTGGTGAATACCAATTCAGTGAATTGGTATTTTATTTTTACTTGGTTTCTGGGAAATTATCTTTTTGTATACTACAGAACAATTCAGTCTCAGCTACACTTTACAAAATTCTCCCATTTTACTTTTCCCATGACCAAGAAGAAAGTGGAAAAGCATCTGATATTCTAAGCATGTTGTGTAGAAGATGTAATATAGTTGCTAGAGTTACTTGGACTCATGAATATCAGGTTTTGAATGAGCTGTGTGACTCCCAAGAAAGCCATTTAAACGCTCTGAGCTTCTCTCCCTATCAATGAACTGGAGATTATAACAATTATATATTATAAGAACTTGATAACATAAAGTATAAAAACTTTTAAGTGCTATGTAAATGTCAACTATTATTATCAGTGCAATTAACAATAGGCATTAAATATGCATTGAATAAATGAACAAATATTATGTTGAGAAAGAAAAAGGGGAATGTTGTTCATGGGATCACATTTAGATTTTGATAGTGAAGGTATCAAATATATTATCAGAAAAAAACACTTAATTTTATGTTTCTTCTCCTGTATATGAAAAGTCATCTCTGAGATGGTGGTGACCAACTATCTTGTCTTCCATTATAAGAAAAAAAAGTAGAAAAAATAAAATAGGGAGAATTCAGTAAAAAAAAAAATCATTTTCCCACTGTAAATGAGTCAATGATAAGATTTTTACTAATTTCTTTCCCAGTGAGAGTTGTCATTAGCATAATATATATTTTTTAACTGGTAGTTTCTTTTGCCATGAATGTCTCTGCTTTCAAATCCCCAGTACCAGTCACTTATGCAGGATAAAGTAGTGAACAGAGAGCCAATTTCAAAGTCAGGAAGTCTACCTCTGACATATTTTGCCTGTGTAACCATCTGCAAGTCACTTTTTATTCTCTTTGTTCTGGGCAACTCACCTAGAGAAAAGGTGCCAACCTCAACCTGTATTTGTAAATATTTTCCTCAACTGAGAATTTCCTATATCAGTGAAAATACCAGGTTCAATTGCTATCTCTCTCACATACAAATAAACATATTATATGTAAGTTTATACACACACGCACACACACATGCATGCACACATGCACACATCTGCATGTGCACACACACACATACACACAATATATGTACATACACACATATACACACATCTATCTGCCTATCTAATCTATATATCTATCTGTATATAAATTTATTTGTTTTACCACTAATTTCATCCTAAAATCTAGGTCAAAAAACACCTTCTTCTTCATGAAATTTTCTTTTCTCCCTCCATTCTTAAATTGTCTTTACGTCAAGACTACCACAGAAAACAAGTTAGTGTAGGGGACAGAGTGTTTGAGTTGGAGTCAGGAAAAAAACCTGGATTCAAATCCTCCCTTTTACATTTAGGTATATGGGAAAGCCATTAAACCTTTTCAGCCCGCAGTTTCCTCATCCACAAAATGGGGATCATTATAATACTTATTTCATCAGATTGTTCCAAAGATCAAATGAGATGATGATTTTAAAGTTCTTTGTAAAACTTAAAGTATTATAAAAGGTCAGTTACTGTATTAAAAATAACACTATTGGGGGCAGAGCCAAGAGGGAGGCATAGGAGCAGCAAGGTACAGCAGCTCCCACACAGCCAAATCAAATGCCCATGAAATATGACTCTAAACAAATTTTAGGACTCTAAAATGCACACAAATACACTTCCCACTGAAGGCAACTCGGCTCGAAGGGACCATCTCAGCACTGGGAGCCAAAACCAGCCCAGCCTGAAACCCCAGTATGGCCCCAGGGGCGGCTGGAGGAGCTGAGCAGGGTGCAGCTGGAGCTTCAGGAGAGTGGATCATCAGCAGCTGTGGCAGTTTCCAGAATTATCAAGCCATGAGAAAAAAGGACTAACTGAAAGGTCAGTGGAACTTGGCTAAAACTGGGGGAGAAAAGCAGGTCTGGCCAAACTGCCCTCAGGGCAAGGAAGCAGCAGAAGCGGTGGCCCTGCAGCCACCTCCACATAGCTGCTTCAGAATTCTCTGCCTGCAGACTGCAGGGGGGCCAAGCAATCGTTCAGAGGCCAAGTGCTTATGTGTTGAGCAGCCTGGATCTGGATCATGGTCTTGGGTGGTGGTCCTGGGGTGTGTTTTCAGTGAGCCAAAGCTGGTGGGGGCTGCAGCAGCCTCCTAAAAGCTCCGGCAGCTGGGAAAACCCAGCAATTTGGGACAGAGCTTTCCCCT
>CM053584.1:233810380-233832650 GCA_028627135.1 Pseudochirops cupreus
CTTGGCTTAGGGAAGGAATGACATAAACTCTAAACTGGGTATCTTGCCACACAGGAGAGTAGGGGGGATGGGGATGAGAGGTGGGATGATGGAGGGGACAGCAGGGTGGGGAGGAGGGTTGATGGAAGTACACACGTCTGTAAAGGGACAGGGACAGGGACAGGGTAGAGAATAGAATGGGGGGGGGATAGAAAGGAGGGACATATAATCAGTCTCTCACAATATGCCCACTGTGGAGAGGTTCTGCGTAATTACACATGTACAGCCAGTATTTAATTGCTTGTCCTTCCAGTGAGAGTGGGTGACAAGGGAGGAAGAGAAAGAATCTAGAATTTAAAGTTCTATAATCAAATGTTAAAAATATATATGCATATATGTATATATATACAGTTATTATTATTATTATTATTATTATTATTATTATTAACTACATCCAACTGGGACTTAAGATACACAGGCACTGTGGTAGGGAGATCCATCCTGCCCTACCGGAAAGTCAGAGGGGTAATGGGGGAGCACATAGGAGAGAATAGATTGGGGGAGCGGTTATACAATTGGATGGCTGTTTTGGGGTGGTGGGTAGGGGAAAGATGGGGAGAAAATTTGTAACTCAAAATCTCATGGAAATGAATGATGTAAACTAAAATAAACAAAAGTTAAAATAAAAAAAATAACACTATTTTTATGCATTTGCCATGTTTTATTTTGCTTGTGATTTGCATACGTATGTCTTACCTTCCTCCTTGGAATACAAACTCTTCCAAAATTATTATGGTCTATTGTAGTGTTTTGCATATAGGAAGCACTAAATTAGTGAACATATAGGTTAACCAATCATTGATTTTGAATTATGAAGGAAAAATCTGGTTGAAAACAGGGCAATGTACTGCCCATCAGCTCCCTTAGTAAGGTTTCTTAAGATCCCTGTGTTTCTTACTTTAGAACTGATAAATTATTCATTGTAATCCTTGTACATATGTGTATATTTTAATGTTCCCTTTAAATAAACAATTAACCAAACTAAAAATATTGAACTTCTTCAATTTTTTTTTTATCACTTTTTTGGCACATCCTCAGCAGAGGAGGGATATTATGTTCCAGGAGCATGCTATCACACACACACACACACACACACACACACACACACACATGCACACATGCACATGCACACACCCATGTGTGTGTATTTCCTTTCTCTCCAGTTCAGTTTTATCAAATATAATATATACATACAAACACACATATGTATGAGTGTGTTTATATATGTACATGTGTATATTATATAGGATAAAATGGAACTCTATGTGTATGTATATAATATACATATATACACACATACATATATACATACTACCTTGGGTAAAACTGAATTCTTATTGTCACAAGAAAAACTTGGTTTTGGCTATCTCATCTCAAACCCAAGTTTCTCTTAGAGTTGTCTTTTCTAGATTTCCCTTGTGTCTTCAGTGTCTAAGCTCAGGACTACATCCTCCTAGATATATAAAATCACATTTTTTGCAAGCAAATGTTGATTATGCACTTGCCAAGATCCCTCTCTGTCTTTGCCTTTACAATATTTCTCTGCATTCCGTTGTTGTGCATCACCACTTCAGATTAACATCACCAACAAGATTCATTAATATGCTGCTTACTCTTTATTCTGTGTCATTAACAACAATGATTTAATTTTTTTTAAATGTAATAACAAAAATCCATCCCTGGTTATTTGAATGCAAGCAATTTCATGGGATTTGGAGCTAGAAGGAACTAATCCCGGCTCTCTTTTTACTTCCTCTTTTGTTTATTGTGTTTTCATTAGTTCTCAAGTCTATGTGGTGGCATAGTTACCAAACTGACTGAAAATGCTTTTGCAGGTAAAATTTGACATTATATAAATTGTTATACTAAGCACAGGTATATAACACTCCTCGTGTGTGTGTGCATGTGTGTGTGTGCATGTGCATACCTGTGTGTACGTTTTACCTACTAATTTGGGTTATGTCGTGCTTGACTTTCAAGGTAGGCTGCTTGTGTGGGAGAGAAAACTGTGTCTTGTAACCAAACTGGCAGAAGCTCCGGGGGGAGGAAGGGGAGTGAGAGAGTAAAGTAGCTGAGAAGAAATAAAAGCATTTGAAGGGTAGTGCCTAGATTTGCCAAGATGCCATCCATCACCTGTAAGCAAGGGAGGGAAATACTAGGGAGGAATTTCTGAACTGATGTAAGTTTCTACTTATGAATTGATGGGAGGGAAGGAGGCAGTTGAACTGAAGCGTGCAGAGGAAAAAGAACAATAAGAGAATAATATCTAGCTTGGGAAGTCCAAGATAGCCCGTGATGTGGCAGATGAGAAAAGGTTGAGGAGGATGCATCTAATGAAGTGCTAGAGAGGTTCAAATTGTTGGTTGAAGCAGAGGAAGAGAATTTAATGGTGTCGTGTGTTGGAGGAGTGAGATTTAAGACTGTGTAGCTTTGGGGGCAAAGCTGATTTTGATCACTGCTGCTTTTTCTCTGCTGTAAGAGATGCCAGAGGCACCTGGGTGCTTGTGTTTCTGTTTCTGTTGTTGGGGTGGGAGGGAATAGGGGAGGACGGAGGTCTGTGTTGTGGTTTTTGAAAGTGGTGAAGGCAGCTGCCTAACTTAGTAATGTGTGTGGCTTAGTCTCTGCACAGTGGGAAGGCCTGAAAAAATGGAACTGAGACTGACTGCTCAAATAGATCTCTGGGATGTTGTGCTGAGTCCTGCAATGCCAACTTTTATTATTCATTTATGAGGAAAATAAGAGGAAAATTACTCAAAGTAGCTTTAGTTTTCATTTTTATGATACACCTACTAGGTCCTAGGCATTGTGCTACCTTGGCTAGGAATAGAAAACCAAAAAGAAAATACTACATGCCCCCAAAGACTTACATTCCCTGGGGATATACAACATATACACAGATAACCAAATACAAAATTGATTCACAATACATATAAAGTAATTTTGGTGGAGAGACAAGAGCACTGATAACTCAGGGATCTGGAAAAGTCTTGCCTAGGAGTGGTCCCATTTTAGGTGATGAGGACAGCCTGTGCAAAGTACCTAGTACTAAGGCAGTTGGTGAAATGAATGTAACAGTAATATGTCAGTGATTTGGTGAGAACCCAGGCAGGTGTTAATCACTCTTAATTCATCTGCCTTGCCACACTTCTACCTTTTACATGGGTGTGTGAGCATGCACATGCATGCACACATGCACATATGTACGCACACACACACACACACATCTTTATTGTGGAGCAGAACAAGACTTTCTTGTCACGTATTTAACCACTTCTTTTGTAGAGGAATCATTTTCCTTTGGAATCAGACCACGTGGTCACAATGAATGCCTCCTTTAGTGTTAGGCCAGATGGTAAACTGCTTAACCGGTCATTTGACTAGTGAAACACCATTAAAACTATCCCTTTTACCCTAAGAACTTGGGCATTTTAAAATATTCATTGTAAAATGAATAAAATGTTTTGTCTGTTAACTCTGAGCCCCCAGTCAGAAATTGTTCTCTGGGAAAATATCACAGGTTTAACTCTATCTCTTTCCTCCCATAACCCCTCTCAGTGTTCATTCAAACAATAACAGGCATAGTTTGTTCATAAAGTTTGTTAATATTTTTATCACATTTAACAGCTTAAGGAAATTAAGAAAAAAATAAGCATAATTTTCTTTTCTTTTTTATAATTAATTTATTTTTAGTTTTCAACATTCACTTCCATAAGATTTTGGATTCTAAGTTTCCCCCTTTCCTCTCCTATCACCTCCCCAATATGGAATGTAATCTATTAGAGACTCTACATATACATTCATATTAAACATGTTTCACATTAGTCATGGTGTAAAGAAGAATTAGAACCAATGGGAACGAACCATGACAAAGAGGAAACAAAGCAAAACAACAAAAGCAAAAAGAGAGTAAATAGTATGCTTCCCTCTGCATTCAGATTCCACAGTTCTTTCTCTGGATACAGATAGCATTTTCCATCATGAATCTTTTAGAGTTGTCTTACATCCTGTCATTGCTAAGAAGAGCTGAGTCTATCAAAGTCACTCATCACAATGTGACTGTTACTGGGTACAATGTTCTGGTTCTGCCCATTTCAAGTCAGCATCAGTTCATCTAAGTAAAATTAAGAAACTCTTGAACATAAAAGTTAAACAATTTTTAGGAAATAAGGACAGGCTTTCCAAGCTCAGGAGAGGGAGAGAACTGTATACTCAGGAACTCAGAAATGTGTATTTCCCTATTGAGAGAGAATGAAGGAATGGGGATGAGTAGGGAAAAAAGAAAAAGAACAATCACCTTCTATCTGCAGCCCAAACAGATTTCAGCAATATGGGATCTATCCTGGTGTGATTTGCAGATGCTGGTCACCATCTGGCTATACCTCCACTGTTTCTATTTCTTCCAGCTCTTGATGTTCCCCTTGATCCTTCTTTATACAAGTCCCAACCATTGGAGGTATGATATTGTCAGTGAAAAACAGCCCCTTCTATTAGTTCCAAGAATAGGGAAAATACCCCTGTCTATAAAGCTGAGAAGAAAAATTATGGGAGATCTCTACGCAAATGGTAGATATTCATTTCTAATTATCTAATTTCCTTGGTGATGATTATGGTTGATCTGGCCAAGAAAGTGCTACATGAAAAAGGAGGTAATGTTTTATAGTAGAAAGAACATTGGCTCTAACAGTCAGAGAAACTGGTTTCAAAGTCCACCTCTGATGTTTATGACTTGTATAACCTTGGTTAGGTTACTTAACATTCTTAGGTCTCAGTTTCCTCTTCTGTAAAATATAAGGATTGGATTAGACAGATATTGAGGTCACTTTAAAGGTTAGACATATGCTTCAATGCTTATCTTTAGTTAGCTTCTTCATTTATTCTTACAATAAATTTGTACCTGGGGAAACTAAGTCTCAGAGGATAAATGTCTTTTCTGAGTTCGATAGTCAGTTGCAGACTACTCATTTCCAAAAAGATAGGTAAATAGAGAGATGGAGCATACACAAAGTATTTACTATGTGTCAGACATTGTGCTAAGTCCTGGGAATACAAATATAAGTTCTTACCCTCAAGTAGCTTCTATTCTAATGGTGGAAGGCATTAAATAAAGAGTAACTGGAAAGCAGAAGAGCAGTGGGAAGGGGGAAATGGGTAGTGTGAAACAGATCAAGCAGTGAAACAGATCTCCAACAGAGGAGTTGGGAGAAACCAAACATGGTGAAGAAAAGAATGCCTGGGGTCCTTCACAAAAGTATGGTGCCATGAAAGGAGTCACCCTTCAGGAACCGCAGGCCTTAGAGCTGAGGACTTTCCAGGACGACAGTGTGTCAGGCAAGGAAATGGTGGAAGAGTCAGGAAAGAGTTTTGGCATGAAAAACTCACCAGTTTCATTTTCCAGTGGGTTGCACACAGTACTAGGAAATCAATTTTACTTTTTTTTCTTTGACATTTTAAGAATAGAGTAGACAGTCATTGACCTTAAAAGATATTAGTACTGCGCTACACTAGGTGACTTCTAAAAACCCTGCCTCTATTCATCTTAATCCATAATTCTGTTATTTTAATATGTATGTCCTCCAAATCATAGGTTAAAATATGGTTTTCTCTGCAATGGTTGTCCCACACATTATTCCTTAACACCTACCTATCTACTATAATCTTGACTAATCTATATTCTTTATGTTAGTGACTCTCACCCTTATGGAAGAGATCTTCCTCTTCATTCCCCCTCCCCCACCCCCAAAAATCTGCTTTGCAGGGGAAAAAAAAAAACAAACAACAACAACAAAACAGTGGTACAACTAACTCCAACTGTGTCCAGGACAAATTTAATTGGGAATTGGGTCAAATGCTATAGCCTTCCTGTGACCAACATGGGTATAATGCTCTCCATGGGCTTAAGGTTAAGGAGAAAGTGCAGGACATGGGAGAGGGGTGATGGGCCCTTGGGAGTAAGCTTCTACCATGCAGTGTCCAGAGACATATCTCACCAAAGAAGAAATTGGTTAATAATCATCCTGATCCCAGGTTCAGCCTAGAGCTATGTATCTGACCAAGCTGATTAAGCATATTAACTTTATGAAATAGGGACACTAGGATGGGACAGGGGTTAAGGCTCTGAACTTAAAATGAATATTGACGTAGCTACTATGAAAGCAGGTTTTGTGTGACTTCACATGTATAATAGATAACACATTACTTGCCTTCCTAATGGGTGAAGGAAGGGCTAGAGAGAGAGAGAGAGAATTTGGAACTCAATTTAAAAAAAGAATTAACTATAAATATTGGGAAATTCACAGACTCAGAGCTGAAAGGAGGCTTAGAAGCAATCTAGTCTAGTCCTATTATTTTCTTATTATTGTATTTATTTTATGATACTAGTTACTAAATAAAAACTAAAATATTACATATGAAATAATATGTAATATTTTAAATATTAATATATAATTTTAATTAATTAAAATTTTAATCTAATGAATTAAAACTCAATACAATTTTATTAATATTAATATTTTATAATAAATAATAAACATTTATTATATCTATTTTTAAAATGAAGAAACTGAGGTCCAGAAATGTTTCCAAGTGTATGGATCATAAGATCATAGCTCTGGAACTGAAGGGAACTTCAGCAGCCATATAGTCCAACACTCTAATTTTTTTTTTTTTTTTTGGTTTTTGGAGGGGGGAAGGTAGGGCGGTTGGAGTTAAGTGACTTGCCCAAGGTCACGTGGCTAGTTTTAAGTGTCACCTAGCCATCCTGCCAACACCATAATTTTAAGATGTGAAAATTGAGACCTAAGTATTAAGTGATTTGCTCAAGATGCCACAGTTAGTAAGCATCTGAGTCAGGATCAAACTCAGGTCTTCTGACCCAAGAGCCAATGCTCATCTCTCTGAATCATGCCCCTCTCAACTCCCCTCCCCAGCCAGTCCTTTCTTTTATTGCTCTGCCCAAGAACATAGTTAAGTAGGAAGAAAACTTAAGCATATTCCTACTAGCCCATGCTCTGTTAGAAGCACAGAACCAATCCTGATTAGTTCACAAAGCTGAAAATGCAAAATCAATAAGGAGCTGTGCTTTCAGGCTTTGGACACATATGTAAAAGACCATCTATGAAGAAAATAGTATAAAATACTTAGCAGTATCTCAATAAACCTATTTCCTTTCTCGAGCAGCTTCTATATTTTTGTCTGCTATTCCTTTCTTGTTATTGTTGTTTCTAGCACCTGCAAGATTTAAACTGGAAATTTCATTCTTTGTGTCCCAGCCCTTGTCACTCTAAATGTCTCTCATGTGAATCAGCATTGGTCCTCTTCACAAATAAGATGCAAACCATATCCTTGCCAGAACTAAATACTTATCACAGTGAAATCGGAACAAACACTTGAAGGTTAAAACAAAGATTCATTGGTTAGCTGAAGCAAGAGAAAAACACTGGATGCAACATGAATTTTCCACCAAAATGGATGTGAATCACAGACCAAAAGTCTAAGAGAAATAAAAATTTTCCTTTCACAAAAAAATGGATCTTGATCTTTATAGTTATATATTATATTTATTCTCTGATTATTTGTCTTGAGAAATAAACTTCAAACTGAATGCCTCTTAACTGTTGAAAATTCCGCATTACCGTGTTTTGTTGAGTTGTATCCCATGATTTTGGTTTCTATACTATAATCACTATTCAATATGGCCCCTTTCCTTTGTAACAAAAATGCTAGCAAAATCAAATGACTTCATCTGATAGCATACGTGACATTCCATACTCATGGTCCCTCACTGGTGTACTGAGATATTAAGGTATGCCTCATCATTTGTTCTTCAGAGCCAAATTACTGAATAAATTCATTAATTGAAAATATTTAATCCCTTAATATTCTTCAGTGGAAGCATCAGTAAATCATGGGCCTGGAAATGGAGTAGGGAGAGGGCTAGAAGGCATATAACCTACTTACTACTTGTTGATTTAACCATATGTTATTCATTCAATAAAAATGTTAAGTGCCTGCTAGGTGAGTAGCACAGTAGCGTAGGATTGAACTACAAATGATACATGGTGCCTTTCTTAAAGGAGCTACATTTCACTGGGGGAAGAAGAGGGAGTAAAGAATGGTGGAATACAACGAATATGCATATAAGTATAATACAGATAGTAAAGGAAAAATCCAGGCAAAGAGCTCAGAAAAAAGTATGAGAACATCTGTCTTTTAAAAAGCTCTCCAGAGGAGGACACTTCTCATTATAAGTCATGGCCAAAGAATTTCAGACTCTTGTGGCTTGAAAATTATCTCTTTCCTTTAAAGGAAAACTCTCCCACTGCAATCTCATCCTTTTTTCATTTTGTTTAATCCTCTATGAAGATAGAAAAACTCTGACTACTCTCTGAATCACAAGTTCTCATATACTTGAAGATTTCTCCTCCAGAGTTTTCTTTCCTCTCATACTAGAGCACCATCTTGGTACTAGTCGTTCTAGTCTTTATTTTCCAATGTTAGATAAAAAAGGCGATGTGGTGCAATTGACATATAATTATCCTTAGCGCCACAAAGACCAAGGTTCAAGTTTTCCCACTAATATATATTACATGTTTGATCCTAGTCAAGTCACTCTCAAATGTCTCAGTCAACTCTTTTAAGATGAAAAGATGCCAACCAGAATTAGTGGAGGGAGGTTTTCCACCTGGGACTTTGCCATGCTAATGAAACCAAAGGTCCTGTTCCTATCCTTATGTATCCTCTATGATGGTAGAAAACTCCTGTCTACCCTCTGAATATTAAAGTGCTCTCATACTTGACAATTTAACTATAGTATCTTTCTCTCTTCTATACTTAATCCCTGCTCTGAAATTAGACTTCCTAGACCTTACTTTCCAGGTTTAGAGAAAGCAGAATCACATGTTGGAGATGAACATTTGGAGATTATGCTCTCCAAATCCTTCATTTTATACAGAAGGAAGCAGGTCTGTGAAGGTCAAGACAAAGCCTAACATCACATAGTCAATAGGATCCAAATTCTGATCTTTGGACTGCAAATCTGGGGTACTTTCTATAGCACCATAGTTTCCTCATGCTCCTCTCCTTCAACTCTAAAACTCCGATCTTTCTGACTCACTGCTGGCCCCATGAGCCATCTCCTGATCAGAAATACAGCCTCACTTTCATCTTCAACCTAGAAAAGTGACTGCTGGGCCAAAAGTAACGCTTCTCAAAGCTTGGTACCATTAATGTTGACTTTATTCCCATTCTCTTGCCAAAGCAATTTGTTGACTGTGCTCTACATTATTTCTCTACCAAACCTTCAGTGGGTTTTGTATCTTTCAAAGCTTGGTGAGGACACCCACCTTTGGAAATTTTATAAGCATGACTTGACTTTATGGGCAATGCATCCTGGAAGGACTAGACCGAGAGCCTGTTAGGTAGGTCCTAGGCTTTGGTACATCTAAGAACCTATTACATCTTAATTATCCCTTCTCTCTCTTGATTTATACAATTTATCTTTCCTTCTAAAGTATTCTCTCCTTCATTTATCCCTTGTGAACTTCATTCACTTTATTTCTGACCACTCCTGCAGAAATAAAACATTTCTTATTATTCCTTCCTACTTAGACTAAGAACTTGCTACATAGAAATTAAAGTTCAAATGTGTTTTTTAATGGTGCTTTAATATCATTGAACAGTAATCATACCAGACAAGATATTCCTTAGCTATCAATTAAATATCTTCCAATTGCACCCACTCTCCCTGAATAGGCAAGAAGTTTTACCAGTATAATTTCAAGATGTGTCAGCAAAAAAAAATCTTATAATGGAAATGGGGAATATATGCTTCCTTCTCTGAAAGAAAGGGCTAGGTTGGAATATGAGACGGAATCAAATAAGAACCTGTTGCCATGGTGTTTATACTTTAAGACTTTTTAAAATACTAAATGGGATATTTTCTACACTATCTTATTTATATAACTAAGGGAATCTACTTTCAAATAAAAATTACTTAGAAGTTATTAATAATACTTCCTTCTGGCAAAATCAACCATATTTATAATTAAAGAAACTTGAGTTTGTGACTTCTGTAAAGGAGCCATGCTTTCTGAGTGAATTCAGGTGGTAATGAAAGTTTTTTTTTTTCTTATTAAGCTCTTTTTTATTTTTAATGATTTATTTACTTTTAGTTTTTAACATTTACTTCACTAAGATTTTGAGTTTTGAATTTTCTCTTCCACTCTCTCCTCTCCCATCCTTAAGATGGCATGCAATGTGATATAGGCTCGACTTATACAGTCATATTAAACATATTTTCACATTAGTCATGATGTAAAGAAGAATTAGAACTAATTGGAGGAACCACAAGAAAGAAGAAGCAAAACAACGAAAGAAAATAAAAGGAGAGTAAATAAGTATCATACCATCTGTGTTCAGACCCCAAAGTTCTTTCTTTCTTTCCATCCTGAGTCTTTTGGAGTTTTCTTAGATCTTTGTATTGCTAAAAAGGGCTAAGTCTGTCAAGGTCAGTCATCACACAATGTAACTGTTACTTGTTTACAATGTTTTCCTGGTTCTGCTCATTACACTCAGCATCATTTCATATGAGTCTTTGAAGGTTTTTCTAAAGTCTGCCTGGTCATCATTTCTTATAGTATAATAGTATTCCATTAAATTCATATACCACTTATTAAGATTTTTTAGCTCCTCTAACACCCAGCACAGAATTTAACAAGTTAAATGTTAGTAGTCAAATGATGTAGTTAACAAGACAAACTAGAAAACTAGTCTGTACCCATAGTGAGCTGAAGGTACTGAAAGAGCTTACACCTACTCATTTTAATTGAATTGAAAAGTGTTGTTTGTTTGCTTACTTTTCTATGGAGAAGGCTTAATAATTTTTTAAAAATTTCTTAGCACAAGTCTAATCATATAGCAGGCACTTAATAACTACTTATTGAAATGAGTAGTACCCTAATAAAATTATCCTTTGAAGATTCAGTCAAGAGATTACCTCTGGGACACTCAAGAGAAGACAAGAAATGATTAATGATTAGGACCAAAGAATGTGTTAGCATGGTAGGGAAGGCAGTGCAGCTGGCCTGGAGGAGCTGAAAGAGTGCAGTGAAATTCAGAAGGTTTGAAGGCTGCACCAGCCTCCCTTCTCTACCAGGTGAATTCAATCTGCCTCACATACTGTTGTTTTCGCAGAGAAAGCTTTGTTAGGAGATACTAAGAGGAGAAGCACAGTAAGAAGACTTGTGGGGGCAATGCAGGAATTATCTGGCTCTTGTTTGGACTATCTGGCAGTTTAGATCATGTGTGACCTCTGTGTTACCTGGATTTTTTGAGTGAGTTTGTGATTGTGCCGTTGTGCTGCTCCAGTGCATAGAGACAGACTTCACCACTTCACCATTGGAGAAACTGGACAGTAATTATCTTGGTCCCAGGTTCAACCTAGAGCTATATATCTGACTAGGTTGATTGAACATACTAACCTTACGAAATAGGGGCATTAGGATGGGACAGGAGTTAGTCTCTAGAATTAAAGTGAATATTGGCATAGCTCCTATGGAAATAGGTTTTACATGGCTTCCCTTGTAAAATGGGTAACATTGTTTGCCTTCTCAATTGGTTAGGGAATGGTTAAAGGAGGACTGAGAATTTGGAACTCAAATTTTTTTAAAAAATGAATTAAAAAATAAATATAGGTAAATTATCTAGAATCATAAACTCAGAACTTAGGGGAGGCTTAGAAGTAAGCTATTCCAGCCCCGTTATTTTAAAAATGAGGAAACTGAGGTCCAAAGATACAAAATGATTTGTCCAAGATCACACAGGTAGCAGATATAAGATTTAAATACATATGTTCTGAGCACAAACCCATTGCCCTTCCCACTGTGCCATGTTTGGATTAGTTGTGCAGTTACACAGTTTCCAGGAGGCATGGCTCCAGCTCTGTGAAAAAAGATTTTAACATACTCTCTCAGGCTACTTATAATTGTGCTATGCCCTATGGGTTAGCCTCAGTTGACTAGACTCATTAAAATGCAGCTTCATATTAGGCCAAACCAGTAAGGAACTCTTCAGTAAAAGACCATACATCAGATAGCATGCTGCTCCAGAAAGAAAGAAAAAAGACAACAAAATCTGGATAACTATGAGGGAAAAGATATCAGGGGAAAAAAAAACAGTTGAGTGAAGGAATGAAGTAAAAATGTAGGCCACGGAAGTTGGGGAAATTGATGAACTAGGAGGCCAAGGTATTATAAGAGATAACAATATGTATATGGAAGTCTTCAGATTTGAGGGCAGGACTTGCTGATGAATTCAGTCAGTCTTTCCTTGACAAAGAAAGGATAGTAGCCTAGAGACCAACAGATTACAAAAACAGGATCCAGACAAAGTCATTTAAATGGCAAACCTGAGATTCAGTGACCTGCCTATAGACACACAGTTAATAAGAACCAAAAGCAGGATGTGAACCTATATATTCCTGATGCAAAGAGCAGAACACTATTTACTTTGTTTTGTTGCCTTTGATAGGTCAGTATAGAAAATGGCTTATACTCATCTTCTGAATCCATTTATTAAAAATGTCAATCTTTTTTTTTCTTTATTTATTTTTAGTTTTCAGCATTCACTTTTATAAGATTCTGAGTTCTCAAGCTTTTTTCCACCTTCTTCCCCTTCCCCCTCTCCAGGAAGGCATGCAATCTGCTATAGGTTGTATATGTACAATTATATTAAACATATTCCCACCTTAGTCATGTTTTAAAAAAGAAACAGAAACCAAAGGTAAATACTACAAGAAAGAAAAAAAACAAACAACGCTCAGACTCCATAGTTCTTTCTCTGGATGTGGATAGTATTTTCCAGCATGAGTTTTTTGGAATTGTCTTAGATCATTGCATTGCTGAGAAGACCTAAGTCTATCAAAGTTGCTCATTGAACAATGTTGCTGTTACTGTGTACAGTGTTCTCCTGGTTCTTGCTAACTTCACTCAGCATCAGTTCATGTAAGTCTTTCCATGTTGTTTTTTTTTTTTCTGACATCTGCCTGCTCATCATTTCTTATGGAATAATAGTATTCCATTACATTCATACACCACAACTTGTTCAGTCATTCCCCAACTGATGAACATCCCATCAATTTCTAATTCTTGCTCACCACAAAAGGAACTGCTATAAATATTTTTATACATGTGGGTCTTTTTCCCATTTTTATGACCTCTTTGGGATACAGATCTAGAAGTGGTTTTGCTTGTATGCATAATTTTATAGCCCTTTGGGCATAGTTCCAAATTGATCTCGAGAATGATTGGATCACTTCACAACTCCCCAAACAATGCATTAGTGTTCCAATTTTCTCATATCTTTTCCAATATTTATCATTTCCTGTTTTGTCATGTTAGTCAATCCAATAGGTGTGATGTGGTGCCTCAGAGTTGTTTTAATTTGCATTTCTCTAATCCATAATGATTTTGAGCATTTTTAAATACAGCTATAGATAGCTTTAATTTCTTCATCTGAAAACTGCCTGTTCATATAATAAAGATGTCAGTTTCTTATTCATTAATTCAATATTGCATGTTTGTTGTTGTTCAGTCATTTTTCACTATTTGTGGCCCCATTTAGGGTTTTCTTGGCAAAGACACTGGAGTGGTTTGTCCTTTCCTTCTCTGGCTCATTTTACAGATGAAGAACTGAGGCAAACAAGGTTAAGTGACTTGCCCAGGGTCACACAGCTAGTTAGTGTCTGAGGCCAGATTAGAACTCATGAAGATGAGTCTTCTTGATTCTAAGACCATTACTCTATCATAACTACATGACTTCAGTATAATGGAAAGAGCATTTCAGACAAAAGACCTATTCTTGAGTCTCATACCTTGAGTCTCCTATATGTAATTTATTAACTATAACTTGGGCAGATTATTGCTTTGACTGTAGATTCTACATCTGGAAAATGAGGGTTGTTGCACCCATTTCATGGGCTAGTTCTAAAAATCAAATGAATCTGTGAAGTACCATAAAATAAGTAGTTGTAGATATTTTTTTTACACTTTTATGTACAGAAAAACAATCACATTTCTATGAAAAGTAGACAAAGAACCAGAGGTCTTATGAAAGTCACTGTAGTCTACTTAAGGCCCTAGGATGCATGGAATAGGATATCATTGTGAGATAGGAAAAGCTGTATTTCTCTCATTTTCTTGGTTGAAAATTTTTCTGAAATCCAGGCCAAAAAAAAGTTTATCAAAATCTAGGTTGATCTAGTTAAAAAAAATTAGTCATATGAGTGAATCATTGGTTTCTGCTGACTAGATAACACCTCTACATCAATTTACAATGCGTGTTTTAGAAGTACATGTCCTATTTTTGCACTTTATATCGACACTGGCTTGGAGCGATAGACACCTTTTTTGGTTTATAGTGATTTCTAAATGTAAATAATTTAAAGAAAGTAATGAAACACCCTAGTGTCTGACTTACCAGGCATGGGGTCTGCTGTCCAATGGAAGATGTTCAATTGTAGCTGCTTACTTAGGCAGTTTCACAAAGGAAAAATACAACAAAACAATCTTCCTAGTCTGTGCAGGTAGGGGATTCATAGCAAAATCTTCTTGAGGATGGATTTCTATTAAATCTTTATAATTCTTCATTACTGCAGGAGATCTGTGACTGGGTATTTACTCCACCAATAGAAATTAAAATCTTCTCATTACTGAAAATTAGGCTTTCATTAGTTTCTGTGACCAAAAGAAAAACTCAACACAACCTTCTGTTGTTGAGACTTTCCTTTGGAAAGTCAGATTTCGCATGTCACTGGGGTAGTGGACAAATTTGATGTCAAAAGGCCTGGCTATCTCAGGTGAATAGGCATACTGCTTTATTGTGTCTGGGCCTCAGTTTCCTCATATGTAGGATGAGAGGGTTGGAATATAATTAGGGTTCTTAACCTGTTTGTGTCATGGGCTCCTTTGGCAGTCTAGTGAAGCCAGTAGGACTCTTTTGAGAATAATGCTTTTAAAGAAATAACATAAAATACATGGGACCACAAGAACAATAATTTATTGAAATATAGTCATCAAAATATAATATCTAAAAACAAGCAAAAATACAAGTTCACAGACTTCAGCTTAAGAGCCCCCTGGACTAGATGGTCTCCAAGGTACTTTCTACCTCTAAAGCTTGTGTATGATCCTCTTATTCTGTCTTCCAGTAATGATGCATTTTAATTCTTCGGATCTCTATGGACTCTGATTCTCTCATCTAAATGGGTTGTATCCCAGCGTCCCTTGCCTGATGAGGTTAAAAAAAATTCTCATTATTTTGTTTAACTAGGAACACCAGAATAAAAGCAGGATGTTAAAGAGGCTGAAGTCTATAATTCTCAGCAAGAAGGCTATTCTGCAGGTGTTTAAGTAGCACAAAGAAATCCAAATAAATTATAGGTCTATATTCATCCAATAGCTTTGGCTAAGAGATTTTTTATCTGAAAGGATGGTTTCCATAGAATTTGCATGTGAAGACTCTGTTTTTAGATTTTTTTAAATATTCCAATGACTGGCCTGTATGCAAGAAAAAAACTGAAACCATCTTCATCTGACCAAATCAACCTGGCCTGGAAAAGTGCTGAAGTTCAGTTGTGAAATTTAAGCTGATTCTAAGATAAGTCTCTATTTGGATTATTACAGTGACTTGTGTCTCCTGAGTGACCTGTTTGTTTAACAATGAAAACATAATATCTTGGCATCCTAGATACAAGGTTTCAGATCATAGTTCTAGAATGGTTAGATGATGTAATAGATAGTTCTTGGTCTGGGTCAGGAAGACCTGAGTTCAAATATAGCCCCAAAACTTACTAGCTATGTGATGCTCAGTAAGTCATTTAACCTATGCCTGCATCAATTTCCTCACGGGTAAAAAGGGGATAATAATAGCACCTACCTCCTGTTATTATTGTGAGGAAAAAATGAGATATTTGCAAAGCATTTCGCAAAACTTAAAAGCTAATAAAATGCTAGCTATTATTATCAGCATTTTGTAGATGAAGAAACTGGGGCCCACGGAGGTTAAGACACTTGTCCAAGGTCACACAGAAGAAATATTTGAACCTGATATTTGAATTCCAGTCAATGATTTTTCTGTTGTAAAAACCTGCTTCTCTGCCAGGGAAATCACAAAGACCTGACTTCATATCCTCCATAAACTGACATATATTGATTTGTGTGACCCTAGGCAAGTCACTTAATCACTTAGTTTGCCAGTTTCCCAGGCAATTTTCTAAGATAGTAAGGTGTAGATGACTCTTCATGCAGAGAATTTCCAAATGGGGAGTAATCTGAATTTTTAAACAAAGGCAGGCAGCTAGATGGCAAAGTGGATAGAGTCTTGAACTTGAAGTCAGGAAGGCCTGAGTTTGAATCTTGTCTCAAACATTTACTGGCTGTGAGATCAAGGGAAATTAATTTATTCTTAATTTCTTCATCTACAAAATGGGAACGATAACAGAACCGTTCTTATGGGATTGAACCTTAAAGTGTAATATAATATATGACCTACTACTATTATTTCTAGCCATCTGTTGACACCTATGATTCAGAGAGGGGAAAAAACAAACAAACCAGGAAAACATAATTAGCTGGTCCAATGTGTTGACTTCCATATAGGTATAATGGTATATCATTCCTGGACACAGATTAATGTCATTTAAAGCCCAACGAATTAATACTCAGAAATTCTAGAAATCAGTCATAGATCTATTCTAAAGTAATACCATAGTCATGAAATTGAAACTCATGGTTTACATGGTTAGACTTACAGTTGAAAGGCTTGAAAAAAGTCACGATTCACAGATTTCTAATTTTCTAAACTTCTCAGCTGAAAGTATAAAATATGTTGTCGTGAAGAATTGTCTTCACTTTTTTTTTTTGTACTTCACTGTCATAGATTTAGAGTTGAGAAGGATTGTAGAGGGTTATTGGTCAAACTCTTCTCCCCACACCCATATTACAGATGAGAAAAGAGAGAGCTCGAAGAAGTTAAATGACTTCCCCAAGGTCATATAGGAAAAACTGGTCAGGCTGGGTTTTGAATGTGGTCCATCTGATTTCACATCCAATGCACTTATTACTGAGTCACGTGGAAAACCAGGAGATTGGACCAGATGACCTCAAAGGCCTGTTCTTGTTTTAACATTCTGAATTATACCTATATCCCCCCTTGTGTTGCCTTTTCATGTTGTCTCTGAATCAAGAAAACTAGCCAGAAAGCTCGCTCTCTAGGAAGTAGTATTCTTTTAGATGTAATATTTTCCTGTGTATTTGAGGGAGAGAGGCTTTCTATGGGAAAAATCCAAGTTGATCAGTTTCTGATGCTTGGGCAAAGGGTTTAAAGTAGCCTTTTAAAATGTCATTTAATATTTCTAGCAGAGGAAGGTGAGCAGGAGGAAGAGCAGGGTGACAAATTAGCCATCCTCCTAGACAGGCTGTTTAAATTATTTTTAGACATGAGACATACTGTACACACCAGGTTTTCATTGGGGATAATTAATATGAAACATTACCTCTCTCTCTCTCCTTCTTGTAGTCTCACTGAGTCTAATTCTCTCCATCTCTTCTCTGGACCTCCCCTACTCAGCACCTCATTTGTTGCTTCTATCATTGATTGCCCTTTCCTGGTGAGAAAGTTCCTTGTTGGACCAGCCCTTGCACTTGTTTGTTCCAAAAGCACCAATGTAGGGATGGTTTCAGGAGCACTGCTCAGAACCCCAGTGCAGTAATTTTGTGGTGTGCCTGGTTTGGCCATCTGCTAACTGTGCTCCATTTAGCAGGCTATCTGACCAAAGCATCAGCCCTCTCTCATTCACCCAGGTTTTTCGGAGGGGGGAAGGCAAGACAAATGCGTTTAAGTAACTTGCCCAAGGTCACACAGCTAGTGAATGTGTCAAGTGTTTGAGGCTGGATTTGAACTTAGGTCCTCCTGACTCCAGGGCTAGTTTGCTATTCACTTCACCACTTTAGCTGCCCCTCATTCTCTTACGCTTATAAAAATACTAGGAATGTTCAACAAGGCAATTTGATTCCAACAAGCTTATCCTCAAGCCTTTACAAGACCTTGGGTTACCCTATTTCAAAGAGATTAATGAATGAACAATAAATGAAGAATTGAAACAGCATTTACCAATTAGTACTATGTGCAAAGTGGTAGAGATACAAAGAGGAAAAAAAAAAACAGTCGCTGCTCTCAAGGACTTCAGATTCTAACAAGGAGGCAACACATATAGGGAATTTTAGCTGCAAATCAGAGAGAAAGTCCCAATAGTCCTCAAGATGCAGTGGTAAAGCATTGAAAAAAAAAAAAAAAGTAATGCATCTGCTTTAATGTCATTTCCAATGGTAAAATTGTACAAGCTAATGAAGTGGAAGGTTAGTGGGGTGGGGAGTGGGATGGTGAATTAATAAAAATGGATGCTACTTTCCCTGAACTCCAGTGGAATCTGGGCAGAAAAAAAGGAAGTGATTCAGACCAATTGGGGCTGTGTAGGCTGGTCTGTTCATAAGACCGTTTCCTTTGCAATATACAGAATGGGGTTGTATCTATCACATTGCCTTTTCAGCCACCCAGGAAGAAAGTGGAACAGAAATGACCCGTGTAAAGGGAAAACCAAGAAGAATATCAAAGACCTGCGAAGCTAAGTGCCTCCTTTACCTTGGGCAGGGATTTTTTCCCCCCAAGGTCCCATAGGCTACCATAATGTTCAGCACACAGTAGATATTTACATTTTAATTGGCTGATTAATAGCAATTCTTAAGGACAGGACTTGCTCTGGCTTCAAACTCAATGTCCTTTCCCTGGTCATGTGACTTGTGAAGTCTGAGAGACATAATTTCTGGAAAATTAACAATTTGATTAATTATGATTAGCATAATTAATAAAGTGATGATCATTTGACTTTCTCTTATAAACCAAAGATGAATCACGGTGGCAACTCAGTGCTTATATACCCTTGGAACAGCGGGTCTTCCCAACAGGCAGAAATCAACTCTAGTGAACAATTAATCGAAGAATGAATATTATAATGAGGAGTGGGCCTATTCTAATGTGGGGCAGACTTAGAAAACTACATATTAGTGTAATGTATGCTTTATTCTATTTTTATTTCCTTTTGTTAACTATTTCCCAGTTACATTTTAATCTGGTTCAAGAGGCACTCTGAGGGCACCATATTCAACACCTCCAGACTAAATGACCTCAAAGGTCCTTTCCAGCTTTAAATCTATGATCCTCTAAACTAGCCCACATACCCAGGAGTTATGAGAAATTGGAATAAAGCAAATGGAAAATGAGTCAATGAACTTAAAATAAGGTAATATGTTTAACATAGTATGAGAATATTATAGTACCATAGCTGAAAGGAAACTTAGAAATCATCTGGTCCAACCCCCTCATTTTGCAGATAAAGAAACAAGGTTTAGATGGTTTGGGACTTATCCAAGGCCACACAGTAAGCACCAGAGACAAGGAACCAAAACTAGGTTCCCTAATTCCAAGTCCATCACTCTTCCCATTGTACTGCACTGTTGGGAGAGCCCACATCCCATTTCTGTGCTTAAATGCCTGGTTTTCTTTTTTTGCAAAGCTGTGCTAGCAGAGGGATATAGACTAGAGGTGCCAAATATGTGACCTGCAGGCCTCATGGGGCCCTCAACATTCCCACCCGTGGCTCAAACCAGATTAAAATGTAATTTAGTAAATACTTAATGAAATAAACAAAAAGAAAATGAAATATAGATAAGCACCACATTTTAAAACAGGCAGTGTGCTTCCATAGGAATTCTTATGGACTGATTAGTGGCCCTTATGTCTATTTGCATTTGATACCAATGAGGAAGAGTACTTTAGCTTTCTACTGATATGTAGGTTGCCGTACAGATGTTTTTTTCTTCACCTAAACCACCCCACAAAACTTAGTGACTCACCTTCTTCCCTTCTCTGGCAGTTTGGTTTAGTTATGATGATAACCACAGAAATGTGGTTCAATGAATTTTCAAAGAGACCCACTCTCACCACCCCGGGGAGCTAACCATGTCAAGAGATTCACTGTCTCCACCTATCCCTGATTGAAGCACAGTGGTGGGAGAATGGGTACCCTAATTACTAAAATAATGATTTTTGCCTCCTTCCAAGGTCTAGAATACATCCTGCAAAGAGCTAGCTCACTTATTGGGTCTTAACCACTTTCTTCTAATTTCCATATTTCCACTGTAAAGTATGATTGAGAGAGCTTATTAATAATGGACAGAGTAATTATCCCCTCCACCAAAAACCTTACATTAAACCTCTCTGTATAGCATTTTCTTGAATTTATTTGTATAACCTTGTTAATGTATCTCCTTGTTATGCTCATTCTATTGCCTCCTCCTCTCAAAGGTGTTATTTAAATCTCAGGACTTGTGGCAAAATCCTCTAGTGACTCCACACATTTTTTTCTCTTACAATTTATTTTATCTTTTTGCCAGTCTTGGTTCACTAAAATGTAATTGTAACGATTGCAATTAAAATTTTACTTTGTTCATCTTCTACTTTGATGGGATATGGGATGATTTCTTTGATATAGAAATTCCTTTCAGTGACATAGGTTGCAAGCCATTCATGCTTACCTATCTTATAGAACTCTTCATTACCATTCAATTCAGTGAGCATTTATTAAATGCTTAATGTATGACAGGCACTGTGCTCTATACTGAGGATAAAAATATAAAGTATCTTGCCCTCAAGAAGCTTACAATCTAGTACAGTGGTTCTCAACCTTCCTGATGCTGGGACCCTTTAATACTGGTATGTAGACGTATCTGCATGTGGGCAGACCCACCTGGAGATGGATAGAGGAGCAGTGTCTCAGTTCCTAAGACCATCGGAAATATGTATTTTCCAATGGTCTTAGGTGACCCCTGTGAAAGGGTCATTCGATCCCCAAAGGGGTTATGACCCACAGGTTGAGAACCACTGATCTAGTAGGAGGAAGCAATATGTGTCTGACAAATCTCAGACACTTTAATAAAAGCTTTTTAACCTGATTTGATATAAGGAAATTTTAAAAAAAATGTGTATAAAAAAATTGCCAGAGGAGGGTAGAAGTCTAACATAATAATATTTGCTAGCATTTAGATAGTATACATGGTTTGCAAAGTGCTTTGCAAATTTCTCATTTGATTCTCACAACAACCCTGTGAGGCAGATGCTGTATTATCTGCATTTTGCAGTTGGGAAAACTGAAGCAGAGAGAGAGGTGAAGTGACTTGTCCAGGATCACACAACTAGGAAGTGTTGGAGAGCGGACTTTTTGAACTCAAAGTTTTAGATTTCCAGGCACAGTGGCTCTATCAATTGAGATACCTAGCTGCCTCATGCCCTAATATGAAGAATGATATGTTCATAACATAACAAGGAGTATGGTGGGGACCGAGTGGAAAGACTGAGATACTGTAGGGACACCAGAGGGACAGGACTGAAATGGATGACCATGATGGACTGGGACATGGTGGGCAGAGAAGGGGATTTCTGCCTATACATTTTATTACTCAGAATTAGTGAAGCCATAGCAGAGTAGATTGGCATGCCATTCAGAGAAGCAAAGGCAATGTTGATTTGATTACCAGTCTCTGAGAAAGAGGTGGAAAGCAAAGGTGAAGCCTCACATTGGGAGGTTCCTGATCCTACCTAATGATAAAGGGTAGGAACCCAGTCTGATTTTAGATGAGGAAAGGCATGTTTTGAGCTATTCATACTCAACCAGGTCAGCTCTGCCCCAGGACTCCAAGGCAGATTAAACTATCCCATCTGGGTGGGAAAGAGGACTCAAGAAGGCCTTCCTTCTTGGACTGCTGGACGCTGTGGGAGTGGGAAAGGTGGTAGTGAACATGTCCAATTCCTATTCCTACCTGATGGTCAAGGCAGGAATTGGTGGATACTTGACCTAGGATGGACATGGAGAAATGACACATGCCAAGAAACAAAGGCCAACACCAGGGGTCCAGCCAATATATTTGAAGATTCCTCCAAAATCTCTTGACATTGTACCAATACCAATGGGAAATATGGGCTGTGTATCAGCAATGCAGTATTCACAATGCCTACAGTAACTATAAATATGCTGATATAGTTATTAATCACAAAATGGAACAGGCTCTCTACATAAGAAATATAGATAGTGCATTCATTTAAATACCAGAAAACTGAGTCCCAA